>OZ020184.1:23708387-24217558 GCA_963971135.1 Stenus bimaculatus
GAATGATTGGCAGACGTTTTATAGGACCTTACTTTTTTAATGAAAACCTTACTGCCGAAAGATACTTGAATTTTTTGCGGACTGACTTGCTACCAGTTTTACTTCGTATTTTCCCCAATTATGAAAATCGCAACATTCCTAACCAAAACATTTGGTTTCAACAAGATGGGGCTCCTCCACACTTTGGCAGGGCGGTGCGAGAATTCCTTAACACCACGTTTCCCAACAAATGGATAGGTCGGAGGGGACCAATTGAGTGGCCTCCGCGATCTCCCGACCTAACGCCCTTAGATTTTTTTTTGTGGGGACATTTAAAATCAAAAGTTTATTTCAATAGACCTAATAATTTACAAGAATTGGAGCTTAGAATTAGGACGGAATTGCAACAAATTGACGAAGAAGCTATTAACAATAGTATTCAGAGTGTCTACACTCGAATGGGACAATACCAAATGGTCAATAGGGAACAATTTGAACATTTTCGTTAAAATTTGTTACTTGTAAATTAAAAATTTACTTTTTTTTTGTAATATTTTCATTGAGAATTAATAATTTTTTTTTGAGTAAATTTATTTTTTTTTTTTCAAAAATGGTTGAAATTTTTAAAATATTTTTATGTGATCATTAATATGATAAAAAGGTCTATGAAAAGTGTGTAAAAAAAGTAGGGGTTTCCACTTAAAAAAATTGATGATGACGTCATAGTGAAGTTATCAGTGACGTCATGAAAATTTTTTTCATTCCAAAAGATGGCATTTTTAAAACAAAATTGACCAACGATGTAGCTTCGTTATCTTTTACAAAAATAATCTAAACCAACTATACCAATAATTTTTTTTTCTAATTTTTTAAATTTTATTTTTCTTATTTTTTTTTTATTTTTTTATTATTATTGTAAAAAGGGCAAAAATATAGGGGATAAATATAGGCGTCTTTTTTGATTGTACGACCAAATTCATCTGCTTACATACAAATAATGAATTACTTTCGAGCTTAAGATTTACACACTTATCACCGTTTGCAATCAGTTTACTTAACATAATGCACCAACCTTGAAATTCCTACAACAGGGAAACCGCGCTGCGGACGGTTCCATTATTTTGAACCTGCTCCGAAAATTCACCTCCGCCAATCAGCCAAGTTAAGCATAACCATTCGTGGATAAAGCAAGCGGGCCATGCAACATTGAGTCAGGCATTAGTTCAAGACAACATTGAGAAACTTAATAGTACTCACCGGGGCCCTTGGGTCCCTTTTAGTTGATGACAAAACTCCAGTCCTTGGGTTGCAGCTAGTGGCTCCTGAAAGACCGTATTCGCTAGCCAGGCCCCTACCTGGGCCTGCTCAACTAGACATAACTATTAATTAACTAGCCAGGCCCCTCCTTGGGCCTGCACAACTAGTTACAACTGTTAATTAACTAGCCAGGACCCTCCTTGGGCCTGCACAACTAGTTACAACTATTAATGAACTAGCCAGGCCCCTCCATGGGCCTGCACAGCTAGACACAAGTATTAATTAACTAGCCAGGCCCCTCCTTGAGCCTGCTCAACTAGTTACAACTCAACCACCAACAAAATGTAATGAGCTATTAGCTCACCTTTTACATCATTTAATCTATTTACGCTTCTTTACACTTCATCAAATCACTCTAGCAACCCTTCACACCTTAGGGTTCAACCTAGCGCCCCTTCACTATCAACACTGGGTTCTCCCTCGCAACCTATTTTTACTAACACTGGGTTCTCCCACGCAACCCATTTCTACTCACTTCACTGGGTCCACTCACGCAACCCAGTATAACTACTTATAGCTTAATAACTAATCTTAACCAAGCCTGGGTTATTACACAACCCTTAAATGAAAACCCAACCTCACGTTTTCCGCGCCAAACAAGAGTACAACCCACTCGTACTTAATTACAGCGCGGCGCCTCAACTCACACTGCCCGCAGTTGATGTTGTGTGCCCATCCACATGTACCATGTGTGTTATCATAAACAATATGTTTATTAACATTTTTAATATTAATTTAGTATTTTGTATGTAATTTAGTTCTAAGTAATTTGTATATTTATTGCTATCATTTCCTTAATCCTTCTATGAAATGTCTACCTTCCACTTCCTTTACAACGACCTTGTTCCTGGAAGATTATCTTAAATCCCTAAATTAGGTATTTCTAGTATTAAGCAGAATTTTGTAATTGAACATATTTAATTTAAGTACCTGTGAGTTTAACCAATCAGAGAGATACTACGAACTACGAGACCATCGACTACGAGCACCCTTAAAAGGGCTGCACACGAAGAACTCACTCTCTTTCACTCTTTCACTTATTGTCAAACACTCTTTCACTCTCTTTCACTCTTTCATCAAACACTCTTTCAAGTTACCAAGTTCTAGTGAACAACATCGTCGGTTAAACCTAGTAACTGTATATTTGTAAAACCAACTGTTAGTATTTTTCTCCAAATAAACTTGCAAATTTAATTATTTGTCACCTTAACTACGACGCCTATCGTCCTGACCGAGTAGGTACACAACATTGACAATGACCTCGATTCAACCTACTCACGTACTCCCAAAATCAAATTCGCTGCAATGAAAATACAAGCGCTTGATGCATTTTAGAAAACTTGCAGGTCAACGTAGAAATACTCAACAACTTATTTTGCAACCCCTTTATTAATTAAATGAAAATTAAATACAACTCTACATTATTAATTTTTTTTTAATTTAATTCAATTGTTTTTTTTTTGTTTTTGAGTTTTTATTTTTTTTTAAGTTTTGTTTTTTAATTTATTATTTTATTTTAATTAATTTATTCGAATTTATTAATAATTTTTTAACTTAAAAAAAATTAAAAAAAATAACAAAAATATTAAAAAAAATAATAACAAAAATATTAAAAAAAATAAGAAAAAAAAATTATTAGTATAGTTGGTTTATATTATTTTTGTTAATGATTTTTTTCAATCGAAAAAAATATGTTGCCATTAGAAAAAGAAAAGTTGCCTCCTCCTCCTGTAATGTTTTTAAAACTAAAACTAAAATTAATCTTTTATTATTTGATAGTAGTATTCTTCAAACCATTTAATTTGACGAATCACTTATTAAGATCGGATAAAAAATAATGAAGCTACATCGTTGGCCGTTTTTTGTGCACCCATCTGTATGTATGTTTTCATTTTATATAATTGTAAAAATAGTCAATAAATTTTAAGTTATTATACCTACGTATTTAAAGTTAGTCATATTAATAAAAAAATATATATTCAGATCAAAATTTAGAACATTAAAATATACCTAAGTTATTAGATACCTTTAATAAAATATTAGTAAAATTAATATTTCGACATATTGCATGTGGTAATTTGAATGCTCATATATTCATGCATACTGAATGTCCAAATAGTCATTTATTCGTAAATAATGTATGTGCAAATAGCCATTTATTCGTACATACTGTATGTGCAAATAGCCAATTATTCGTACATACTGTATGTGCAAATAGCCACATCCATTTTTATATTCTACGATTTTTTTACAAAACTCGTTGTTCTTTAGTTCGGCCACATGCCATCAAAGCAGGGGCGTAGCCAGCTTCCATCCCAGGGGGGTGCATTTTTTTACACAACACAGTATAATATAGTGATGTATATGGCGGCTATTTTTTTTGATAAATAGCATGATATACAGGGTGTCCCATTTCACATTGGACTCCCTGGGTATCTTTGTTATTATTGGAGATAGAAAGTCGGTTAAATGGACAAAGTAGTAGCGATTTTTTCGAATAATAATTCATTTACAAAAAATTTAAATATCGCATCGTTCCAACGCTATCTTGAAAAAACAAGAAAATGTGATTTTCAAAATATGGGTTTAATTTCGTTATTTTCGGTGGTACCAAAAATTTTTTTTTGACTTAATACAGACAATTTTTTGTGTACAATGCAGTAAAACAAATGAATATTTTTTTTCGCCAACGGATTGACCGGAAATGAACCAAACTTATTTTTTTCTTATGGCAGCCATGTTGGTTTAACACATATTCGGAATTAGTGTATTTGTCTGAGTAATTTAATATATCATGTGAAATATTTTAAGAAAAATAGAAATAATTTTATTTTACTAACCAAAAATGGCCTTGAATAGATGTAAACTGTCAATACATATGTGTTAAGATATATTTTACATTTAACATTTTAAATAGTTACATTTAAGTGATTGACAATTTACATCTATTAAAGTCCAATGTTAGTTTGTAAAATCAAATAATTTTATTTTTTTTTAATATGACATATGGTGTACCAAATTACTCAGAAAAAAATACTGATTCCGAATATGTGTAAATCCAATATGACTGCCATAAGAAATAAATAAGTTTGGTTCATTTCCGGTCAATCCGTTTGCGAAAAAAAATATCCATTTGTTTTACTGCATTGTATACAAAAATTGTCTGTATTATGTCAAAAAACTTTTTTGGTACCACAGAAAATAAAGAAGTTATAGCCATATTTTAAAAATCGCATTTTCTTGTTTTTTCAAGATAGCGTTGGAACGATGCGATATTCAAATTTTTTGTAAATGAATTGTTAATATTGGAAAAAAATTCTTCTACTTCGTCCATTTAACCGACTTTCTACCTCCAGTAATAACAAAGATACCCATCCAGTCCAACGTCAAATGGGACACCCTGTATAGCATTATAAAAATCAAACAAAATTTTCTATAAATAAATCTCGTTAAAATTAACACCCCCTGGCTACGCCTATGCATCAAAGAACTCTAAAAAAACCCAATCCTATTGATAAACTTTAAGTATAATAAATTTAAAATTCTACTTTTGTTTAAACTTTCATTTTAAATTCAATACGGTGCAAAAAATATTTAGGTGTTTCCGTTTTTTAGGCGGACTCTCAATGTCAAAATACGGTTAGATTTATTTGCCATACGCATCATTCTACCAAGTAATGAGTTGTAACCATACTGTTGATGCTATTTTTATTGTTTTGAATATAAATTATCTCTTTAAAGAGCCTTTTTCGATAGGTACTTTTCATGTCTAATATTCTGGTATTTTCGAAATCGAACTCATGGTGCAGAGTAAAATGGTGGTTAGCAAAGCGGTGTATTCTTTCTTATTGTTATTGATAGCTCTACAGTCATATTTATGGGCGTATATCCTTTCTTTAAGATTTTGTTTAGACTGACGAACATAAATACCTGGACAATGTTTACAATTAATTAGGTGAATGGTGTTTTGTTTTGGAGTTCTTTTGCTATTTTATACTTATGCTTAGCAAATAATGAGTAGTTAATTTTTAAATTGTAAAAGCTTACATTCGTATTATCATCCTGTAAGATTTTCTTGATGTTATGTGAAAGGCCCTCATGTATGGAATTTTGAAAAATTGTTTTTTATTTGTATTACTGTCTTTCGTTAATTTATTTATTTAACTTAATCACCAGCAGCCATAGGAGGCCAACACGGTGACATAAAATATATAATATTAAATATTTACATAAAATAATAATATTAATAAAAGTATTAATGTAGTATAATCAATTTTTCTCCTATTGTGTATTAAAGTGTTGATTAATTTAGTTGGGTATTGATTCTCCCTTAGTTTGATGATCAAGTTTTTAATATTTTGTTTATGGAATTGGTCATCACTCAAAGAATAGATTTTATTTCATTCTTGTTTAATAATATTAATTTTCTGGTTAAGAAGATAGTCGGCGAAATATTAGAAAAGCGTACTTTTCGCTAGTAAAAACTGATTTTTGGGCATTTGTAATCGAAATTTAAAAAAACGATGCCTAGTGCCATTCAAATTGAATTATGTACTTTTTGAACAATGATAAAAAAATGCGTTTTATCATTGTTCAAAAAGTACGCCCCTATCATAGACTCTACATGAAAAACACAAATTCTATATGAAAACTAAATTCGATTTCAATGGCACTAGGCATCGTTTTTGTTAAATTTTAGATTACAAATGCCTAAAAATCAATTTTTACTAGCAAAAAGTACGCTTTTCAAACATTTCGCCGACTATCTTCTTAAGGGGATGAGCCGAGTATTCGGTTTTTGTCACTGGGTTGTTTGTAATTATTGAAGATGATTTTGTAATTTTGTTTGATTAGCAACAAATCGAAGAAGGACAATTTATTGTCTACCTCCAATTCTTGTGTGAATTGGATGTGAGGGTCAATGGAGTTAAAAATGTTGAGTAAATAATTTGCATGTATTTTCGGAACAATCATCCACATAGATGAAAAAAATGTTTACATCAAATTTAAGTTTGTTTAAGGCTTCTGTTATGATGTAATCCATAACAATGTTTGCAAAGATAGGACATACGGGTGCTCCCATGGGGCACCCGAAAATTTGTTTATAAAATTGTCCTTCATAAATGAAGTAACTACTAACAAATATGAATTCTATTATTTCCATAATAAGCCTTTGGGTGAAGTAGTATCACGTATCACCAATAACGAACTATGTATTTCAGCAACTTTATTTATTAATTCGAAGACGTTTTGGACATGATCATGTCCTTAATCATGGCTAAAAACATTAAAATGGTAAAACTAAATTTGGGTTCACATAATTTATAACATTTTAAAATTATTTAGGGTCACTTATGTTACTCGCGCCACGCACTGATATAAAAACTAAAAACCTAATTTGAATAAATAATAAGAACAATACACAGTTTTACATAATAATTGAAAACCATTGTACATATTATTTATGTTTATGAGTTTTTTTATTGCTGCGTTTAAATTGGCCGACATTTGTTTAAAAACAACGTTTCGTACAGCGGTAATAACTGGTCAAAGAAATTGTTGATTGTCATGTTTATGGTACCAATCGATTCATTTTTTATGCCTTAGCTTAGTGTGACGAACTTAACTTCATACTTTGATTGGTTTTTGAGAAAATTAACTGTAAAGTAGGAGTACTTTAAGGGTCTTAAAAATACAATTACTGTTAATATTTTTTAATTCTTTTCTCTCACTTTGATCATTATAAATATTTTTTAATGCTACCAAAATTTGGTACAAAAATATAAAGTGGTTTATGAGTTATACATGATATCATAGCACCCTATTTAGCATACTTAAAAAATGACTCTTAATGACATACATTTTAAATTCAAATTGCTTCATCAAACATATCATTCCTAACCTCCAAAACCACATGGTAAAAATTTATACTGCATGTAATACTTTAGAATCCAACACAAAAAATAACCTACTGGAAGCGAGATCAATCTGTTAACATTTGTTAAGAGCATCTTCCTAGACGCCCGCGATAAATTTTCCGTTGGAGATAATAACAAGGAATAGAAAATCCATCCCACTTTTCTGGAGCTTCTTTGCAAATTATTCACAAATAACTGACAATTAATGCGAATCCATAGAGGGCGCGCGAGTTTGGGAGGAATAATTGTGATAAATCATGAAATCGAGCATTAGTAGCCCAGAAAAAACTCAAGTTTGCTTCGTTAGATTTTCAATTTTTTTTCAGATTTATAATCTTAATTAATTAGGCTACAACTTAACCGATAGTCACCTTCTGCAACCTAACACAAAATTAATTAGAGGGGTCCAAAGTTAAGGTACTTTTAGGTCAATATATTTTTTTTTGTAGATTCTCCAATTTTTTTTCCTTCCCCTGGGAGGTATAGAAATGACTTCTAAATCGTCTACAAAAAAAATTATACAAAAATCTTTTTCGTACTAGCCTATTTTTCTGGGGTACTAAACCACTATATTTTCTGTTTAGGAAGATGCTCTTAAGAGCCATTTCCTAAACGGCGAATATAGTGGTTTAGTTCTGCAGTCATAAAAGCTAGTATAAACAACATTTTTGTATAATTTTTTTTGTAGTTGATTTAGAAGTCATTTCTTTAATTTTTGAGAGAAGGAAAAAAAAATGGAGAATGTACAAAAGAATATAATGATCTAAAAGCACCTTAACTTTGGACCCCTATAATTAATTTTGTGCTAGGTTGCAGAAGGGATCTCTCTGGCAAGATGTAGCCTAATCAATTTAGATTATAAATCTGAAAAAAATTGAAAATCTAACGAGGGAAACTTGAGTTATGACTGCAGAACTAATTCTCAATTTCATGATTTTTCACAATTTTTCCTCCAAAACTCGCGCGCTCTCTAGAGATTCGCATTAATTATCAGTTATTTGGTCATAATTTGCAAAGAAGCTCCAGAAAAGTGGGATGGATTCCTTGTTATTATCTCCAAAGGAAAATTTATCGCGGGTGTCTAGTAGGAAGATGCTCTTAATGTACGCATTCGAAATAATAAATTATCTTTTTGTGATTTTTTAAATTAAAATAGCTTTACAAGAACGTCTTTTAACATGAGGGTGGCTGGTGTCTGTCATCTGTCAAATCTGTCAATCTGTTAACCAGGCAACTTAATTTCCATCTTACAAAAATCTAGTTATACTATAAAGAGAGATCAAACAGAATTATATTAACAGTATAACTTAACAATTAGTTGGCGTTATTTATTAGCAAAAAATGATAAATTTTACTTAGATCTTCACAATCCGTTTTTAGATTTACAGTTTTGTTCATGTTCTTTTTAATGTGAATCATTTCACTTACAAGGGGTTTATGATAACTTGGTTCAACATCCAGTATTTCGTACCCTCCAAACTCAAATTCGTGACCTGTATTGAAATGATGGTAGCTAAGTGCCTGCCGTTTTATTTACTTTGTTCGCGTAAAGGGGACGACAATCATAGGAATGATTGTACATATATCCTTTTCTTGATATACTGACATGTCTGACCAATTTCTCCCAATCTTTGCACGGGATCTTACATACGACATTTTTATACAGATCTGATGGTAAAGGGGATTTGAGTCTGGAAAGCACTTCTCTGTTGGTGATCAAGTTATAAAAGCAAATATTATTGTTGTCATTACACAAAATCTTGTTTAGTCTTTCTGATAATCCCGATTTGTAAGGGATTTTATAATAAAAGGATGGTTTAGTAGTTGAAGTAGTTTTTGATAAGTTGGTAACTATATGTTCGTGTTTTGAAAAATTATTAATTAGGGAGTTTATAAGTCGAGAAGGTTAACCATTTGAATTTAATTTTTCTTTTAGTTTCTTAATGTTGTTGAAATGAAATTGAAAATGAATTTTAGCCATGATTAAGGACATAATCATGTCCGAAACGTCGGCGAATTAATAAGTGAAGTTCTTGAGATACATAGTTCGTTATTGCTGATACTCCTTCACCCATTTGATTATTATTACAAACGAAATCACACATAGTGAATAATCATATAACATCATTTTGCTTCAGATTTCCTTTGAGCGTATTTAATTATTAATCGACAATTTAGATTCTGCGATACAATTTCTAAACGCTTAAAAAATTAATAAGGGCTGTGATGTCGTGCAAAAAAATTGGGAAGGCAAATAAGGAGAATACCCCCGATAAAACCTTTTCTTGAAATTTGTCTTAAAAATTGACAATTTTATCTAATAGGAACTGTAGAAAATGTAGATGTTATGTTAAAAAATAAAGAAAAAAAAATGGGTAAAATTTAACAGTCTGTATTTCGGAAATGGAGCTTTTTGGTGAATAAATGTATTCCTATATTCAATCAAAAAAATAAATTACCGAAGTGACACAGAAAAACCCATGTATGTGTATATATTTTCTAAGGGACATACAGATCAATAATGTAATAAATTGTGTCATAAAATATTTTTAAAAACTCAACTTTACATTTAAAATCTATAAAATTCAGTACTTATTGTAGTAAATGTAAGTATACCACAACAGAGAGAAGAGAAAATTGAGAGGGTTAGATCTATTGTTATAAGGTGGCAATCGTTTTGCAAGTGGCGCCCCCGAATTATGCTACGGAACTAAAATGACAGAGACAGAGAAAGCGATATTTTAGGGATCTTCCATTTCACACTAACTTATTCGAAAGACCGTTGATTGAAGTATTAGTATTATTTTTCTCTTCAAGATGTCTACCGACGAATAACACATAAAAAGTTCCTCAAACGAATCTGAAGAAATTATTAAAACAGTCGAAAAAAGTGTGTATGTGGCTCCAAAGCAAAAACAGGGGTTACGTGCAACGAGTGTAACACAAATTATCATAACAAATATGCTGCAAAAACAAAAAGTTGCTGTAATATTCCATTACCGGCAAATAACCTAAAAAGGCAAACTAGTAACAATGGATCCGAACATGAATGTGAGTACAGTTTGGAAGCATATAAATATCTAAAAGAACTCCTAAACCAAATAAAAAGAAATAATATTATGCTTGAAGAAAAAGTAAAATCATTAGAAAATGAAAATTCTTCCTTAAAAAACAAATTGGAAGGAAATACTATTAAGCATGTAATTGATGTATGCAGCCAAACCTACTATAGTGATACGATATCGATAGATGTACCACTTGATAAAGTTTATCAGAAGACCCATATTTATGAAGAAGACACAAAAGACATAAATCAAACAGAAGTATCCGAAACTGAAGGCGATAACAACTGGGAAAAGAGGAAAACTAAAAAAAGCTCAAATAATAACCCAGAAGAGAAGGTCCGTACAAACAGCGATGAGGATAAAAGGAAAACGCGAATCAAAGAGGCAAATCCCAAAAGCACAAGAAAACGTCGAATAAGGACATTATCATTGGTACTGGAAGCAGTGAAACCCTAATGGTCGCACCTGTAAAAGAAAAAAGCTTTGTATAAAAGGCTTTTTATATCAGGATTTGGGAAAGGCCAAACGGAAGAAAATTTAATGTTAATTTTAAATCAACAATTTGCTTCAACTTATATTGTGGAAACAATACAAACGAAACATCCCACTTCATATAAATCATTTAAGGTAGGCGTTCTTTTATCAGAGAAAGACGTAATATGCAAAGCAGTCATATGGCCCGTAAATATTAAAATTAGTCGTTTTTACTTTAAAATATTGAACAACCAAATCCAAACATTTAACCAAAATGAAAAAATTATAAATTTTCACGAAATACCCAACCACACGGAGGCAAGGTAATTAAACAGATTTAAAAACATCAAATGTTAGTATTAAACATTCAAAGTATTAGAAATAAAATTCCGTTTATTGAAATTCTAACAAATGAATATGAGTGTTCAATCTTATGTTTTAGCGAGGTTTGGTTAACAGAAACCGAATTGAAATATATTAATATAACAGGGTATAAGCTTAAAAGCAGTTTCTCTAGGATTACCAAAAGGGGAGGTGGAGTACCAATATTTGGACAAGAGAAATTAAAAATTGAAAAATATGATGTAAGCAAACTCACAGTGGAATGTCATTTTGTTAGTTAGTTAGTTACAAAATAAATGAATTAAAACACATATTAATTAATGTATATCGTCCACCAACGGGGAATATTGACTTATTTTTTAACAACATTGAATCTTTGCTAAACACACTTGACATAAATGATAAAAGAATTATAATCCCGGGCGATTTCAATTTAAATTATCAAACACAATCAAACATAATTAAACATAATTAAAGACTTAGTAAATTTATTCATGCAATTTGGACTTGTAGGCATAGTAAATAAAGTAACACGCTCAAATAACTCAGGTGGAACGATAATTGATAATGTTTTTGTTTCGGAAATTTTGGACTGGCAAGTAAATAAAAGTGCGGTACATTTTTCAGATCACAAAGCTATTATCTTAGATAATTTAAATCAAATCATAAAAAATAAAAATAAAACTTTTAAATGTAGACCAATTACACAAACAGGCCTTAATAAATTTTATAAAACAATGGAAGAAGGGGATTGGACTTTCATTGAAAGTGGAACAGAAGTAGAAAGTTTATTTAATATTTTTAACAAAAAAATACAAGATGCATACGAATTTTCATTTCCAGAAATAACCATAAAATCCCCAATAAATAGTAATCAGAAAATAAATTGGTATAACAATGACTTAAAATTAATGAGAGAAAGATTAAATACCTTAAACGAAATAAAACAAAAAGAAAGTACTGAAATTAATAACCGCAATTTTAAAGAATACAGAAAATTATACAGAAAATCCATAGAAAAAGCAAAAAAGGTAGCAAATCAAAAATTTATACCAAGTAAAGAATGCAAACCACAAGCATATTGGGAATCACAAAACTCATAAATTTATGTATAAAAAGTTCTGTTTTAAAACTTTCAAGGGTTGTACCTATACATAAAAAGGGAAATCCTAAAGACTTTAACAACTTTAGACCAATCTCACCCATCCCAACATTAGCAAAATTTTTCGAATCAGGCCTAAAAACCCAAATTCAATGTTTTTTCGAAGATAATCAATTATTTACTATCTCACAGTTTGGTTTTCGTAAATATTTTTCAACAACTGACGCAATAAATAAATTTTGCTCCAATATAATTGAGGCTTTTGAAAATTCTGCAACGTGCTTATTCTCGATGTTGTGACCTTAGCAAGGCTTTCGATTGTATCTCGCACGATATTCTCTTGCGTAACTTAACAAATTACAATTATAGTTCGAGTGCAATTAACCTTATGAGTTCATACTTGAGTAATAGATTCCAAGTTGTTACCTTAAAAAATATTAAATCATCGGCTTTGCGAATTGAGGAGGGTGTACCTCAAGGATCTATACTTGGGCCACTGCTCTTCTTAATTTATGCAAACGATCTTCCAAATAATGTAACAGCTGATGTAGTTATGTTTGCAGACGATACAACCATCTCAGTAGAAAACTCCGATAAAGTAGAAATCGGTAAACTATCGCGCGGGGTGCGATCGGAAGCCTTGAAATGATTTAATGCCAATCAATTACTTCTTAACGAAAATAAAACAGAGTACATGGAATATTCTCTGAATAAAACAAACATACAACGCCAAAAAATGTAAAATTGATTCGACACTAAAATGGAATGCACACACTGACGATTTATCTAACAAATTATCAAGTGTTATTTTCCTCCTGCGCCAACTGAGCAAAAGCCTGGAGAGAAATGCACTTCTAATGGCATATCATGCATTGTTCCACTCGGTTATGGTGTATGGTATAATCGCATGGGGACACTGTGCATCTTTCGATAAAATATTTACATTACAACGAAAGACAATTAGAATCTTGGCCAACATTACCTATCGCGAGGACTGTCGCCATTTTTTCAAAGAGTACGAAATAATAACCCTGCCATCGGCGTATATATTAGAATCTGCATTACGTATAAAAAATATCGAGAAACTTATACCACTCATACGTTATTACATACTTATGAAACAAGAGGAAAGGACAAGATCGTGATAAACCCACACAAATTAAAAAAATATCAAAATGGCACAAATTGTTACGCGATAAAAATTTTTAACATATTACCCGAAAAAATTCAAAACCTAAACGCGTCAAAATTTAAAACTACTCCAAAAAGGTACCTCCAAAAAATCATTTTATTCTATAAACGATTTCCTAACAAACGATTTCCACGATATAGTTGAGGCAAATGTTTAAAATATTAAAATTGTTAAAGATATAGGTATTGTATTTTATGTCAAATGGACTTGTGTAAAACAATTTTGTTAATGCACTAATTATTAAATAAAAAAAAAATACTTCAATCAACGGTTGACAGACGGAAGATCAACATCGTCCGTCGCAATACTACGCAGACGCACACAGTTGTCAGCGTGTTAGTTCCATAGAAAAATCGGGTGGCGCCACGGTCATTTATGTAGCAAGATTTGACCGTGTTTCAACCACTCTCATATTATATACTTTGTGTACCAAAAAACGCATTCACTCTTGGAGACGATCTTATTCATGTTTAGGAAAATTTCAGTTATAAAAACAGCTTTATAACACATTTTTGAACTAGTCAATTTTTTTTCAGGCATAGCCTCTGTAAATTTTTAAAAGGAAAGTAGGGTGAATAGGCTAGTGAATGAACGCAGACCAGTGTATAAACGATTCTATGCTATTTTCAATTTAATAAGGAATTAAAGTTTCACTGCTTCCAATGGTATATTTTAAATGGCAACACTAAATAGCCTTCAACATATTTATCAGTGGTTATTTTCAAAGTGATTTTATTCAAGGTTAAATTTGTATTCATTCATACGGATTTTCTGAGATTTCAGCAAAATTATTTTGTTTTTCTCGAAATCTAAAAAACTAAAATGTTTTTCAAATAGTATTTTAAGTTTATAAATATAAAAGATTAAAAGAAATATATTTGCAAATATTAGCCAATTTTAATTACAGCATTAACTTTACTCAAAATAGAGATGTGCCTTAATTGTCCATTCACTAGCCTATTAAAAACTATTCTTTGATGGACAGGAATAATAGTACAAGTCAATTTTGGCTACACTAGTTTAATTGTTTTTTCGCATATACATATTTAAATTGTTCACATGACTTCTTTAAAAATTGTACTCCGCCCATCAAAGAATCTCGCGTGTCCTTAAATGTTGTAAGTACTAAAAAACCATTTCTGTAAATTCAAAATGAAAAAAAATGAAATATTGGGAATTCCAGCTACCAATAGAGGTCGCTCTACGTGTAAACAAACATGGCGGAAATGAGGTAGTGTCAAATAAAAACAGTACAGTTTATGTTTCAAATCTTCCCATCACAGTAAAATAATAAGTTTTCATAAAAATTTTCTGTGATGCTAATTGTACAAATTATATTCATTATTAAAGTTGCCGTGCTTCAAGCACTTTGCTTTTCATTAACCTCTTTTAAAAATCGTTTTTAAAAAGTTAAACACAAGTTGCCGAAACTTAACTCGCTTTAATCCGCGCTATTGGTATCTTGAAGCACGCTCTCACTCTCTGTGCCATACCATCTGTACTATTTCATCCGAGAAGTAAATGGCTATGGAACATAGTAGCTGCAGCATAAATATACATGCCGAGCAGCCTGGCGATGTGCAAGCAGCGAGGCTGCAGGCTAAAGGCTAAATAATATTTTGAAATATTTTTCTCAATGATATTTTATTTGGATAAATTAGTTCTTTGTTTAAGTTAAAGATCTTAAATATAAAATTTGCCAAAAATTAATTTAATATTAATTTCAAATATGTTAAAAACCGATGATATCAGAAGTCTATTGTCTTCTATAATACTAAAACCGTAAGAAACGTGGAAGGTTCTTTTTTCGTATCGAGTTGAAATTTTGGAGGGGGAAAGAGGAGAAAATTTTAAGAAAAAAGTTTAAATGTACCTTTTCTTTCGGACCGCCCCGAAAAAAGTTATTCCACCCCGAACGAAAAATCGAATTCATCCCCTCGGTGTCCGAAACTCACCCCGAATCGCATCAAATTTTAGAATGTTAAGGAGGACCCGATTTTGAAGACGGCGGATTTGACCCGTCCGGACCTATCTATTAAGGGGGCGGAAATACAGCCCCATTTGTATTTTTCCAAATTCGGGGTTTTATTGCGCCGAGCCGCGAAAAGGGCAGTTTTTTTGGCAGGATTTTAAAAATTCCGGTGGCATCATGAAGAGGGATGCCGATTCTAAGCGGGGTTCTAATTTTAAATTTTTCCGAGGACTCTAACACTCTGAAAAAAATTCTCGAAAATGGTCGTTTTTTCTTGCTTTTTTCCGGTTTTCGCAAGCCTCAACTTTGAAAAATCGCACCCCCGTCCGGTTTTAACGGGAAGCGACGAAATTTGGCCCCTTTTATTCTCACATCCTGGGGATGGACCGTAGCCATTTTTACGTCTCTAGGCGAGTGTACAAATTTGGCGGTTTCTCGGGCGGCAAAAGTGCTCAAACTGTGCGGCTTAGCTAAGAAGATCGGCAGGTGAAAAAATGGCGGTTTTTTTATTCAAAATCTACATTCTATGCTTTCCGAGCGCTTTTTTTGATATCTCAATTTTTTCTGTAATATTGGCGCCCTCGAATTTGTAGTTTGAAATTAGTGCTTTCGTAACTTTTGATTTAGACCTCCTAGAGACGCCGAATATTTTTTATTTGCCTCCCCGCTTTGTTCTTTATAACCAAAAAAATCGGCATAGTTCAATTCTTCCCCTGGACTTTGAAAAAAAATTGCGAGTAAAATGTTCAAAAAGTTGGGTGTACCACTTTTGGCCCCCAGTTTTCAAAAATAACTACATTTTTCTATACCATCCTATAAAGGAATAACTCTTTCATGCCATAGCGCATAGGAATTTTTGATTTTCGAAGGGGTTCGGAAGTTATGCCTCAATAAATTGGAAATTTTGGATTTAGGGGTTGGCGGCTCCAGTCGAGTTATTTTTTAATCGATTTGCTATTTTAAAAGCACAATAGAATGTACATCTCTATTTGAAACCGCCCACGCGTAGGGTTTTTTCAATTTCTATAAAATAACGAAAAAATATTCTTTTTAAGAACGCATTTAAAAATGTCGCAATTTTTGACGCGTTTCGGTCTAATCAACCCCTCAAAATATATTTCACCCCCATGTTATATACCTTTACTGAAAGCTTTCAACGTCCACTTCACGACAAAAAAAGAATCATATCGCTATCTCTTTCCGTTTTCGAGTTATCTCCGAAAGTGTAGCTAAAATAAGCATCTTCTTTGGAGCCAAAATTTCGGTCTAAAATTTTTCACTTTTCACGAAATAATTAATATCTTCGAAATTATCAGCACCACCGAGACGTTAAATAGCTAAAAATTCGCACCGTCACTTCCTCCACCAAATTCCGTGAAAATTTTAATTTTCGGCTATAAATTGCGCCGTCCAGAGCCGTATATGTGCCAAAGTTTTCCCAAAACTTTGCGAATTTTTTCATAAAAAAACTATTTCACCGATTTTAACAAAATATTTTTTAAAACGCGTCTATCGATGGTGTTAACTTTCGGTAAAAATTTGAAACCGCTAACTTTTATAGTTTTCGAGAAAAAAATAAAAATCGATTTCCATTAAAAATTTCCAGTCTAGCCTTAAAAATATACCAAAAATGAATTTTTATTTTTTAATTTTAGTTATTAAGCCAAATATGAATTTTTCAAATTACACATTTACTCATTTATCAGAATGCCATGTTTTATATAAAAATTCATAACTTTTGAACGAAACATCGTAGAGAATTTTTTTTATTTTTTTCTACTTTCTTTATACTTTAAATATAAATTATTAACTTTCAAATTTTTAATTTGAAACGCTACACCCTTGTGAAAGTCTAAAAGTAGTTCGATGTTCGATCATTATTCTGTTAAACGTATGCGCGTAAAGATGCATACCTGTTCGTGACACCAACAAAGGGGCATGGGTGTGTATACCATTACTATTCGAGACTAATTACAGAGAATAATGGGCTACTCTCGAAGTACTTACCTATTGGTGGATGCGGCAGGTTCGGGGGGTCTTCTTTCCTGGCATCCAAGTAAAGGATACGCTTTGAATGTAAACCGTTTGTAGGTTTTATTCAAGCGACATCGACAAACTGTCACCTGAAAAATACATCAAATTTATCGTCTTTTATTAACTACTGAAATAAAATTATTACCGCCATAAATAAATCCTAATTTTTATAATACAAGTAAAAAAATAATATACTTTATATTATTAGTATTTTTAAATTTGAAACCGAAAATTTTGGGTAAAGCGTTTCAGAATTCTCAATGATAAAAATTTTGATTTATTGTAAAAGAGATAAAGTTTTTGAGTTTTTGACCAAGATTATTCATTTTTTTGTCTTATGGTGTTTTTTAAATGAGCTGTCGTTTTTAAGCCAAAAGAATTTCAAATTTGTATTTTATTTATTTTAAATAATAAAATATTTACTGAGGCATTTTCAAGTTTAATTTGCTTCAGTTTAATTAAACTAAATAAAGTTTGTTTGAAAGATCCAATAATTAAAAGCTTTTATTGCGAATCCTTGTCCTGCAATGAAAAATTAAACATAATAATGGAAGCAGAATAAGCGGTCTTTTCTACTGCAAATTATATTTAATTTTGCATAAACCTTTAACTTATTGCAGGAAAAATTTAATACATATATTTTTAAACATAGATATATAATTAAAAACTTAACCCTCTAGATAAATTAAATTAAATTGCGAGCAATTAAAAATCTAAAACTCAATGTGAACAATATAAGTTAATTAAAACTCAACATGTTTTTAATGGTTACAAATGTTACATTATTTTATCCTTTGTAATGTCTGATCTAATTCTAAAATTGCGATTTATAGTAAGTTTGCGAAGGAAGTTTTACTTTTACTTCCACAACCCCAGGGTAAGCGCATGGTCTTTGGTTCCTATCTTCTGCTTTAATCTTCGTCCCAGTTTAGTTTTAGAGTTATGGTTATGACCAGCAATATTTGTTCCTGCACTGACTTTTAAACAGTTTAAAAAGGGGGTTATTATTTCGTTTAAATCCAGGAAAATGTAATTTAGCTTTTTTATGAACAGTTGAAAGAAGTAGTTACTTTTCATAATATATTATATTTAGTATAATAAAATAATTGCGTTGTTCAGACCTTGAAAGAACAGAGATACCTTGAACTTTAGCATACTTTCTCACTCTGTCATTAAGTGCTGCCAATGTGTCAATCATGCAACCTAAAAGTAAAAAAAAACTAAATAATATATAGAAATATTATTATAACAAAGTATTTTTTAATTTAAAGCCTTCCAAAAATCATTTTATATTTTCATTAATAAATGAGCAAAGTTGTTTTCATTTTATATCTTCCAAATAACATTTTATTTGATTACACAATAGAACAAAAATACCGTAGAGTACACACCTAACCAAAAAGTTATTTAGATGATATAAAATGAAAACAACCTTGCGCATTTGTTAATAAAAATATAAAATGATTTTTGGAAGGTTTTGAATTAAAAAATACTTTGTTATAATAATATTTCTAGTTATTATTTCTACTTTTAGGTTGCATGATTGACTCATTGGCAGCACTTACTCAGGTGTTTACAGCAGAGCAAAAGAGATATGCCGAAAGTTCATGGTATCTCTATTCTTTCAAGGTCTGTACAACGCAATTAGTTTTAAGAGGACAATCGGTTAAGTGTTTGCGAAGAGAATTCTCCAGTAAAAATTAAATTTTGGGGTATTTGTAAACGAATTAATTAATTTTTCATACACAGATTTTGTTTTTCATGCATATTATTGACTAGAAACTAATACAGGGTAATTTATAATGAGGTGTAAAAAATCGTACACATATTCTATACGGAGTGGCCCACCGAAAACTTCAACAGCCGGGTTTTGGTATTTTACTTCAATTTTTGTAAAAACGCTCGGATAGGTCGATTTTGGTTTTCAGCGGGACGCATTATGAGATGGATTTAGGTACTCTCACGTCCCACCCTTAAGCGGGGGGCGACAACGCCCACATTTCTTAAATGGCAAGAGGGGTTGAGTAATATATCATTTGAAAGCTGCTTAAATCTGGAATTCAACTGTATGAATTAAATGAAAATCTATCGATTCGTTTAAAAAAAAAATAAAAATCGAATTCAAAAAGTATTTAAAATAATCGGTAAAAATAAATTAATTAAAAATGCAGTGACAGATTATTTTTCTTTCAGATAGTGAAACTTAAAGTCCTTTAAAAGTTTTACACGAATGTCATCCCTTTTACTTCAACCACCCTGAATCTAAAAGCACAATAATAATTACTTTAACTACAAAAATTATTATTCATTTAAGATTTAAAGTCCAAATTTTAATTTCTGTAAATTTCAAACATTTTACACTGGTTTTGTTCATAGGATATTAAAGAAAAAAGAAATAAATGAGCAAAAAGTAAAATGTAATTGTATTTTAAGAGCATCTTCCTAAACAGAAAATATAGTGGTTTAGTACCCCAGAAAAATAGGCTAGTACGAAAAAGATTTTTGTATAATTTTTTTTGTAGACGATTTAGAAGTCATTTCTATACCTCCCAGGGGAAGGAAAAAAAATTGGAGAATCTACAAAAAAAAATATATTGACCTAAAAGTACCTTAACTTTGGACCCCTCTAATTAATTTTGTGTTAGGTTGCAGAAGGTGACTATCGGTTAAGTTGTAGCCTAATTAATTAAGATTATAAATCTGAAAAAAAATTGAAAATCTAACGAAGCAAACTTGAGTTTTTTCTGGGCTACTAATGCTCGATTTCATGATTTATCACAATTATTCCTCCCAAACTCGCGCGCCCTCTATGGATTCGCATTAATTGTCAGTTATTTGTGAATAATTTGCAAAGAAGCTCCAGAAAAGTGGGATGGATTTTCTATTCCTTGTTATTATCTCCAACGGAAAATTTATCGCGGGCGTCTAGGAAGATGCTCTTAACATATAAATAGGAACTTTTAAATAATCATATATACCAAACCTCTAGAGATTGCTATAAGATGCTGGGATTTATCATACGGAATAGTAAGAACTTTCGATCGCTATCTACGCTCTACACTCTGTTTAACTCTTATGTTTTAAGTAAACTCAACTACTGCTGTGTTATATGGTCTCCAAGTTACTTAAAATATATAAATGTATTGGAGCGTGTCCAAAAAAAGTTCCTAAAGTTTTGTTATTTTTTTAAGCATTAAAACTATCCTGACTGGAGTGTGTCATACAGTGATTTATTATCTGAGTTTGACTTCCTGTCAATTCATAATCGGCATAAAGTGATCTCATCTTGTTATCTTTTTAAATTAGTCAATAATATTGTTGATGATATACCTGCAGTTAATCTTATCAACTACCATGTTCCTCGCTCAGCCGCAAGATACTGTGATAGTTTCTCTTACGCTACGCCAAATACTAACAACTACAACAACTCATCTCTTTATTCTATGTTACACAACTATAAGGATTTCCAGTATAATGCTGATATTTTTATGTCTAGTTTGAACTCTTTTAAGATAAAATGTATTGAATGTTTAATGTAATTGTTACTGAATGTAATTAACTTGTTCTTGAATTGCGTATCAATATTCTGGCATACTCTGTTTATAATATTTTTCACTTTAATCTCTATTTCATCTTATTTTTAGTCATTTTGTGTATTAAACGTATTCTTATTAATCTATAGTACATATATGTATTACCTCTGTAATTGGCCTCATGGCTGTTGAGTTAATAAATCATTATTATTATTATTATTATTATTATAATAATTTATTTTTCAATGAAATAATTGTTCGAAATGACTGCCACCAACTTCCATACAAAAATAAAGATTTTGTTCAAAATGCCGTCGAACATTCTGCAGCATTTCAAGCGTGATACGACGGCATTCATTGACAATATGCTGTCTTAAATCATCCAAAGATGCTGGTGCAGTAGCGTAGATTGTGTTCTTTAAGTGGCCCCACAGAAAAAAATCCGAAGGGGATAGATCTGGAGACCTTGCTGGCCATTCAATGGTGCCACGCCTACCAATCCATCGAAGAAGAAATCTGTGGTTTAAATACTGACGTACCGGCAGTGCAAAATGTGCCGTAGCTCTATTGGGGGTCAATAATAATCGAGTACACTTGGGTAACTAAGGGAATTATTGTTATTGTTATTAATAATTTGTCAGTTGTAATTATTTTTATTGTAATAAACAGAATCATTTAATATTTGATTGCTACAATTTGGTGACCCCGACGAATCATGGCAGAAACGCACGTAGATGAAAAAATTGGTGCTATTTCAGTTAAATTGCCTACCTACTGGTCCACAGATGTGTTACTTTGGTTGTCTCAAGTTGATTCAACCTTCACTATCCAAAGGATAACTAATCAACAACTCAAATATCTCCATCTGGTTTCGGCAATAGCTCCTGAAGCGGCTATTTTAGTCAAGGATATAATTTTGGATCCTCCTGTCCACAATCTCTATGACGTTCTTAAAGAGGCATTGATTTCCCGCACGTCTATAAATGAAAAAGCGAAACTTCATCGGCTCATGTCAGCAGAAGAACTTGGTGATCGTCAACCTACCGAATTATTACGAGCTATGAAGAATTTACTGGGTGACAAAGTTATGGACGAAACTATTTTAAAAGAACTCTTTCTTCAACGACTTCATGTCCGTGTTCAACGCATTTTAGCTGCATCTCCTGACACACCCTTAGAAGGTTTAGCAAAACTCGCAGATAATATTATGACCGTTTCAAACACATCTTGTAATGCTGTTTCTGGTATCAAATCAACTCCAAGTACTACACTAGATGATATCAAAGCTTTACTTATAAATTTGACATCGTCACGTTCGAGGAATGTTTCTCCTACTTCAAGGAATAGTTCTTCATAAGCCTGGTCACGTTCCAGCTCTCCTTCTACAAATAGTACATCGAATTTGATTAATCGAAACTCCAGAACTTCCAGATCTTCTTCTCAAAGTCGGTTACGAGATGGTATTTGCTGGTATCATAAGAAGTTTGGTGACAAGGCTCATCGATGCATTTCTCCGTGTACATTTTCGGAAAACTAAGTTGTCGGCGGAAAATTGTGTCTCTCGCTGACTGTCAATTTTCAAAAAGTCACACTTTCCATATTACTGATTCGAAATCAAACTTGAAGTTTTTGGTCGACACCGGTGCTGATAGGAGCATTATTGGAAGCCGTTTCGTTAATACCTTTCAACCTGCATCGTGCACTACTGATCTACGCGCTATCAATGGCACATCTCTCAAAGTTTTAGGTGGGCGTTCCTTTACAATTTATTTAGACCAACATAAGCCTTTTAAATCGACTTTTTTAATAACGAACGTATCATGTTCAATTATTGGTGCTGATTTTTTCCATCATTACAATCTATTAGTTGATTTGCGTAACAAACGTTTACTACTTAATGAACAGTCACATGTTGCACAATTTACTGAATCTGATCCAAATATTGAAAAAATTCTTAAATGTTTTCCATCCGTAATTGTTCCTTCAACTAAAGCAGTTCCGGTTAATAATAATATTACTCATCACATTCAGACTACTGGCCCTCCAGTCTTTTCTAAATGTAGAAGACTTGCTCCTGATCGCTTATCAGCTGCCAAAGCTGAATTTGATGATTTACTTTTACAAGGTGTTATTCGTCGTTCAAATAGTAACTGGTCATCTCCTCTTCACATGGTCTCTAAGAAAGATTCTTCTTGGAGACCTTGTGGAGATTATCGGGTTTTAAACTTTATAACACAACCTGATCGTTATCCATTACCACATTTACATGATTTTAATTCAAAAGTAGCTGGTGCTAAATTTTTTTCTAAATTGGATTTAAAAAAAGCTTATCACCAAATTCCTATTGATAAAAATTCTATATCCAAAACAGCAATCACAACTCCTTTTGGTTTATTTGAATACCTTAAGATACCCTTTGGTTTAAGAAATGCTGCTCAAACCTTCCAAAGGCTCATGAGTGAAGTGTTGTTTAATATAGATTTTTGTTTTTCATATCTGGATGATATTTTGATTTTTAGTTCCTCTTTAAACACACATTATGAGCATATTAAAATAATTTTCGAACGTTTATCGAAATATGGAATTTTGATTAACTTAGAAAAGTGCCAATTTGCCAAGGCAAAAATTGAATTTCTTGGTCATAAAGTGGATTTTAGAGGTATATTTCCATTGAAAACAAAGGTTGAAGCGATAACACAATTTCCTTAACCTACGTCTCAAAGCGAACTTCGTTTATTTCTTGGAATGATTAATTTTTATAACAGATTTATTCCTCATTACGCTCAATTATTTCCACCCTTAAATGCTTTAATTAATCATTCTGTAAGTAAAAGTCATCCTGTAGAATTCAATTCTTCTCATGTCCTATCTTTTAATTCTATCAAAGAGGCATTTGCTAAGGTTACTTTATTAACTCATTCAATAGCTAATACAAATATCAGTTTGTTAGTTGATGCTTCTGATGAGGCTATGGGAGCATGTTTACAACAAGAGGTTGATAAAAAATTTCAACAAATAGCATTTTTCTCAAAAAAGTTTAATAATACTGAAACAAAGTATAGCACTTTTGGACTAGAACTTTTGGCTATTTATTGTGCAATTAAACATTTTCGTTTTTTCGTAGAAGGTCGTGATTTCACGATTTTTACTGATCACAAACCAATTATCTATGCAATTAAACATTGTTCAGGTTCTCATAATCCGCGCGAGAATAGACATCTTGATTTCATTACTCAACTTACTTCAAATATTAGTCATATTAAAGGTAATGCCAATGTTGTTGCGGATGCTTTATCAAGAATTGAGTTTAAGAATGACGATTCTACTATATTTTCTTTAATAAATGTTGTAGATTTTCGTACAATAGCTGAAGAGCAGTTTTTGGATAAAGAGTTACAATTTTTTATTAAAAGTAAATCCAATTCGTTAAAGCTCATTAACAAAGTATTCAGACATACTAAAACTCCAGTATCTACATTTCCAATTCCAAACGGTCGTTTTACAAATGTTCATATTGGTTTAGTAAAATTGCCATCTTGCGAAGGAAATTCTTACGTGCTTACCTGTATTGACAGATTTACTCGTTGGCCGGAAGTTTTTCCTTTAAAAGATACTTCTGCAGTTTCTATTGTCAAAGCATTCACTTCTGGTTGAATTTCTCGTTTTGGAATTCCTTTAACTGTGACTTCTGATAGGGGAGCACAATTTTTGTCTACTTTATATCGACAATTTGTTGAATTGTTTGGTATCAAGTCTATTAGAACAACAGCTTATCATCCTTCCTCAAATGGTTTAATAGAACGTTTTCACCGTCAATTAAAAGTAGCTCTAACCACTTATAAGGATGCTAAACATTCTGTTACTATTTTACCTCTTATGTTACGTAGTTTACGGAACACCTTGAAACAAGATTTAAATTGTACTTCAGCTGAATTAGTTTATGGAACAACTTTGAGACTTCCTGGTCAATATTGTGACAATTCAATTTCAGATGTGCTTCACACTCCTAATAATGATTACATAAACAATTTAAGAGAATTTTTCAAACATTGTAAATACAAACCTCCTCGTGTTGGTTGCAGAAAGTCATATACACCAGATGCTTTACAAACATGTTCACATGTCTACATTTGAGATGATAAAATTAAAGGAACATTACAATCACCTTATGTTGGTCCTTATAAAGTGTTGGAACGTTTTCCAAAATTTTTTGAAGTATTATTTTCTGATGGACGAGAAGATTGTGTTTCATTGGACAGGATCAAGCCAGCTTTAGTGGAGCATGTTCTGTCTTTTGCGGCCGTTAAACGTGTTTCTTTTAATTGAAGTTTTAAAAATTATATATTTTGTTAAATTGTTATTTAGAACTTCATCTATTAATTTTGTTTAATTTTTACAATAATTGCATCATTTTATATTTATATTTTTATTTATTGGATAACTAAGGGAACTATTGTTATTGTTATTAATAATTTGTCAGTTGTAATTATTGTTATTGTTATTAATAATTTGTCAGTTGTAATTATTTTTATTGTAATAAACCGAATCATTTAAAATTTGATTGCTACAGCTCCATCCTGTTGAAATACCAACTGATCCTCGAGGTAGCCCTCAGCATTTTCCATTATGTCAGTAAGTAATGGATCAATGAGGTCTTGTAGCCACTCCAAATACATTGCTCCATTTAAATTATCGGGCAAGAACAAACGGCCAACGATTCGATCACCATAAATGCCCGCCCAAACATTTAGTTTCTGTGGATATTGGGTATGTACTTCTTGGAATATCCCAGGTTTGCTATCTGCCCAATATCGACAGTTGTGGCGATTAACTGTACCATTTAAAAAAAAGTGCTTTCATCCGAAAAGCAAATATTAAATAAAAAATTTGGATTTGTAGCGGCGCTTTCCGACATTATTTCACAAAACTCTAAGCGGCGGTCAAAGTCATCTTCATGTTACAATAGCCAATTTTCTCGTGCTTAATGTTGGATCAATGGCCACTTGTCCCAAAACCCCTACTTCATTATCTTCGTTCCGTACTGGATTTTCAGCACGCCTCTTTTTATTTTTGACGGACCCAGTTTCTTGAAATTTTTCGATTAAATCCAAAACATATCTTACACTTGTTTGTTTGTCTTCATGTTGTTGATTAAACACTTCGGTCGCTCTTTGGGCACAGTTATTATTTCCAAAAAAGAGGGCTACAATTTCAACCCTTTCTGCAATTGAATATACCATAATTTTTAATTTAAAATTATTAAATGCCGAATGCGTGTTTGCTTTAAAAGTAGTTGATAAACACAATTTTTAAGTAAAGAGGCTATCTGCTAAAATAAATTTAATTTTTGGCTATTGTTGTTAAAGTACAATAACATTTTACTTTTTTCTAATTTATTTCTTTTTTCTTTAATATCCTATGAACATAACCAGTGTAAAATTTTTGAAATTTACAGAAATGAATATTTGGACTTTAAATCTTAAATGAATAATAATTTTTGTAGTTAAAATAATTATTGTTGTGCTTTTAGATTCAGGGTGGTTGAAGCAAAAGGGATGACATTTGTGTAAAACTTTTGTGGGACTTTAAGTTTCACTATCTGAAAGAAAAATAAACTGTCACTGCATTTTTAATTAATTTATTTTTACCGATTATTTTAAATACTTTTTGAATTTGATTCTTTTTTTGAAAAAACGAATCGATAGATTTTCATTTAATTCATACAGTTGAATTCCAGATTTAAGCAGCTTTCAAATGATATATTACTCAACCCCTCTTGCCATTTAAGAAATGTGGGGGTTAACGCCCCCCGCTTAAGGGTGCGACGTGAGAGTACCTAAATCCATCTCATAATGCGTCCTCTTGAAAACCAAAATCGACCTATCCGAGCGTTTTTCCAAAAACTGAAGTAAAATACCAAAACCGGGCTGTTGAAGTTTTCGGTGGGCCACTCTGTATAATATTTGGAATAATAAAATGTTAGGAATTCCATCTATCTTCCTAACAAAGTTGATTAAGTTGAAACAGTTCTTACCTTTTAAGTAAAGTAACGTAAATATTGAAAAATTGTCCTTGGTCACGATTTAAACCTCCAAACCGCATGTCTGGTGTTATAACCACTACACTACCGAGGACCTATGTTCAAACGTAGTTCAATTTTACTTTAACCGATAAAATTTTCCACCTTCCTCTACCAGCAAAGTATTTCGAACACCAACCAAGGACTGTTGTAGTTGATAGGTCAAATGAAATGCAAAGTGGTCTTACTTATTGAGTAAAGTAAATATTGAAAAATTGTCCTTGGCTAGGATTTTAAATCTAACTAAACTTCACATCCTGAATTTATTGCATGTTGCAAACTCAATACAGTTTGCAATTTTTGAATGATCGAAATGGGTGTAGAAATTATGCATGGAGATAAAATGTCCGTAATTAAAATTATGTGACGTCTGAGACCGTATTTTTTAAATCTCAAAATCCCAGATTTCTTGAATCCATGTTACAGAATCACTCTGTATATTGGATTGAAGAAAAATAAAAATGTTGTTATTTTTCAAAGTGATTTATTATTCTATTTAAAACCAATGAAATGTTAAAATAAAACAGGATCGTGTGCCTTCTAAAAGTCACGATAAACCGGTTAATTTTTATTTGATAGGGGACCAATTTTTATGGTAACGCCAGCAACAACCCCTCACTCCATTATACGGTGAAATTAACCCTTCAGAATCTTAAATTGCAATAGGGATCAAGTGATACATCGTTTAAAAGCTCCTAGAATTCTCCATACAGTTGTCATATTTTTTTCTTAATTTGAACGATTATTTAAGAAATAGCATTTTTACGGTGTAAAGTATTCTTAATAGGTGACATGGGTTTAAACCTCTTTTAAAGTTAGATTTTATTAAAAGTGATAATTAAAATAAATACAAGCATAAATAAATAAACCAAATAAAAATTGGCCGGTTTTTTTTTCAAAAATTACTTATTTTCAAAATAACCCGGGTTAGTTGGGCCACCCAGCACCCAGTATTATTCAGGGAATAATAGTATTTTAAACCATTGCGATTTAAAATTAATTTTGTTTTTTCTATTAAAGCGTAAAGAAAAAATAAAAAAATATATTATGCGTTATGATTATAGCATCCTACAACCTTTTAATTTTTTAATGCAGTCGGTGAAATCCTCTTTCTATAAATAATTTATTGTTGATTTCAATATGTAACTTATGAAAGTTGTCAGCTTTCTCCAATTTTCTACAAGCAAAATGGCAGTATTTAATATTGAACGAACATTGATTACAATAGCCTTGGTTCAAAGCATTTCCCTTAATTCTGACTTTCCAACATTATAATGCCTCTTGCGCAATTATAAACCCCGCTAATTTATCCTGATACCAATTACAAGCAGATATTTTAGCTGATCCAAAGTAAGTCCAACAAATTGACATAATCTATCGATAGTTTGCTTAAGCTTTAAAAGCATTAGTTACCTTGAATAATTAAGAGGATTTTATAATATCCTAACATATTCTTAATTATGTAGTATTTTAAAAAGAATGAAATTAAAATTACACCATCATTAAAATGTTAAAACCGAGAAATTTATAACGTTACAATTATGTAAGTAAAAATAAAAGTATTAACAATATTTTCCATTCGTTTTAAATTTAAATATACAGCTATAAATTATTTAGCTTTCAAATTTAATTTCTTTTATAGGATTTGGAATTAATCAAAGTTTGGCCTGAGCGGTAATTTACTAATAATTGGCAGCTCGGATATTTGTTACCATCAATTTTAATACAGACATTGAAGTTCGCGATGACTATTTCGTATAGAAAGATAAATTGAGGGGTTGTTTGGATAGGCAAAAGCGAGTCTTTTAAAATTAATGATTTAGAATAATGAATGGCTGGAAGATTTCTCTGAGTTTCTTAATCTTTCTCTAATACCAAGAAGCCAGAATTATTATGTTCTCAGCATAATGCATCGAAAATCTTATAGAAGTCATAAAAGCTCAATTTACTTCCAAAAGGGAGATTAGTGTAATTTTGCCTTAAACATTATTTTAATGTAAGTACCCTTATTTTGCAGTAAATTATAAGATTTCGTTATTATTTTAGTCACGTATACATATCACACCTTCGGAGAAACAATGACGCAAGTGCAAAATTTTGTTTTTTCGGAGATAATGTAAAATGTTTCCAAAATAATAGTTTTTTCGAATGGAATCATCTGATTGGAAGAAGCAGATGCGTTCTTGTTAGATTCGCAACTTTTTAAATCTGTATTATTAAGAAGATAAATGACAGAAACTCTGATTCTAATTTCTAAGGAACTCCAAATTTTGTACTTCCGTGATTGTTTCTCCGGAGGTGCGATATATAAAACATTGTTAAGAAAACTTACTTATATTAAAAAAGAATTTATAAGGGTTTATTTAATTAATTACTTACAATAACACCAACGATGATGAAGGCGCATACAAGAGTTCCTGCGGCAATGTAAACGTTATGCAGATGGTCCAAATGAACGAAAATTGGCATTTGTAGCTCAAGCTCGTTTTCCTTGTTAATGGAGTTAACGCTCGTTATTTTTTCCACGACGAACTCATCTAAAAAAGGCCACATATACAAATACAAAACTGAAACAACAACATAATTCATATACTTTAGTTTTCAACTCCATAATTATGTCAACAAGAAAAAAAATACATAAAAATAATAATGAAATTAGAGCTAAAATACAGAAGCTCTTTAGCTCATAACTACTTCATTATATTGCCATGTATATATCCTATAAAAAATATTTTAGTGTATATAATTTACAAAAATTAACTGTTTTATGTAAATCCTCATTATTATCATATGAAATATCGATAAAAATCCTAAAATACGAATAAATTATTTATACAGGGTGATTCTTTAGCTCTGTGACAAACTTTATCATATGAAAGGTGATGGTAGGTGTAAAGTTTTAAAGGACGTTAATTAATTAAGTTAGCCATGAAAATCAGTTCAAAATAAAGTTGGCCTTGGTAATGAAACTAATAGAAATTGCGTTTCCATTACAAAACTCATATACAAAAACTATATCTGCATACTCTACAGTCTTAAATTGATACATTTTTATTCAAAATTTTACTTAAACAGTAATTTTCTGGCGTGAAATTCATTGTCAAAGCTAACGTTACTTAGTACCGATTTCCATGGCTAACTTGATCTTTTTTAAATAGTTATATACTCTTAAAACTTTGCACCCTCATAAATCCCAAACAGAAACAAATCGGATGTACTTAAAATAGCATCAAGGTAAAGTTTGTCACAGAGCTAAAGAATCACGCTGTATAGTAGAGAGAAATAATTTGAAAAAGTAGTTAATTAGAAGCAAAGAGAATGATTCGAATCTCAACTGTGTAATCAAACAATTACAATGTTCAAACTTTAATTCTTATCCTTTGTTTCATATTTGTACTTATATTTATTGAAATTTAAGTACTGTAATATAAAGTGGTGTAAAAAAGTATGATAACTTTATAAGTACTTTAACTAATTTTATACTATGTTTCTTCAATTTAAATTAAAAATATTTAAGATGAAATCTTGACAATGATTTGGGAGAGTAATTAGGAAGAATAAAGGTGAATGATTTATATTCCAACTGTGATTACGACAAAAGTTTTTATTTAATTTGCAGTGTGACTAGTTTCCCCTTCATAAGGGCATCGTCAGGCACTAAAATATTTATACAAAAGTAAAACTTCTACATCACAATAGGATCTTACCATTAACAATTCATATCTATGCAACGAGAAATCCTAACAAAATTTGGCACCCCTCATTCTGTGATAAACTGCGGATCGAAATACGAGTAACGAGGCATTTTTAATAACTATTTAGGCATGCCCAATGAACTAGGCTTAGCATCTAATTTTTTATTTGTAAAAACGTATGTTTTAATCTGTAAAGTATTAAAACATCATCTTATCAAATAAAGAATGAACAAAAATATTGGTAGGAACATTTGGATGTTCACATAACAATTAAAATAAAACAATTAAAACCTATGGATGAAATTAATTTAAAATGCGTAAACGAAAATTTGGTCATATTAAACTTTGCATCCAATACCTTTTTGGTATTGAATTGATACTCCGTACCACTTTGATTACTTCGTAAAAATCTTTTTTATTTTTCTCAGTCGAATGTGAAGGACTGACATGTCTAAAACGTGTAGAATGCTAATTAGATCTGGAGATTGTGACGACCATTCAAGTGCATAATAGAATATTTTTTTGGGGGAAAAACATTATTTTACTATGTCGGTAGTGTGCTGCGGATTGTGTCCTGATAACATCTTCTATTCAATGACATTTCTTCTGAGGCAAATGATAGCATTTGATTTTCTAAAATGTCCTTTTAATGAAAACTGAAAAATTAGTTAACTAACCCCAGACCCCGCATCGACAAAAACAACTCCATACTATAAATACATCTTCGGGTTAAATGGTTGGTATTTGATACCCTAACTTGTACGGTTGGTTTATCGGTCACCGTACATACTGTCTACCATATGAACTAAACAAAATAAACTTGAGTAATGGTATGAAGTTCTTCAGTGTGAAATATAGTACTAAATTTACTTTCATCGCTCCAAAGGACCGTATTCCACTTTCCGTTCGTTCGTCAGAATTCTAAGGAAAACGTGCAGAGTATACCACAAAAAAAATTTATCGGTGGATATGACGACGCTATGACGTTATAAGTTTCTTTTTAAATCGGTTGATATGATTTTTATAATAATAATAATAATAATAATAATATATTTATTTCCAAAAAAGATCTATACAGATATATGGATAAGTCAAGAAATATACAACCATACTTAATAAACTAACATAAAGGAACTTATGATATTAAGGGTGTGATGGCATGTTAAAACTATTGGGCTAATCGTTGTAATAAAGAACTTGCACTACTTTTCATAGTATTCAATGAATTCATTAACAGAGTAAAAACACCCGTTTAACAATAACTCAAAGACATTTCTTTTAAAGGAAAACTGACTTGCTGATTTGGTTTCCCTAGGTAATAAGTTATAGAGCTTAATTGACAAATACTTAAAATTATTATGATATACCTGAGTGCGATGCTGAGGCAGTACAAACAGATTCATATTTCTAAATCTTGTATTGTGTGTTGTATTAACTTCTGATACCCTTAAAAGATCATGACTATTTGCTTTGGCATAAAGTAAACAAAGCATAATATATAGACACGGGAGTGGAAGAATGTTTAATGATCGAAATAATGGTCGACATGAAGTTCGTGAATTAACTTTTAACATACACCTCAAAATACGTTTTTGTGCCAGAAATACAATCTGAGCAGCAGTGGTATTACCCCAACATAGCAATCCATAGTATATTCTGGACTGTACATATCCAAAATATAACAATTTTAGCACATCAAGACTAACAAAATCACGTAGGCGAATAATCGTATAACACGTGCGACTAAGTAACTTTGCAATATAATCACAGTGCGCTGAGAAATTTAATTTTGTGTCAAAATGAATGCCAAGTAATTTAATAACTTCTGAGGCATTTATCACATCATTTGTGCAAACATTTGATTTCGCTAAAGAAAAATGGATCAACATCGTCTTTTTTGTATTAAGGGTAAGGTGGTTCCCCGTAGCCCAACTTTGTACGACATTTTTACAATTTGTAATGTTATCTAATAAATCATCGCGCAACTCGTTATGAATGATACAACATATATCATCGGCATATTGAACAGTTTTACCCATTTTCAATGAGCTAGACAAATCATTAATATAGATAATAAAAAGGACGGGACCCAAAATGCTTCCTTGAGGTACACCCATAGGAACTGCTCTTATATTAGACAGGGTCTGATTCCAGGAGACACGCTGTGACCTATTATCTAAAAAGCTCTTTATCCAACACAGAGCTATGCCGCGTATACCATAATTGTTTAGTTTGTCGAGGAGTAACTCATGATTCACGGTGTCGAAGGCTTTCGAGAAGTCGAAACACACATTAACAACCTTATGACGTATGACGTATAGTATAGTATAAAATAATACCTTACGAAGAGTGTTTTACAACTGGTCCAAAAAGTTTACATCAATCCATTAAACGACGTCATGTCAACAGACAACAAAAAGTTTTTTCAGTTAATAATGAAATTTTTCGAAAACAATTCGACACGTGTTTTACTATTTTTGAAAATGTTAAGCATTTTTAAAACAAACAGCATAATATATTAAAAAAAGCTATAAACCTAAAAACTGTTCGGTCAAATACTATTTGCCTTGTTAAATATTATTAGCCAATGCAAATTTAAATTAAAACTATTTGCCCAGGCATGTATACTAGATTCCTTTGATTCAACATACTACTGGATTTCGGTAAATTTAATAAAGTTGGATGCAAGACATATCAACGTTTTTTATTGTCTAATGATAATCCACACATCAGTGCACATTATCGAACTTAAATAGCAACTTTAATATTTTAAATGCAACACCCCATTTTTTGTTTATAATTAAAAACAATTTTAAAAAATAAGTACGTTTGTAATAATTTTTGAATTTTCTTTGAAAATTAAAAAAAAAAATTTTTTCTTCTTTCGTAGTTTATCAAAACTACCAAAATAATAAAAATAGCTAGCTGAAATTGTAATTTTTAAAATTATTCAAACAGTTTCAAGATGTTAATTTTTAAATTTTTTTAGGAGAATTTTTGCAAATAACTCCTTTTTTTAATTTTAAAGATGTCAGGGTACCTATATTTTTGGTATCCCATATTTAGTTTTATATAATTTTATATGAGCCTCTTTTTAATACTAATTACTATCCCGTGTTAAAAAATATGACAAACGGGTACATGTAAACTGATTTGAGCCAAATATAATAATGTTTCTAAAAACAAAACTGAATTTACAATAAAATCAGAATAGTCAGAGGAACAGCCCAGTTTTATATTATTGTCGGGCATTTTGTTCACACGGGAAATGTCAATAATTGATAATTGTCTTATAATTCATAAACTATTCGGTCAATTTAAATGAAAAAATTGTACAGCAAAGCTAATTAATACCCCTTTGGCTTACAGTTATAAAACCCCCAATCAAAAATTATTTGATGGAAAAAATATTCTTCCCTCAAAAATATTTTTTTTTTATTTTGGTTCGTTACTATGGCTAGTAACGCACTGACAGCGGTGCGTTTCTAGCCAGTACCGCACCGCTATCGGTGCGTTACTGAATAGTAAAATTTATTTTTCCAAGTTGGTAGCACTGAAGTTTGTTGATTTTAAAGTGGCAGTTGTCAAGCGTGTTACAGGTTATTTGATGATTTGACAATATTGACAGTAGTTACCAACTACGAGAAAATTAACTAAGTTTGAAAACTACAATATTTTATTTTAAATAGATTAAAAGGCATAAAATAGAAAAAGTAGTATAAAAAACTCGTTTCATAAGTCGATAGTAGCACTTGTTCATTAAAATACTCGCCGCTACGCAGCTCGTATTTTAAAATTGAACGCGTGCTACAATATGCGACTTATGAAACTAGTTTTTTAATATACTATTTTTTCTTGATATTTTCGTTACCACTTTTTTAAATCCATAAAACTTCACAGTAAACTTTATAAATTAAATTCAGTACGTTATCTCCTTCTCTCAAGGAACAGTGGGGGAAAGAATGTAAGAAAAATACTTTGCGCGAGTGAATGGACGAACAGCTATATACTTAACTAATGCTTCTGTTTCATAAGTAAACTTATTTTCGTTGCATTTTCTTTAACTAATTTCTTGTATGCTACATTTTTACTTCATCTACTAGGTGAAGTCAATCGCGCAGGGTTTATTTCTTACCATTACTGCACCTAAATTAAAAGAGATAGAACACTGAATCTTTTCCCACCATTGATGATTTTCCAAAATTGAAAGAGCCATTGCATGTAAATTCAATGCCCCAATGTTAAATATATTTCATATGAAGTCCGCAATCTGGATCTGGATTTAGGTCGAGGGTGTGGTTGAGTTCCACGGGCAATTAGGCCGCATTAATTGGGCCCATTTTACTGAATGTCCTTTAATCCAGATGATTTCTACTGTGTTATTTATCACTAGGGTCTCCAGCATTTGGTTGCATTCTGTTACTAGCTAAGAGGTGACTTTTGGTCTTCTTAAGGATAGTATTGCCGCCCTGCTGTCTGTCCACAAGCGAATCACTTTATTGCATAGTTCTTTCTCCGCTGCTTCTCTGGCCCCATGCAGTAGACCCGCCAGTTCTGTTAGAAGAACTGTGATATGGTCACCGAGGGGGATACTGTTTTGTAGATTGTAGATCTAGTTCAGGTGACAAGACTCCTATCCCAGATCTGCCTTCTTGGGGGTTGTTTTCATGGCTCCAGTTACTGCGAGACAAGCTAGTCTCTGGACGTGAGTAATTTGTGTCAGTTGTGTTTTTTGTGTGGTTCTTGGTCACCAAGCAAGACCTCCGTAGCATAGCATCTGCCTGATGACTGCCGTGTAGAGAGGTGATCTTCGGGTCCCCAGGATCGGCCCACGACACTACGGCACTGCCAAAACGCCATGCATGCCTTATCTAATTTTCTCTTTACATGGGAGGCCCAACTCCGATTCTTGTCAAGTATGATTCCAAGGTACTTGTCTTCGCCAAGTGGGCTGAGCTGCGTTCCGTTGAGTGTGGGAAGTTTCATATTTCCCACTTTCTTCTTTTTTGTGAATAGAACTAACTCTGCTTAGTGGATTGACTGGCAGATTCTGTTCTTTGCACCAACCATATTATTGTATATAGTATATAAATATATAGTATATAGTCTATTTTGCAGCTAAACGTGATTTAAATTATATACAAACTTCATAAAAATACTATACATATATGTCAAATTAAACCTCATTTAAAATTAAATGACCGTTAAAAATTTTAATAATATCGACTGTAAATGTGATAAATTTTATAGAAAAATCAAATTTTCAAAAAAATATTGTTGTATTCTTCAACTTAGTGTTAATGCAAATATCAAAAAATATACAGGGTGTTCCATTTAAAAAATGTGGAATAGCCTGCGCTATAACTACGAAACACACCAAGTAAAAGCGCATGGGAAACTTTCTGTGTTTAAGTAGATTTTACCTAATTAGGAAAAATTGACGTAATATTGCCGTAAATAACGATTATAAAAGCATTTAATTGGGCATAAGGTAAGGCATTTTTACCATGTAGATATTTTTCTAATAGGGTGAATAAAAGGTAAAATTTATCATTATTTCACCTAATTTATTACTTATTGGTCATATTTCTTCAAAGTTAGGGAAAAATAGGGAAATCTAAAGTAAAATTTACCTTAGTGTTTCTGTAACGTCGCAATTAAAGTAAAAATGGGCTATGGTCAAATTTATAGTATAATTTGACCTTTCAATGACTACTAGGGAAAAAATACTTCGTAGTAAAATTGTAATAAATTTGGTTACGTTTCCCTTAATAGTAAAATTTCCTTATTAGTCGATAGTAGAGTTATTATAGTCAATAAATTTAAATTAATAACTTTGTGGTCAAACTTACTAGGTTGGAGGACTTAATAGGTATATTATTTGTAGGTATTTTATGTAGTGGGGGATGAACGAAAATTTACGTGATTTAGGGCACTTATTAATTAAAAGTTATCAAAATCAGAACTTTCATATAATTATTTGATGATTTGTGTCTGTTATTATCATAATATAAAAATAACAATTTTAATTTTGTAACTTTCATATAATGATATCCAATATCCACTACAACATTATAGAAAATACAAACAGCCCATACAAAAACAAAAACAAAAGCATTTCACCTCCAAATTTATAAACGCAAAATTCTTCAAAGAATATAAATGAAACTGCATTTAAATGAGACCATTTTCAATAATTCAAAAGACTAATTAGAACTAGCAACAATTTTTAGGATAAGTTGTTAATTTTCGAACGTTCGTGCCCAATTCGTAGTAAAGTCAAATTTACTTATTTAGCACAAACATACTTAGAACTTTTATTGACTTTCAGGTAAAAAGTTCCAATTTAGGGTGTAGCGTTTCAAATTAAAAATTTGAAAGTTAATAATTTATATTTAAAGTGTAAAGAAAGTAGAAAAAAATAAAGAAAATTTAAGTTTCTACGATTTTTCGTTCAAAAGTTATGAATTTTTATATAAAACATGGCATTCTGATAAATGAGTAAATTTGTATTTTGAAAAATTCATATTTCGCTTAATAACCAAAATTAAGAATTAAAAATTCGTACAGATAAGTTTATAAAAATTACTGATATTAAAATATTAAATTTTTTTACCTAAAAAAAAATTTGATTTTTTGAGTTTTTGGGGAGTAAAATCGGTTAAATAGCTTTTTTAGAAAAAAATCGCAAAGTTTTGACAAAATTTTGGTACAAACACGATTCTGGACGGCGCAATTTTAACCCGAAAATTAAAATTTTCACGGAATTTGGTGGAGGAGGTGACGGTGCGAATTTTAAGCTTTTGAACGTCTTGGTGCTGCATAATATGTATTAGTAAGGCATCGTGGATTCTTTAACTTATAACATATTTCATTCGAAGAAATATAAAAGTTGGTAGCCGTGAATCGTGAATCAAAGTCAATTTTATTACTGAGGTTAGGAAATATTTGGGAAATATGTAGTAAATTTAACGTCGGTATTAAGTAAATTAACTTATAAGTATTTTCCCTATAATGCGACAATTAAGCCAATTTTACGTCGAAATTACATTCAATTTTTCCGCAAACACGTAATTTAAACGTAAATTTTACGTAATAACGACGTAATTCTTAAAGGGTTCGACGACTTGATATACCTAAATTACCTAAATTTGACGTAAATTCCACCAAAATTGTTATTTGGGACCCTGTATAAACAAAAATAATTTCTGGTTATACGCATCAATAAACCATGTAATTTTGTATTTTAAGTTTTTTTCCTATCTATTAAAATAAAAGATATAGCTACCGTTTTCGCACTAAAACTCACCCTGTATACTGCTGCCGTATAAGTACCCTTGAATTGCAGGGTGTGGTACAATAACCGATCAAAGAGTCAATTTTTCAAAATCAAGATTTAGTCAGTTTTATTTATTAAAAGTAGTTTTGCATTGCCTGGACCAAGAACCGTTTATGTTTTATGAGTAAAACCCCTCGCAAAACGATGCTCCCTTAGTTTATTATGATTAAAAGCTGAATAACACCAGTGGTTCTATTCGATCACAATAAAATTATTTAAACTTCAGCTCTAATATTTTTGTTCTTTTTCATAAGAAATTTCAACATCTTGGTGGCAATAACCGCCTATGTGCATATATGTATTTATTAATCGAATAAAAACAATAGTAACAAAATCTGGATAAAAACAGTTCCATAAGCTAGGCATTTGGTGAAAAATTATGTAAACTGCACATGCGGACAGTTATTGCACTCTCTGTACAAAAAATAAATTGGCCAAAACTGCAAATATCGAGCGCTTAAATTTGCCTACAATCCACTTAGATAGTTCATACCTTTTTTATTTTTAAAAAAATTTTAAAAGGAAAATACACAGAAATTTATTATGTAGGAAAAAATAATAATTAGACCTTTTTGTGACCTAAACGCGTCATTTATTGGGTAAATTTTTCAAGTAAAGCGAACTATAAAATTAAATTATGATTTTCTGATTTAATAAAATTCTTTTTTTTTCATTTTCGTGAATAAAAATCGCATTTTGTCAAATAAATTTAGTGGGTAGAAGCATGTCTCACAAATGAGCTAAAATATTTTGCCCACTCAAATGCAAATGACTTGAAAAAATGCAAAGTTGGTTGCATAGCAACGCATACAAAAAACATCAATTATAAATTTAAAAAGAATTTAAGTTATTTCAAATTTAGATCATTTTGAGTAATAGTTTAGAATTGGGTAATAAGTGACACTGCTGATCTGGATTAATGTTAAATAGTTGAGTAAAACTCTTGGGTAAACTCTTGGGTAAACTCTTGGGTAATTTAACTACTGTTAAGTGCATAAAATTGAAATATGTAATAATATTTAATCATTTAATTCAAACAATTAAAAATTCTGTGGTTAAATTCTTTAGACGCAGACACATAATTTTGAAACATAAAATTAAGATCATTTTGAGTAATAGTTTAGAATTGGGTAATAAGTGACACTGCTGATCTGGATTAATGTTAAATAGTTGAGTAAAACTCTTGGGTAAACTTCTTATACCCAACACCCAACACCCAACTTTATTATATTAAATAATAAGTTATACCTTAGGTATATACATTCACTATCGATTTCGAGATTATTAAAATCTCATCATCAGGTGTATATAAGAAATTTACAAGAATCTAAATTAGCACATATGAAGTTCACAACACTGCGAAAAATATGACAAAATAAAATTGACATTGACAGCACGACGATTTAGTAATAATTTAATTAATATAAAAGTGGAAATTCGAGAAAGTGACGATGATATGATTGTAATGTTCTCCCCATTTTCTACTATTTTAGGGCTACATTTGGTCTTCTTATTGTATACGTATTTTAATGTTTAATTTTATTATATTTTGTTACCTTGGCTATCCTTTCAAGGGCAAGTTGTTTCTGCGCGAAATAGCGTATTTCGTGTCGGGAATCAGTGCTGAGTCTTTAGTTTCGCCCACGTAGATTGGTGCATGCGGGAACGGGTTCATAAATGGGGACTGGTCCTCAAGCCCTTGTTCGAAACTGTCTTAATTTTTTATAAATACAGTTTTATTTTAGTTACTTAATTTTTATTAAGATATCGTTTTTAAAGATCGAATAAATAAGTTTAGTTTACAAAGAGTGTTATTTTATCAATTCCAATCGCCAATTAACTACGCCTTGCTAGGAAGGTCTTACTTCCAACCCATAACAGAAATTTTGTGGTGGCAGCGATTTGGGATTAGCGAAACGTCCAACCGGCACGTTACGAGATCGTTTTTTTCATCATCACCTTCGAAATTTTATTGTGAGTACCTTTGTTCTATTTGCAATTTTTGGCAATTTTTCTTATATCTTATTTCAAATAGAATTGAAAAGTGTTTGAGTAACCTTATTGACGCATCTGCGGCAGGAAAACCCGCTAACATAGCCGCAGAAATTTCTGATTTATTACGCACACAAGCACTGCATGTATTTATTAAAGGTGTTCATGAAAATTTGAAAATTATTTTAAAGGCGCGAAACCCGCAGAATCTAGAAGAAGCAATAGATCTCGCACGTTCAGAGGAACAGGAGTTGTGCTCGGAAAGATTTTCGAGGTAGGAAAATACTGTCATTTGTAATTTTTGTAAAAAAGGGGGAATGTTTCAAATAAATGTTATTTGAGGACGAGCCCGAGCACAAGTTCCAGAAATTTTGGTATTAAACAAGAACCTAGATTTTTTAATATTCAGAGGAGTTCAGATATTTTTTGTTTCTATTGTAAAGGCAGGGCCCATTTAATCGCGGATTGTAGGAAGAAGCATTTTAACGAACGTTCCCAAAAATTTAATAATCTCCAGAGTTCAGGACAAGGTGTCCAAAGATTTAGTAATCCTCAGAGTTCGGGACATTTAGCAATCTCCAAGGTTCAGGACAGGGTGTCCATAGATTCAATAATTCGGGACAAGGTGTCCAAGGATTTAGTAGAAGTTTTCAGATTATGGGTTCGGGAAACGAGAGTACGCCCGCGGCTTCAGGTCATCCCGCGGCGCAGTAGATAAGCCGACCAAAGTTACGTCATACCACCCCCGCAATTTTAAGTCTGAGCGAGGCTACAGGAACGTGAGGGTACCCGTTCGTTGGAACGAACGCGCCTGTAAAAGTTTTGCTGACAGTAAGAATTTGCACGGTTTTGTGGTAGATAATGCGTTATCACGTAACGATATTTTGGTTCGAGACGAATTTAATTTAGGCAAGGGAAATGAAAGTAATAAAACAAGTTTAGAGTTAAAGAACAATTTTACAAGTTTAGAAGGGGACCATGATCTATCAATTTTCGTATCAGTTAAGGGGAACGGACAGTCATTAAAGTTTTTAGAGTTGCCTATACCTATTTTGATTGAGGGTAAAGGAAATTTTTTAATAGATACCGGGGCTGATGTAGGCATAATTAAATTAAGTAAAGTCAAAGGACATTTGAAAGTTTTTCAAGAAATGAATACGCGTATTAGAGGGATCACAGATGAAGTAATAAGTACACTAGGCGTGGTAGTCGACACCACTGATGAAGTTAAACAAAGATATCATCTCGTGCTTGATGATTTTCCTATCCATTGCGATGGAATCATAGGAAATGACTTTATGGAAAATTACCAGGCCGTGATAAAAATAGGATTTTTGTATATAGAAATATTGTTGTTAGTTTTGATTGCGAGCAGGCTAGTTGTTGTGTCGAAGAAAATACCGACGATATAGTTTATTTATTTAGAAAACCACCTTTTTCGCAGGAGAATTGGTCGCACTAAGATGCCAGCACTTAATAATCACGTGACCTGCCTGTCGTTCATGATTGGACGGCTGAGCGGGAGTTTGGTGGGACGCGTATGCTGGAGTAGGGAATCGGGGGACGCGACCGCTGACGAGTTTGACCAAGTTGGCCAAATAAATAATAGCTGCTGAAAAGGTGGTTTTCTAAATAAATAAACTATAACAGTTTATCTCAAGAACAGTTTCAAGGTAAAGATAAAAGTATTTGTCGAGTAATGCATATTCCACCTAGAAGTGAAAATGTTTTTTTTAATTAAATGTGAAGATTATGGTGATGGAATATATTTTTGTGATTCTAAGGAAATTGGAAATAATTTAATTTTGGCAGCTTCAGTTACTAAGGTAGAAAATAATAAGTGTTGTATAGGGGTCATAAATGCAAATGATTTCGAAGCTCAATTAGAAATTCCGAATTTGGACTTAGAAATATTTGATGAGAGTTTGTTGGGTATTAATTCAATTCTCAATTTAAATAAATTTGATTACGAAGATCAAGCCGAAGATTTTAGTAGGTTCGATATTTTGAGGACTTTTCTTAAGGTAGATCATTTAAATCAGGAAGAGATGGTTAGGTAATTATATGTAGTGCATGAGTTCTCGGATGTATTCCGAATGGATGGCGAGAAACTCACCTGCACAGACCGAGTGACTCATCAAATACCGCTCCGTGAAAATTTATCACCTGTAAATGTAAAGCAGTATCGACTTCCAGAAAGTCAAAGGGCTGAAATTCAACGTCAAATTAATGAGATGTTAGTAGACGGCATTATTAAGGAAAGTGAAAGTCCGTATAATTCACCTTTGTTAGTTGTACCTAAAAAACCGGATGCAAACGGTATTGTTAAATGGAGGGTAGTAGTAGATTTTAGAAAAGTTAACGATAATACCATGTGATTTTCTTACCCACTACCAAATATCACCGATATTTTAGATCAGCTAGGGCATTCTAAGTATTATAGTTAACTGGATTTATCTAATGCGTATCACCAAATTAGGATGGATCCTAAGGATGGAGATAAAACCGCTTTCTCACATGGGTACAACCATTATCAGTACCAACGTATGCCATTTGGTTTAAAATCGGCAGGGGCCACTTTTCAGAAGTTAATGAATAAATTTTTTCGGTAGATTGAGATCAGCTAATTTGAAATTAAGTCCTGATAAGTGCGATTTCGTGAGAAGGGAGGTAATATATTTAGGGCATAAGATAAGGATAAACGGTGTCCTCCCAGATGAAAGTAAAACTGAAGCGATTAGAAATTTTCCTAGGCCCAGGAATTTAAAGGAAGTAAAGTCAAGTTCGAGTGGACCGAAAGGGTTCAAATAGCGTTCGATGAGCTGAAAACAGCATTAATAACGTCACCAATTTTAAATTACCCAGACTACGACAGGCCTTTCGTTATTACAACAGATGCTAGCGGATACGCAGTGGGTTGCGTTTTATCCCAAGGAGAAATCGGGAAGGACCTCCCGATAGCGTTCGCTTCACGAACACAATAAAGCTGAGAAAAACTACAGCACTTGCGAGAAAGAACTATTAGCAATAGTATGGGCGTGTAATCAATTTAGACCGTATGTGTACGGTAGGAAATTTTATGTTTATAGCGATAATAGCGCGTTGGTGTATTTAAGAAATATAGCGATTCCAAATTCTAGGTTAACGCGATTCCGATTAAAGTTAGAAGAATATGATTTTGAAGTTATACAGGGTGTCCAGAAATTAAGCGGCCAAACCTTAGGAGGCGATTCTACAAGTAATTTTAAGAAAAAAAACTTCCTATAAACAAGTGTGCGATTTCGCTTCCTAAGAGAGCTACAGCCCTTTAAATATTGTGACTAAAACTAGGTTTTTTGTCATTTACTTGAAAACGGTTTGTAATAAAGATTTGAAATTTGGAGTGAAGACTAATACGTTTAAGATATAATTTCTAAGCTTTCAAAAAATCTAAAAAAAATTGACAAATTATATCTTAAACGTATTAGTCTTCACACCAAATTTCAAATCTTTATTACAAACCGTTTTCAAATAAATGACAAAAAACCTAGTTTTAGTCACAATAGTTAAAGGGCTGTAGCACCCTTAGGAAGCGAAATCGGACACATGTTTATAGGAAGTTTTTTTCTTAAAATTAGTTGTAGAATCGCCTCCTAAAGTTTGGCCGCTTAATTTCTGGACACCCTGTATACAGGGTGAATCAGACCATCCATGCCACCCATTTATCTCGAGAACGCGTTATCGTACATGACTGAAATAAAAAAATTAATTACCAAAGTGAACCTAAACAATCCATTGGTTAACTTATTTTTTTCCGGAACAACCCGGAACTATCCGAAACCGGAGATCACTTTGTTTTTTTAAATAGCAACATAGGTCGAGTTTGGTATGGTTTGATAGGTCTTTTAAAAACAAACAACTTTTATTAAAATATTTTTTTAATATTTTCCATAGTTTAGAATTTATTCGAAAAACAAAAAAAATTGTTAAAAAAAATAAATAAAAATTATTGCATATTTTAAAGAATTTTGTTGAAATATGGACAAGTATGATATTTAAAGTTGGTAAAACATTAGAATTTGTAGGAAGAGTTTATAAATTTTGCACTTCATCAGTGAGCCAATTGCCAACGAATGTACATTCGTACATTACATTTAAGGTGCAAATTTTATTTTAGTATTAAATGAATATTGTCAAAAAAACATGTTTTAAAAAAATGATGCTTTAATATTTTCCCTAATTTACAATTTATGCAAAGAAAAAAAAATAAATTCAAGAAATTTTTATTTAAAAATTAACGTATTAAAACACAGTTTAATTCAGATTGAGGTAGAACACAGACGACTCAATTGCTGGCTGAGCTTAGGTGGTGATTCTTTTGTGCCCTACTTCCGACTGGTCTGAAATAATTAATTTAAATGTTCAAAATGTCTACCGTTTTGATTTAAACATAATTGAATTCGCTGACGTGTGTTGTCCACTGAATACGTTCACGCATGTTCTCCCTTGTAGTTGGTACCTGTTGATAGACTATTTCTTTTATTCTTCCCCATAAATAGAAGTCCAATGGGGTTAAGTCAGGTGATCTTGGTGGCCATGCCACGGTACTTCCTCGACCTATCCATTTTCTAGGGAACATTCTATTTAATTGATTGCGGGCCAATATCGAAAAATGGCCTGGACATCCATCTTGTTGCAGCCACATATTTGCCCTGGTAGCCAAATTTACATCTTCCATTAACTCGGGTAACACATTTTCCAGAAAATTTGAATAATTTATTCCGTTTAGTGTTTCGTTAAAAAAATAAGGTCCAATGATCTGGTCACCAATGATTCCACACCAGGTATTCAGCGACCATACGTGTTGGTTATCTATTTCTCCTAACCAGTGGGGATTCTCAACTGACCAGTAATGCGCATTGTGAATGTTGGTATGACCGTTGCTTTTAAAAGTAGTCCATAGAATTTGTCGGTGAAATATTTCATTTTTATTTTGCAGCCAAGTGCACAAATTTACACGATTTGCAAAATCATTTTCACTAAGCTGTTGATGTAAGGAAATATGAAATGGGTGTAACTTCTGAACACTCAAAATTCTCCATATAGTCATGTGACTTAATCCAGAATCTAACGCAATTCTTCTTGTAGAATCATGCGGATTTAAATTAACACCTCCTAAGACATCTATTACTGCTCTTTCATTTCTTATAGGTCTTCTTATTTCAACATTTTTATTATGATTGGGCTGAACATTACCACTTACTTGTACACGTCTTGCTAAACGGCGGAAAACTTCCAGCGATTGCGGCCTACGCTGAGGATATCTTCGTAAATACAATTGGGCAGCAGCTCTGTAAATTTGCCTAGATTCTCCTAATATCATTAACATATCAAACGCTTCTGCATTTGTAAAAGGCATTTTTCAACATTTAACACTTCAAAACAGTTTATTACTAAATAGGATAAAAACAGAGGGTACTTGATTTATTTAAAATTACAAACAAAAGACATACACATGTTACTTTGTTAATTTTTAAGTAAATTTTTCTTCTATTCATTTTATTTTTCTTTAAATAAATTGTAAATTAGGCAAAAAATTTAAGAATTATGTTATTAAAAGCTGTTTCTTTTGAAAATATTATTTTAATACTAAAACAAAATTTAATAAAATTTGAACATTAAACGTAATGTACATTCGTTGTCAATTGCAAAAATTTATAAACTCTTCCTACAAATTCTAATGTTTTACCAACTTTAAATGTCATACATGTCCATATTTCAACAAAATTCTTCAAAATATGCAATAATTTTTATTTATTTTTTTTAACATTTTTTTTTGTTTTTCGAATATATTCTAAACTATGGAAAATATTAAAAAAATATTTTAATAAAAGTTGTTTGTTTTTAAAAGACCTATCAAACCATACCAAACTCGACCTATGTTGCTATTTAAAAAACAAAGTGATCTCCGGTTTCAGATAGTTCCGGGTTGTTCCGGAAAAAAATAAGTTCACCAATGGATTGTTTAGGTTCACTTTGGTAATTAATTTTTTTATTTCAGTCATGAACGATAACGCGTTCACGAGATAAAAGGGTGGCACGGGTGGTCTGATACACCCTGTATAAGCCAGGTAGAACTAATAAAGTTGCAGACGCTTTGAGTAGAGTAGAAATTAACAATTTGAATAGGGAAGAAATTAATGAAGAACAAGAAAGTGTTATTATGTTAATAATTTTAAAGAATCAGATGATTTGGTCGAAATTCAAGGCTCAATATTCGAAGCACCCGAAGATTTTTCTTTAGCACACGCAGTTAGTGTTGATCTAAAAATGGGAAAAGGCATAGCTTTAGATTTTCGTAAGAAATTTGGTAAAATAGAAGAGTTAAAATCACAGGGAATAGTACTGTACGAAATTTGTTATCTGCGGGATGCATCCCGTTATATTTTATATTTGTTAGTGAAAAATAGGTATTTTCAAAAAACATCTTATCTAGATGTTTATAGGACATTGATCAACTTGAGAAATTTTTGTATAGAAAATTTAGTCTGTAAGTTGGCTATTCCAAAATTATGCTGTGAACTAGATAAGTTAGATTATTCGAAGGTTAAAAATTTAATTAGTAACGTTTTTTATGGTACTGAAATTGTAATTCATATTTACCATAATTATAGAAGTATAAATTTGGTAAGTACTGACTTAGATTATAATCAATTTTGTTCTTATATCTCAAAACATGTGATTTTACCTAAGCAAGAAATTGTCGAATCAGATGAACCAATTTTGAAGGAAGGTAACGATAATCATTTTTGTATAGAGTTAAACGAAAACATAGAGTTAGATGATCAAAATTTAGAGTTAATTAGGAGGTTAGGTTGCGAACATCAATTAAATGATACCAGTAAGGGTGATATTCTACGAATAATATTAAGGAATGATAAAATTTTGTATATTTTGATAGGAGATAAAAATTTTGGTTACGAAGAATATTTTGAATTAATAAAAGGGTTGAGAATTTTATTGGTTAGAGATAATGCAGACGCAATATGTTTTCAAAGATTCGGTAGTTACTTAAAGTGGCAAAAGCTTAGAATAATTTTAGGGTTTAGGCTAAATAATTCGGAAGTCTGAGCAAAAATTTATCATGATAAAATATTATCGAAAAATTTAGATGAGTAACAGAGAAGGTTAATTTTGGTCGAGAATCATAATACACCTTCTGGAGGTCATGCAGGAGTAAATAGAATGTATAATAGAAATAGGCAAAAATTTAATTGGGGCGGACTTAAGAAAGATATTAAGGATTTAGTGGAGAAATGTGAGCTGTGTCAGAAAAATAAAGCTTCAAACAGAATTAGTAAGGCACCATTAGTAATTACGGATACGCCAGAGTACGCGTTTGAAAAATGTTACATAGATTGCGTAGGACCACTACCAATATCGGAACAGGGGAATCGGTTTATTTTAACGTGTCAAGACAATTTGACTAAATATTTGATTGCTATACCATTACCAAATATTGAATCAACCACCATATCTACGGCATTCGTTAACGAAATAATCTGTAAATACGGAATGATTACTTAGTTAGTTTCCGATCAAGGAACAAATTTTATGTCCGAGTTATTCAAGGATATTTGTAAACTTTTGAAATAATCGCAATGTTCAGCATATCATCCTGAGGCAAACGCTGTAGAAAGATCACATAGAAGTTTAGCGGAATATTTATGAAGTTTTACGAATCAAAATGGAACAAACTGGTGTAGTTTGTTATCATATTTTACGTTTTCTTATAACACCACTCCTCACACGTCCACGAAATTTAGTCTTCACGAATAACTTTACGGTAGAAAACCAAATCTACCTACGTCAATTACTTCTGAACCAGAATTTCATTATACATACGACGAATATCTAATAGATCTTAAAACAAAAATTCAATATTGTACTAAATTAGCTCGGAAATATTTAGAAGAAAGTAAAAATAAAAGTAAAGAATATTATGAAAAGACTAGTAAAGAAATAAGTTTTAAAGTAGGAGATAAAGTTTTGCTCAGAGATGAAACCACTAAAGTTAGTAGAAGTAAAAAATTAGAACCTAGATACAAGGGTCCATATGAAGTATTAGAAATTATTTCGGATGTTAATTGTAAGATACTAGAGGGGAGGAAAAAGACTGTTGTACACAACAATAGAATCAAGCTTTTCAAAGAATAAGAGTTATTTTACATAATAATCGATTAAAACGTTATTATGGTTAATTTTTGAAATTTCGGATTATATTTGTTTGTTTTTTATAATATATATTTATTCTTTAATAATACATTGAGTACTACTTATTCGAGCCGTAGTCAACTGTAGTACAGTACTACCGGCTTCGATTCGATTTTGAAGTAAAAATGCGTTTAAATTTTAGGGTTACCACGGGAAAATGCAATGAAGATGGTAAATTTAGTAAAAATTATGAAATTAAAACCTTGGCGAATATTCCTGGAATATATTATGACCACGTACAGGAGCACAATTCGAGATTAATCCAGCTTGTAAGATATCACGATGAAACGGTAACATTTTGCAATTCTTTAGCCGTTCTTAGGGGAAAATGTGCTGCTCAGTTGAAATTGACTACACCAATTATTTCTAAATTAAAAGATAAATATGGAATTTTGCAAAATTTAGTAGGTCACGATAATAAAATTGATCGAAAAAAACGTGGATTAATAAACGTAGTAGGCGCGGCAACTAAAGTGTTATTTGGGGTATTAGATAGCGATGATGCCGATTATTATAATTCTTAAAAGAAAATATCGATAAATTGAACGCCTATTTTAATAAATTTACTAAATAATATAACGAATTTGAAACCAATTTAATTGTCAATGAACATTTTTCGATCTTCCTTACGTTGTTCAATCTTTATCAAGAAAATACCGATTCAATAATACATTCAATTTTATTTGCAAAATTGTGACAATTGCACCCAGCAGTAATGACGCCTACTAGACTTGTATTAGAACTACAAAAATTAAGCTCCCAAACAAATTCACATTTTCCAGTGACACCTATCTTAGAAAATTCGAATGTAAAACTATTAAAATTAGTGTGTTTTATAAGGATCAGCGATTAGTTTTTGTAATTTCAATCCCTTTGGTAGACCCGCAAGAATTCAAGTTATACAAAATGATTCCTATGCCTGTAAAGATAATAGAAAACAGGTACATTTTTGTTAATCCGGTAGGGGAATATATTGCCACAAATGATGTAAAGCAAAGATACTTACTTTTTAGTTATAAGCAATTTTATGATTGTGTCGAAACTAATTTAAATTTTTTTGTATGTGAGCAACAACAACCCATCCATTTGGCTAATCAACACGACATTTGCGAGGTGAAACTATTCCATGCAGTCTCGTCCGTACCAGAAAACTGTGACAAACGCATTGTGGTTTTGACAAAGAACATTTGGCACCAATTACATGAAGGAGGAACTTTGGCGTACGTAGCTGTCCATCCAGAAAAGGTTACTTCGAAGGAGTTATAGAAGATGTGGTAATAGCTGGAACAGGAAAGCTCCACTTGTCATCAAAATGCAAAGTCTTCACGGAGAATGCTTTATTAACACCAAAAAGAAGTCAGAACAGCTCCGAAGTTACAAAGAGTTTTGTGCCTATGGTAAACATTTTAGAGAATTGTTGTATAGACGAAAATATAAAAAAATACGGTTAAACCACAGTGTTCCAGTGTTAAACCCAAACTTTAAAACGAGCAATTTACACTTAGAAGACTTAAATTTGGCTAGTGTAAAATTGGACAAGATGGGCGCAAGTTTAAATTCCTTAGAAGACAGTATTCTTGGTTTACATTTTAACTATGTATTTAACATTTGTATTATGTAATTTGTTTAGTCGTGCTAGTAATTGTATTTTATTGTTGTTGTTGTAAATGTTGCAGAAAGAAATTTTGTAAAGCCAGTAATGTTAGAAATTGTTATGAAAGCTTACCTCGTATTTGTATTAATAATATATTTTGTAGCGAGACGAATAGACAGAGCACTGATAATGACATTGCTGTACATTCCAGAGATTATGGAATTGATTTAGATACTTGTGGATTTAAGTGTTTTAGAGATTCACCAGGTACATCTAGCAGAATCACCGGGAGACGTATGTATAAAGATTCGTCTCTATAGTAGCCAAATCTTTTTTTTAGGGGAGTGTTGTGTTCCCCCCATTTTCTACTATTTTAGGGCTACATTTGGTCTCCTTATTGTATGCGTATTTTAATGTTTAATTTTATTATATTTTGTTACCTTGGCTATCCTTTCAAGGGCAAGTTGTTTTTGTGCGAAATAACGTATTTCGCGTCGGGAATCAGTGCTGAGTCTTTAGTTTCGCCCAAGTAGATTTGTGCATGCGGGAACGGGGTTCAGAAATGGGGACTGGTCCTCAAGCCCTCGTTCGAAACAGTCATAATTTTTTATACATACAGTTTTATTTTAGTTGTTTTATTTTTATTAAGATATCGTTTTTAAAGCACGAATAAATAAGTTTAGTTTACAAAGAGTATTATTTTATCAATTCCAATCGCCAATTAACTACGCCTTGCTAGGAAGGTTTCACTTCCAGCCCATAACATTAAGTTGTAAGTACTCCTCCTGATATTTTGGAAATGGCAAATAATAGGTTGACAATAAAATTTTCCAAAAATTAGTAAATGTAACTAAAGTACATATTAAATAAGGTAGTTGTTGCCTATTATACCATACGTACTCAAAATTAATAAAATTGTTACACAATTTTAAAAACTTTATTCTTATATATTTCGAAGTAAACCTTCATCTTCAGAGAATATATAATTTTTAAAATCTAAAAACGTAGTACATAGTAATACAATTTCTAAAATGAAAAAAATTACTTACTGAACTGGAACTTGAATGAAAAGAGCGATAACAATTTATGAAGAACCAGCCACATACGCTTTGCTCGCAAAAGGTATCATTATTACTAATACATTTTATACAACATTAAATTGCCATGAGGTTGAACAATACAAGAGGGACAATTGTGCACAAATTAACAACACTTTAAAACCTTTGAGACCATCAGTCGCCTGTAACAGAAGGGAGATATCGTTACACTGGAAGTGGAGCAAAATGAAACCAACTTACGATTTAAATAAATACAAGAAAAGAAATACAAAAGAATGGTTTACGCCGCCGACATTTTGTGATGAACAGGACGATCAACGCAAGTCGAACTAGCGCTACCAAGTTCGGCGTACCGTAGAGTCCTCTGTTGGACATTTGGGAGGAGTTAGAAATTTTTAAAGGCAGTATAAAAAATAAGAATTTGTTAAATATTTATTTGAATGATATTTTTACTTCGAATTTTAACATATTACCAACAGAAATAAGTAATGCGATTTGTAATACTAAATATTGATTAGTCAACTTAATATACACCTAAATTTTGACGTTTTCACGGATGTCCAACAGAGGACTCTACGGTACGCCGAACTTGGTAGCGCTAGTTCGACTTGCGTTGATCGTCCTGTTCATCACAAAATGTCGGCGGCGTAAACCATTCTTTTGTATTTCTTTTCTTGTATTTATTTAAATCGTAAGTTGGTTTCATTTTGCTCCACTTCCAGTGTAACGATATCTCCCTTCTGTTACAGGCGACTGATGGTCTCAAAGGTTTTAAAGTGTTGTTAATTTGTGCACAAATGGCAATTTAATGTTGTATAAAATGTATTAGTAATAATGATACCTTTTGCGAGCAAAGCGTATGTGGCTGGTTCTTCATAAATTGTTATCGCTCTTTTCATTCGTATAGTTCCAGTAAGTAATTTTTTTCATTTTAGAAATTGTATTACTCTGTACTACGTTTTTAGATTTTAAAAATTATATATTCTCTGAAGATGAAGGTTTACTTCGAAATATATAAGAATAAAGTTTTTAAAATTGTGTAACAATTTTATTATTTTTGAGTACGTATGGTATAATAGGCAACAACTACCTTATTTAATTATGGTTCACCATACTAATGGATATTTTCGTCAAGAAAAAAAAAAAAAAAGTACATATTATTTATTACTTTAACGAAAATAAAAAAAATCAGAATTAGCACACGTGACCAACGTGATTTTATCATTTGTTTGAACAATCAGATTCATGATAAAATCATACATTTTGCTCACTTGTACTAAAAATAGTTTGTGTTTTATTTATAACCACTACCAAAAACAAAATAAATAATAACCACGTTCAATATTTTAAAAATAAAAATGGAAATTACTATTTATTTTCTACCCAAAAAACATGATAGAGGAAAAATATTAAAGTCTCTGTTCCTTACCTTCACATGTTTTTCCAGTAAATCCAGGTTTGCATGCACAGTAAAACGAATCCATACTACTCCAGCAAGTGCCTCCGTTTGTACATGGATTTGTGCTGCAAGCCTATAGAAACCAAATTATTTCAGGGGTCACAAAAATCTACTAAAATTAAATAAGTATAAATAAATAAAAGGATAGTGAATAAAAACTATCTCGTAAAATAAATGAAATTAATAAATGCCTCCAATTGTAAAATAAAATTAATTGATCGCAAAATCATTAATTTAAAAGCTAAATAATTCAAATCGTTCTTTTGTTATTTGCTTTTCGTTATTTAGAGCTGGCTTTAAAAACCATTATGTCAGTGGTGGAATTGTTATGGCCAGTGGGATATCGTAATTCTTTTTTTCTTGGGCGTAAAAAGAAAGAAAAATAAATAAATAAACGCAACCATACCGCAAAGGCAAGCATCGGAAATATTCCTAATTTATACACATTACACGCTACCCCATGCGATTTACTTTATTTAACGTTCGCGTTTAAGCATCTCATTTTGAGGTCTCCTCCAAACACGTACCTCCGCAGGAAATATTATTTCAAAAACAATTTCTTCCGTAAATAAAAGACAAATATAAATAAACCGCATTTATTAAATTTATCCAGCGCAAACTTTTATTTATCTGCTATTATTCCACTCACTGAGTTTTAAATGTTCGGTTTAATTACTGTAATAAACTTCTCAAATAATAAAATTAAGAATCCACATTTAAGTACCTATAAAATCTAGTTTTGGAGTAAGTACACTCCAAACGATTATAATTATTATTAAATTTGTAAACTGTAACCGTCTATAGTAATAAAAATCTAATAGTGGCCTACACTTGCCATAATTAATGTAGTCAGGAGACCTCGACGTGCAACTAAGAATACACATGGACGAAGGTGAAGTAGATAAAAATAGTGCTCTGGAGTATTGCACAAGTTTATTGGAGAAACAGACCAACTAGTTTCGACATTAAGTCGTCATCGGTGTCAATTGTCAGTTAAGAAATGATTTGTTATCAGTAAATGTGTAAAGACTCATACTAATTTGGGTATATAAAACTTAAGCGGACAACGATCTTCGGTAATATTAAGAGACAAACTTCCAACAAATGGTATACAGCAACTCGATGGTAACAATAGGTTGTATTTTGGATGGTGTTCATGATATATATTAGCAAACGAGCATCTTGCAACTCGACGGTGATGAAAATACGCTGTGTTTTGTATTTTGGGGTACATCAAACACTGGTATAGTTGTTTGATTGGATAATTAATGAAAGATTAGAATTGTACTGTTTGTTAATTTAAATTAAATGGTTGAGAATGTTAATCAATCTAATACAAAAACAATAAAACTATAAGTACGAGATCAGCATAAGTTAAGACTGTGGAATAGCATTTCATATAATTTATTTAAAACACTGCACTTTACGAATCCAGCTTTTACCAGTTTCTACCTACATATGCTGATATTCATCACCTTTTAATTTCGGTGAATGTGAGCAATTATATCTTGTCCCTTGTCCATGACTTGGTATTAACCTAATTTACTGTTGTTAAGAGTAACTAACTTTTGATCTTGAAAATAATTATATAGGGAGATATGGTGACTTCCTTAAACGGTTTTATTTGGACATAAGACATTAACATTCATGTTGAAACTTTAAATAGAAATCCGATAGTCTATTTCCCAAGGCATTGAGTAAATCTCCAAGAAGCCACTCATTCTTCGGATGTTCTGAACTAATTGAAAAGTAACGTTATCATTCCGGACTAATCAATTCAGTACATTTAAAATTAGAGAAGCGCGCAGCATAGTTAAATTAAAGACGTATTTTTTCTCCAAATTGCATTTAATTATTACTGTCGTACAAAATTGGGAATTGTATTCGCACTTGATAGGCATCGCATATTCGATTTGTAGAAAAAAAATAGGCAGATGAATCTGGAAAGGCGAATGCCCCAATAAAATTTAATTTAACGTCTTTTTAATTTCGAGGTTATGTGAGGATAGCTCAAAATAATAGTATTTTTTTGCTTACTTAAACCTTTTGAAATGGGGAAAAAATTAATTCTTTAAACAAAAGACTTTCAAAGATTTCGAAGTTACGAAACATTTGTTCTTTCTTTATTTACTGGTCGAATATAAATACTAGTTTCCTGTACTAAGAAATTTCTAAGATTTTTACACAACTTTTTAATTCTTTTTCATATTTAACTTAATGGATGAGAAAATAAATAAATTAAGAACTAATATAAACATAAAAATCATGGAAGAAATATAAAAATGTATTTTAGAAAATGTTCTCTAGTCCCATAAATCCTTAATAACTTAATGTTTAAAATACAGAACGGCTGACCTAACTTTACATCAAATTTAGTTTAATTTTTCTTAAGACACGGTTCATGCCAGTTACATCTATTTATCTTGTACTTATACAAAATATTAAATAGTTAACCCTCGGGATCACATTAATTAATTGACCAATCGTGATGATATTCACACATTGGAAAACCAAATTTTAAGAAACAGCTTAATCAAATGTTAGTGATTATAACGTGACCTTCAACCTGCCATATTAAGACATGGTAATAATGCTACCTGATGTGTTACTAAGAAACGTACAACTTTTAATTTTTCAAAAAATGCTTCATTTCGAAAGTAAGTAACTTCCAAATTACTGACTCAAAAAACAAGAAAATATGTTCTGTAATCTCTAAAATTAAGATTTCCATTAACCTGCTTTTAAGATAATGGTAATTATCCTTAAACAAAGGGTCTCTAAAAATCATACAATTTTTATTTAAAACATTTTCTTCAAAAACTCTTAGTTTTGAAGTTAAGTGGATGTTGCCAAACTTTTTGTTATTTTGTTTACCCTATATATTGAGACATTTGTGAAAGGCGAATGCTCAATTTCAAAACTATTTTTCTTGCCAAACTCATGTGCACTATAGCGTCTCGCATTAATTATTAGGGTGATTGACTATTTTGCATTGTTTGAAATTATTATCAAAACCGAAATTATTAATTTTGTGAGCAACTTTAAAGTGTAGCAGTATAAGCACTAGCAGTATTCTTCAAGTTTTTGGTTACTAAATGGCACAAGTTCAAAAAAAATATTTTTATCCTCTTATCCTAAGCTTTTTCAATTGTGTCTTGGTCTAACACTAAAAGCATTTAGTTATAGTATAACTAAATAACCAAGTGCTGTTATTATTGTTAGACGAAGACGTAATTGAAAGAACTGTTTATTTTTGGGTCGGAATTACTGCTGAAAAGGTGATCTATAAATCGCTAAAATGTCTGTACAAAATGATAGAATATAATCCTGAGACCAAAATAAGACGATTTAACCAAACCTATCTCTATCCAAAAGTGCTTCATTGGGAAGCAACAGACCGTCAAAGTTCTTAAAAATATTTTTTGTTTAATTTACTAAAAATCGGTGTGAACGATCGGTATGAAATTTGGTATTTGAATTTATAATGAAATAAAAGTATATCTTGATAATATGTTTTTAGATTTAGATAATTAGTAAGTGGTCAATAGTAGGTTATCGATATACAAAATGTATTGTAACTATTCGATGACTGTACAAAATAGCATAAAACTTTATCAATTGTAGCTAAACAGTCCAATTATACTTTTTTTTATCTATTATGCAATTTTTATATCTACCTTAATTTGGGCAGAAAAAAAATGATTTCCCTTTGAATCACAACATACTATATTAGCCTAAACTAAGGTAGATAGAAAAATTGTATAGAAAAATATGTAAAACAGGGTAATTAAATTACCCTGTTTAGTTAAAAATAAAGTTATTTTTATTCAGTTATTAAAAAGTTAGAAGACATTTGGGATGTCGATGACTTACTTTTGACAATTAGGTAAAATTTAGGTAAATGAATGGTCAGTTATATCGGACAATTCTTTATTCACAATTGGTTTATACAAAAGGCTGACGTTTCGCCCCCAACGAGGGCTTCTTCAGAGCTACCAAATACATGAATATACATATACGAAAACTGCACGGTACAAGATGTAATAAATAGTACATTACATTATGACTAGATTGATTTTAAAATTTATACAACACGTTTAACAATCACACCTACCTATTATAAATCCCAATCTTTGGTCAACAAATATATCAGTATATACTGAATCCTCAACTGTTTTACTATTGCAAACATTAATTAATTGAAATTTTACTATTTTAGGAAACAATCTACTTAATTTTACTTTAAACCTCATGGGTTGATTAGAGGTTAGGAACATACGTGTACTTACAATGTTAGGTATAGATGGCGCTATAATACAATTTGACTTAAAACTCTTTATACCAAGTGGAACTAAATTTAATATACAGAATGATCCATTAACTGATTTTTGTATTGTTGATAATAAGCGAATAAATAGGACTAAGATTTTCAGTATCCGTTTTGTAATTTACACACTTATTGGTCTTGATAAAAAACGTTTCGCTAATTAGCCTTTTATCAAACACTTTCTTGACTTTGTTTGTTACATTAGGAACATTTATACACCTACTATATCTAATATTATCACTAGCCGGATTTCTCTTATATGATGATTCACTGTTGATCAGTTTCTTTGGGCAATGATTGCGAGTAAGTATGTTAGTTATTATGTTAAAGTTCTCCTTGTGAAACTTGTTTTCACTTAAAGTTAAGACTCTATTTTTGAATTCCTTGATAACTGCTTCCTTCTGTGTCATATGGTGTTGTGACAAATAACTTATGCATCGATTGGCATATGTAGGTTTCCGATACCAATTGTGTGACACTGTATTGTCAGTGTATTATTGTTCTCATTCTCTACTGTAAACTGCATCCTAGTATGTAAGTTATTAAACACATCTAGGGTGTAATCTATTTTATCTTTAGGTAGTGTTATGATTATGTCATCCACATAATATTTACAAACAGGTACTTCGAATGGTAATTTTCTTAATGCCATTCCTATAATTCTCTCCATGACTAGTTCCACCATGATGGGTGAGGCAGGGTTGCCCATAGCTGTTCCATCCTTTTGTTTGTAGAAAGTCTTATCATAGCTAAAATAACTCGATTCAAAAATGAACTTTACTATTTCAATGAAATTATTACTAAACTTTTAGGTATATTTGTAAATAGTGACTTAACGTCAAATGATGACAAAATATATTCCGATGGTAATGTTTATTCTTTGAAAGTATCTATCACTTGGGATGAATTGATGAGTTTATATTTAAATGTTGATGTATATGGACAAATAGCATTATGGCCTTAAGGGCACATTTGGCTTATGCAGTTTTGGCAACCCATATATTTTAGGAAAGGTTCCATTGTGTGATATTAGTTGTTTGGCACTGAATTTGCTTATGTCTCCATCATCAATTAGTTTTTTGATTAATTTGTTAGACATGTTTTGGTATTTGTTAGTTAAATCTTTATTCACCCTTTCATAAGTGTCTGTGTCGTTTACAAGTTCTAGCATTTTGTCCATATATGATTGTTTTCTATGACCACTGTTTTCCCCCCTTATCAGACCAAACTACAATGATATCTTCGTTTTCCTTAAGGAATTCTTTAGCTGTTTCAAAGTCCTTTTCAAAAATGTTAGTTTTCTTGCCTATTTACAAATATACCTAAAAGTTTAGTAACAGATATTATCAAATCTGATTGGGAACTCATAAAAACATACACGACCATCAGTCAAAATAATTTCATTGAAATAGTAGAGTTCATTTTTGAATCGAGTTATTTTAGCTATGGTAAGACTTTCTACAAACAAAAGGATGGAACAGCTATGGGCAACCCTGCCTCGCCCATCATGGCGGAACTAGTCTTGGAGAGAATTATAGGAATGGCATTAAGAAAATTACCATTCGGAGTCCCTGTTTGTAAATATTATGTGGATGACATAATCATAACAATACCTAATGGGGTAATTCTGAATAAGAAATGTTAGCCGTAACAGCGATGTTAAATTTGACAGTCACCCCGATGTCAAAAAAACGCTATTCTGTAAACTTTAGTGTAACTTAACGACAATATAAAATAACATTTTCGTTATTAAAATGCATTGTACATTTATATAATGTATTATTTTGATCAATTATACTTTAATGTATTATTATTACTTTGCTGTATCTGTATGTTATTTTAACAGGAAAATTTTATTTTAAATAAGCATTAAGTTGCAGTAAAGTTTACAAAATTGCGTTTTTTTGACATCACGGTGACTGTCAAATTTAACATCGCTGTTACGGCTAACATTTTTGTTCAGAATCACCCCATAAAGATAAAATAGACTACACCCTAGATGTGTTTAATAACTTACATACTAGGATGCAGTTTACAGTAGAGAATGAGAACAATAATACACTGACAATACAGTGTCACACAATTGGTATCGGAAACCTACATATGCCAATCGATGCATAAGTTATTTGTCACAACACCATATGACACAGAAGGAAGCAGTTATCAAGGAATTCAAAAATAGAGTCTTAACTTTAAGTGAAAACAAGTTTCACAAGGAGAACTTTAACATAATAACTAACATACTTACTCATAATCATTACCCAAAGAAACTGATCAATAGAGTATTATATAGTACCAACAGTGAATCATCATATAAGAGAAATCCGGCTATAGTGATAATATTAGATATAGTAGGTGTATAAATGTTTCTAATGTAACAAACAAACTCAAGAAAGTGTTTGATAAGTCAAATGTTAAACTAGCCTTGTATAATTGTATGAGTGTCAATAAGATCTACTCTAGTCTAAAAGATAAAATTAAAACAGAAGATAGAACTCACGTCATCTATTCAATTCCTTGTGGAGGTTGCGATCAAATGTATGTGGGCCAAACAAAACAATATTTGAAGAAACGAATACAGCAACATAAAACAAGTTGTGATCCGAAGAATCAACATAAACAAAGCGAAGGTATCACTGCCCTAACCAAACACCATAAAGATCCTGACCATGACTTCAAATTCGAAAACGTAAAGATATTAGACACAGAACACAATTATAGTAAAAGGCTAATTGGCGAAACGTTTTTTATCAAGACCAATAAGTGTGTAAATTACAAAACGGATACTGAAAATCTTAGTCCTATTTATTCGCTTATTATCAACAATACAAAAATCAGTTAATTGATCATTCTGTATATTAAATTTAGTTTCACTTGGTATAAAGTGTTTTAAGTCAAATTGTATTATAGCGCCATCTATACCTAACATTGTAAGTACACGTATGTTCCTAACCTCTAATCAGCCCATGAGGTTTAAAGTAAAATTAAGTATATTGTTTCCTAAAATAGTAAAATTTCAATTAATTAATGTTTGCAATAGTAAAACAGTTGAGAGTTCAGTATATACTGATATATGTATTTGTTGACCAAAGATTGGGATTTATAATAGGTAGGTGTAATTGTTAAACGAGTTGTATAAATTTTAAAATCAATCTAGTCATAATGTAATGTACTATTTAATAAATCTTCTACCACACAGTTTTCGTATATGTATATTCATGTTTTTTGTAGCTCTGAAGAAGCTCTCGTTGGGGGCGAAACGTCAGCCTTTTGTATAAACCAATTGTGAATAAAGAATTGTCCGATATAACTGACCATTCATTTACCTAAATTAATATACGGACACCATTGGCGATTAAGAAATTTTGGTAAAATGTGGTATCATTTTGTACAGACCTTTCAGGGACACAAATTTATGCACATATCATTTTTTATATTAATATAAATTATACGGGGTGTACCTTAATATGTGGGATGTTTGCGGCAATTTTGGTAAAAATACTAGGCTCTACAAGAAATATTAGTATGGTAACCATGACAACTATTTATGCATGCCTACCTTTAAATTCCCTTTTCTCTTAAACGGCGCAATCTATCCGATTTCCAGAAGAGCAACTTTTTTGTGCAAATTTCTTTCAATAATACTATTTTGGAAAAAATCTTAATGTTTAAAAATTTTCCATTATTTTTAACACCAGAGATCTCTTAAAGTACCACTTTGAACGAAGCACAAACTCAGGAAAAATAATGGAAGTTAGTTAAGTGTAAATTAAGAGGTTATGCCTACTCATGGAGACGAAAAAGCGATTTTTTTGCGAATTTTTTAGCAAAATTCTACGTGATATAAAATTTATTTTTACATCATTTGATCGTACATGCTTTTAGCTATAATTATATATACAGAACAAAAAAAATTGCAGCGATCCACCTTTTTTCCTATGACCCGTTATTTTTAAGGAGCTTCGCGGTGATCACGATTACTTGACGCTGGATCATCTCAAATCAAAATTTCCTGTAAAATTAGTTTACTCAAGATTAAATCTTGTCCTTAAGAGTCATTTTTAGAGTATGCTAAATAGGGTACCACGCCCTCATAAATAACTCATAAACTAGTTAATATTTTTGTACCAAATTTTGGTAGCATTAAAAAATATTTAAAATGACCACTGTATCACAAAAGAAATTAAAAATATTAACAGTAAGTGTATTTTTTAAGACCCTTAAAGTGCTCCTACTTTGCAGTTAATTTCCTAAAAACCAATCAAAGTATCAAGTTAAGCTCGTGATACATAGATAAGACATAAAATATGAATCGATTGGTACCATAAACATGCCAAAGAAAAATTTCTTTAATTAGTTATTCGTGAGGTACGAAACGTTGTTTTTGAACAAAAGTTCCCCAATTTAAACGCAGCAACAAAAAAAATCATAAACATAAATAATATGTACAATAAATTTCAATTATTATGTAAAACTGTGTATATTGTTGTTATTATTTATTTAAATTGAGTATTTAGTTTTTAAATCGGTGCGCGGCGCGAGTAACATAAATGACCCTTAAGCGAGGGATTTCTCAAAAAAAATTTTTTTTATAGTTTTCCTAATTAAAAATAGAGTTCGCAACCAAATCAAAATTCCTTCGGTTAAAGACAAGCCCCAGATATAGAGAAAGTACTTACCAAATTTCATCAACATCGGTTCAGTGGTTCTTAAGATATCACCGCCGAAGCGGTTTTCAAAAAAAAAATAGTTTCGAGAAAAACGCGTTTTAATTTTATGATGGTTATACAAATGCATCGTGCATAAATTCTCCGGAACCCGATTTGACCGGCTAATTTTTTTCCGCCGATTCTTTTGTAACTTGCAGAAAACATTCTTTAGATATTATACTAAAAGAAAATGTAAAAATCCAAAAATCGATTTTTTTGGTCCAATTAAGAAGGTATAACCCCTTAAGAACTGTACAAAATTTAGATGCTCTACTAGATCTGTTCTTAAATACATGATCGAAGACCTCTTTTTTGTCAATACTTTTGAAGAACTTCGGGAAACGAAATCGGACATGTTTATAGAAACTTTTTTTCATTATTTTGATGTCCTCTACCCTCTAGTAAATTTTGTCCCACATATTATGATACACTCTGTATAATGGGCATATATGTATGTATAAAGTTTCTTTAAAGATATTCCAAATAAAAATTTTGTGATATTTAAAAGTTTTGAAAGGTTGATATTAAAATAAGTTTATGGTTTCCAATTTGTTACATGTTTAATTATTGATCCTAAAAATTTCTAATATAATCAGAAACCAAATCCTCAGTTCTAAAAAAAAGTAACTAAATTTATGCACCGAAATGTCGATCCTTTTAATATAAAAAATCTCCGTGTGCTCCTAATTTTTAAACTACAGGTTACTTGAAATTAGATAGGAAAAAAGATGGTAAGTACAACAAATTTAAGCTGGACACGTGGGGATTGTGATAAAAAGTTACTCTCTCGAAAAGTGACGCTTCAGAAACTAGTACAAGATAAAAGCCAGCAATCTCATCAGATGTGAGAGCCAAATAGCAGACGTGGGCTTAGCAAAATCGCAATTCCCTTTCCCCTCCAAAGTGAATTATTAATTAATGCAAACGAATAAATAAATTAAGAGACTTTTTAATAGCGGTGATTTTTGTTGTTGTATTTTTTTAAAAATGCAAATTTGCAGTAAACAAATTTATTAACATTCTTAATATGAATGTGAACTTATTGGTTTATGGCTGAATGTATATGTTATTAATTTTGTCGAATTTAGAGAATAATCTGTGTTGGTAGTTTATTAAGATGATTTATAATGTGCGATAATAAGGGTCAATTGTTGGAATGTGTAAGTATTCAGTATTGTCCAGCTACACATTGGAGCAACTGACAATAATTTGGAGGGACTATTTTAGAGACTTACCGCTCGCGTTGGAGCCAAACAATCAATTCCAGAGTATCCCTTTGGACATTCGCAGGAGTAATTGTTGCCACGATCTAGGCAGTATCTTGGTTCCGGGCAAGGGTTCGGCATACATAGGTCCACCTGTAATTAATTATATAGTCCAACATGAAACTTGTTTATTCGTGTTTAAAATTTGATATTAGATTATAAAAGCACAGCATGATTTTAATAATAATAAAATATTTTTCTTAACTTTGATTTATTTCAAGAGCAATAAAAATAAACCAAGACTCTTTAAATTGATGTTAATACCTTAATATGACAACGTTTTCCCGTGAATCCTCTACCACAAGTACATGAATAACCGCCTATGTGGTCTGTGCAAGTGCCTCCATTTATGCATGGGGAAGATTCACATTCGTTGTACTCGTACTCGCAATGATCTCCAGTAAATCCTGTAAAATAATAATGCGAAAGTATAATCTACATGAAATGTTATTATGGTTTTGACTGCGGCGGCGGCTTAGAACTGAACCTTTATGTTTTACATACACATCTACAAATAAAGGATTTATTTTATAAATAAAAAATTAGTTTATTTGTAACTAAAATTTAATAAAGTTTTGGTGACTACGTTTATCTCGCGAATTTCAGGCAGGTTTGGATTGAATACAGGATTCAGTCAGTCACGTAAAGAACGCGATTATATCTCAACAGATTAGATTAGATTTTATCAATCCCAGTTTTTTGAAACTACAGAAGAAAATAATTACTCAAAATAGTTCTTGAGATCACTTTTAGTAATCTATGGTCTGTTTTAATTGCATTGTTTCGTATTTTATTAAAGATGTAAGGTTAATTTATTAAAAACTACTAACATTAGTCAACTAAATCGCTTATACGTTATTCTAAATCGGGATTACGAAGTCCAATCTCAATATTTTATAGGATTGGGTTATAGAAGTTAGAAATGAATGCCGCAAGTGAATCCAAGCAAACGCAACTTGTGTATTTCGGAAAAATGTGGACCGAGTCAAGCGCTACACCATCAATCCCGCTTGAGTTGCGCCAGATAAACCTAGGCACTATGAGGATTGAAAACAAGAAACAATTTTTAAATATAATTTTAATATGAAATTCCAGTGTTATTTCCTTAAAAGCAATGGTTCCAGTTGCGTCTATCTCTCTCATACTATGACACATCATTGCAAAAAGCATTACGTACGATCCAGGTAGCACATTAATGAATTGACCAATCGTAATGAAAAATCACCAGAATTGGGTAGTATTTCAAATAAAACTATTTCAGATAGTATTTGAAATACTTTTTAGGTTCAATCTAAAGAATAGATATTGGGTTCGGTTAGGTGTTAGGTCTCAGTTGAACTTAGTGCTAAACTTGAATTAAACGTGTAATGAGTTCATTAGAAGTATCTCGATATTTCTTTGGTATTTGAAATAATAAAGAAGTATTTGAAATAACTACTACTTTTTATATTTTAAATACTTTATTTATTTCAAATACTTTTTTGATGTAGTATTTTATAAAAAGTATTTCAAATAACATTTAATAAAAAAAGTATTTTGTATTTCAAACAAAATTAAAAATTATTTTACCCAACTTTGATGACTAGCTGCTATCCTGTAATTTTCAAAACAGCGAAAGTAATTGCGCTATTTAAAAAAAGGAGATGACGTATACATGTTTTTTTAATATCTTACATAGTTTTTACACCAATTAACTTTAACATTTTTAGACAAAGTTAATTGGTGTAAAAACTATGTAAAACAAAGTTCATAGCGTTGTACCAAAACCATTTTGCCGAAAGGACATATACGTAAATGTAAACGCCAACAAAACACAAACTTGCTGTTTCCACAAAGCAGGCTTAAGTTTAAACATGTCGAAACTCTTTGAAGTTACCGTTTCCGAGTGGGTAACGATAAACACAACAGAAACATTCGCCAGTAATGCAAAAATTCAAAATGTCGCAGTTATGTTTTTTTTTCGACATGAGTTTCGTTTGTGTTTCTACTTTGTCCGATTTGTGGAAAACGGACATGATGATGACTTTTTTCTTGGTGCCATAGCTCTTTTATTTCGTAAGCAAGTGGTAAGTATTTCTTAATCTTTTCTGTGTGTTTTTGTTTTAGACTATTTGCTGATGACATTGCGTTGTTTATCAGATAAGTTGTTTTAGTTATTTTATTTTCGTATACAATACCGAACAACGGACGAAAAGTTGTATAAAATCAGGAAGCAATCCGAGGAGTCCTGCGGCAAGATTCGCGATTGAACAAAGAGTTACCAATATGGTCATTTTTATTTCGCTCCCCATGCCGAATGCCGAGATATTAATATCTTTTGTTTTAAAAAATGCGACTTTTTATGCTATCTTAAAAAAATTTCTTCGTTGTTTTACTCATAACTTTACAATCCCTTCGAGTTAAAAATAAAAATAACCTATTCCATGTACAAATAATTCCTTTTGAGGAAAATTAAGTGAAATTATAAAAATTGTATTAACTATATGTGGGCGCCAGTGGTAAAACCGGACGACCGCCTTTTACTCGATTTTTTGGATATATTTTATGTTCGATTTTTTCTGAATCTCGGAGTAAAAATTTAGCAGTGTTGATTTTTTATCTCATAAATGTTATTGTAATAAAAGCAAAATAAAAAATATTCGACCGTAATAGCCGACCCCTATCAAAATAAGTTACGAATTTACAAAGACCGCGTCGAAAAACCATGAAAAACAATGCACTATTTGTATAGCACCAAAACTAGAGAAAAAAATTGAGATTTCAAAAAGCGCTCGTTTAAACACAATAGATGGAATGCGGATTACGAATCGAAAAAAAAAACAGGATGAGTAGAACAGAAGACCCCCTCTAAAGATTCCCTTTAAGAATTTTTGAAAGCATTTTGAAAAAAATATCGATCCCTACCTGGATTTTGAAATGTTTTTAACCAAAATTAAAAATATGTTCGATGGGATTTATAAATGTTGTCTTATACCAGCGACTTCAGAGGAAAATAGTGTTTCAATCCCGTAGTCGCACTTATGACGGGCTCAAATGGGGACAGGAGGTTTTTCGAAAATTAAAAAAAGTTTTTCAAAATATTTCAAATTTCTCTTCGGGTTGCTAAAACGAATGTCAATAAATTGAAGCATTTGTACCAAAATTGATAAAATTAAAGATTAAACAAAAAAAACAAAATATATTTAATAGCCCGTATATTTATAAAAATATACAGGGTGTTCCGTTTGTGGTTCAATAAACACCAGGGTTAAAAATTAGAAATTACAGCAAATTCAATCGAAAAAAAATGTGGAGGCCTTTCTTCCTGTTTTGGAGCTATAGCATTTTGAATTTTGAGTAATCAATTATTATAAAAAATCACAAAATCGTTAATTATAAATTTTAACCAATGTTAAAAAAATGACGCCCTTTTAATTGGTAACAACATTAACACAAAAGTAACAAAAACATAAAAATTTATTGTAGGAGTATATAATATCTTGGTGATTGTGGTGCATAAAGTGATCTGTTAACACAGTTCTCTCCCAATATAATTTTCCTTTTTCAGTTTCCAGTACAGCTTCTGGCTCATGTTTATAGTATGGCTCAAGTATTGTATTTGCACCTATGTCGAGCGGTAATTGTTCCTGTAGGAATTAACCGACATTCTTATGTCTACTTATGTAATCTTTAGGAGCGAGTACCGACCATCCGCTTATGATGTGATCTATATATTTTCGATATTTTCGTTACACAGTCTACACATATCTTCTTTGATTGAGTTTTTTTTATAATGTGTTTGCGGTAATTTAGGGTAGGAATTACTTGATCCTGGATGACAATCATAAATCCCCCTGTCTCCGAGAATATATTTCTTTTGCAGAGCCATTGATACGAAGCATCCGAGAATGCTTGATCTTGGCGAATGTTAGCTAACTTTCTACTATGTAGTGGTTTACTAGCCCAATCTAATATTATTTGAGGAGGCTTTGGCATGAAGTATTCACGCATATTCATTCTGTTTAGATCTTCCAGATCTATTGTAGTCCATTTGATAATACCGAAACTGTAACTCGCGGAGCTGTTGATACCCTTTACTGTGTTTATGTCTAAGAGTCCTGTTCTGAGTATCGGTCTTATTTTTGTGAGGAACCTGTTTATTAAAATATTTTTGTCTTCAGAATATATATTCATTATATAATGCCTCTTGATTGTATAAAATGTAGATATTCATATAGGTTGCTTTCTCATCCATTACTGGAATTATTGTACAGTCCACCTGGTTTTCAGTACTTATTTCATCTCCAACAGATTGTTCCCATTTACCTTTCCTCATCACATTAACACGATAGTTTTTGGGTTGTGAACTATCCCCCATTTTTGCCAACATAAAGGTTGTGCATGTCAGCAAATACTCTGGGTAGTCGGCTGGATCGTCGAGAGCCTTATTAAATAATTTAACAAGAAGTGGATGAGTAACAGTGAAATATTTCCACCATAGTTGTGAATACCATCTAAACCTGGTGATTTCCAGTTATGAGATTTTCTTATGGATGTTTTAACGTCTTCCAAGGTAATTACAACTAAAGGCATCTTTTCTATACCACGACATACTTCTTCTTCCTCCTGTATCCAATCAGCTTGATCGTTGTGCTGTTTTGGTTCAGCCCAAATATTAGACCAAAACTGAATCATCCTCTCCTCGTTCGGGATTATTTCTTGTACTTTTTCCTTTTTACCATTTTCCAACTCTCTGTAAAATCTTTTAAAGTGCCGCAATCCGTTGTCTCAGTCGTTCATCTTCTTCCTTTAATTTTTTGTCAGAGTTTTTTGATTTAATTCTAATTTTCAGCCTTCTTGCTATCGATCTTATACCAGTTAGTACTTTTTTTGATACGTTTTTTTCTTTAGTAAAGTATTCCGACAAATGTCCTATCTCTTTTCTCGCTTTGTTGATTTTGTCCTGGATTCTTGTTTCTAACTTTGGTACAGACTCGGTCGTTTGCCTAGGACTTTTCTGAAGTACATGGTTATCTTTGTTCTCATACGTTTTAATTTCTTTGCCCAAAACAGTGCATACAGTTAGAGCAACACAGTGTACTATTCCTGACAGTTTTTCTAAGAAGTTGATTGCGGGATTAAATTTTCCAAGGCTGTATCCATAACTTTACAAACTTCATAAAACTTTTTGTTCCCAGTAACCTTTGGTATACGAGGCCTATCCTGCAATGGCATACCTTCGAACATCATATTGTACTTCTGATAATTTCTCTGTATTTCTCTTAAATAAATGTTGATTTTCTGTAAATTTTGTGACTTCGCTTTCCATCGCAGGTTCTTCACTCTGTGATTTCTCTTCATCTGACTGTTCCTCTAATTGATCTTGATCTACATGAGTTGTCAATCTAATTTGTAGTTCAGAAGCCACTTCCTGTTTTATTTGATCCAATTCGGCACTCGTGAGTGCATTTCTTCTTTGTATGGAGTTAAGTTGGCCGCAAATTCGCTGTTCATTTAATGTGCTCTCAGGGTATTTATTTTTCCATTCTGTGTGCATCCTTGCCCTGAATCCTTCATATTCTGTTTCTACCTTTGTACTAATATAATACGCACGCATTATGGAGATATTCATCTCTTTGGTCCATTTCATGCGTTGGTTAGTATTCTTTTTTGCAGCTGAAGATCCAGAAGAAACTGTGGTCCTCAAGCCGCTTTGAGTTGAAGCAAGTGTGGGCATTGCCTCTACGGTAGCCATAAGTGGTGAGACGCCGCGTCTAGACTATTGTTCGGTACTAGATCCATCTCTATCCACTGATACAGTGGATTATTATTATTATTTTTTTTTGGCTCTGGAGCATCTCGCGCGTATATAAATACAACTCCAGGCATTATACCACAGTACCTTACCGTAGGATAAGGACTCTGTGGGGGAAGTTATAACGCTATATAGTGATTTCAATTTTCTCCTGCTGTTTGGTTCTTACATTTCTTTCAGATGGACAACTCATTTCGATTACATACATCATTTTGTTCTGATGATCTTGAACTACTAAGTCTGGTTTGTTTGCTCTTATAAGTGATGTAGTACTAAATGAAAAGTTCCAAAAAAATTTGTACTTATCATTTTCTGAAATAGCTTCGATATCAATTTCAACATACGGTGCAGTGCGTGTTTCATCAAGTCCATATAGTTTTCTCATATGATAGTATAATACCCTTAGGGGTGTGTCATGCCTCGATATACATGTTTGGTGCATATTTTGAACACGCAGCTAGTAGATGCATAGTTGTTTCTTCACCTGTGTTGCAAGCTCTGCATCTAATGATTGCTATTGGAATTCTCATTACCTTATGCCTATACGAGAGACAGTTAAATAATCTTGGATTGCAGTTACATAACCTTCTGTTTCCGATTTTAGTCCGCTTGATTGTAGGAAGGCATAAGAAATTGTAGTGGATAGTTCCAATTCTTTTTGGTTTTTCGTATATTGGCCATGTAAAGGTTTTTCTTCGTGCTCCTCTTTCAGTTTGTTTTGAAAAGCCGCTTTTGTTCTGGCTTTAATAGTGTTCGGATCATATTTGCTTAAGCATTCTTGATTTCCGTTTCTAGGTCTAGATGTTAAGTGCAACGGATCGTTGATTAATTTTGCAGCTCTTGTGGCTGACTGAAAAATGAAGCCTCCGAATCCAGTTAGTTCATGTGTTTTCACAATTTTGACTAAGCGATCATTGGTGTTAAATATTATTATTATTTTTTTCCAGATTGTGTGCAGCTCGCGATTACACACGTTCCATTATGTCGATTAACAGCGTCCCTCGTCCGAGGGATGGGTCGTCAATCCAGGAAGAAACATTACGTCACCGGACCTCTGGACATTTCATGTGCTCGTAAGATGTGTAGTGACCCAAGGACTATGCATTTCTGCATTTTACAGGTAAGTGTTTCTGCTTCCTTTTGATTTGATATTCGTTTTCAGTCCACCCAGAACGCCTATAATGACGGGGATGAATACAAATTTAAATTCTTGGTAAGTATCTTTAAACTCAAATAATAAGTCCCTGTAGTTTTCAATCTTTTCGGTTTCTTTTAGGTCTATGTTGCCTTCACCAGGACTTGAGAATTCTATCACATATGCTTCTTTACTTTTTAGATCCATTACCACCATATCGGGCTTGTTCGCCTTAAGTTGTCTAGTCGTGGAAAATCCAAAGTCCCAGAAGATCTTAACATTGTCATTACTAACAACTTTTTCTGGTTCATTGCCATACGGTATTAATATTTTTTTTTCACAGGTTGCCCTGGTATTTTACTGCTGTTGAACGGATGAGAGTTTCATTAAGTTCAATAGCGTCCTTTAGGAGATGTCATCGCCCTCTCATATAAATGACCTGAGTATATTGGCAGTCTGTAAGATTACTGCATGTTGCATTTGATGGTAAGTATCCTCAGGAATTTTAATTTTATTTAATTGTGTTTTTAGATTTTTTGGAACTACTCCTAGCGCTGAAATTATAAGTGGCACGACAGTTGCTTTTTCCATGTGCCACATTTCTTTTACTTCAATGCATAGATCTCTGTACTTGTTAAGTTTTTCCGTATATTTCTTCATGATGTTTACAGTGATTGGGATGGAGATGTCAATGTTTCCTTTGCTCGTTTGTCAATTAAAGTTATATTTGGTCTATTATTCATAATCGTAAGGTCTGTGATTATGCTTCTATCCCAGTATACCTTGTATCTCTCATTTTCCTCCACAGGATTTGGCTTATGCTTGTAGTATGGAACTTCATCACTGTCTTTAAATCCGCAAGTTTTAAGTACTTCCTGATGAACTATATTCCCCACTAAATTATTATTGATAGACTTTTATGTCACTTAAACGATGATATAAAAAATTGTTGCAGTTGAAAACAAATTTTCGTTTAAAAATTTTTTAATATAACTTAAAATTAATTTGTACTATTAAATTTGAATGTTGTATAAGATTTATTTTGGCCGATTTAAATAAATGGTAAATTTAAAATTTTATTTTTTGTAAACTTCCTTACATTTAAATGGAATCAAAAAATTAGTTTTTCAAGACTATTTATTAAATTTTGTTAAATACATTTAACATTTTACATTTGCATTAGAATGCGCATTATTAAACATTTACTTTCTTTTGTTATTATTGGTAACTTCAAATTCGTTTTAATTTATTTTTATAAAACCTTTTTCGTTAAAATAAAAATTTCCTTTTTTGAATTAAAAATATTTTTTTTTCAAAAATGTGTTTAAAAATTTAATTGTTTTTTATATTATTGTTTAAGTGACATGAATTTCTATCGATAATGAGTAGAAAAAGTGGGGGCTTCCTAGCGCATAATGTTTACCAAGCTATTTATTGACATTTTGTTTTTGAGTTTTAATATGCCATAGTAAGCACTATTTAGTTTGCCGACAACAGTGTCCACTTGATTACTCCATGACAGCCGTTGGTCGAGAATGATGCCTAGGAATTTTCTTTTTTCCATCGTGTTTGGTAGCTTGTTGTAAGGTGGATTTCGATTAAAGAATCATTTATTTTTCCATTATGACTATCTTGTGTGTAGGCTCCAATTATTATTGATGTGTCATCAGCAAAGATGGTCATTTTACCCGAGGTTATCGTATCGCATAGATCGTTGATAAACAGCAAGAAAATGAGAGGGCCCAGGGTTGAACCATGTGCTACTACTTCGTTGGTCTGGAAGACATCAGACTTTTCAAATTCAACTTTAACAAACATTTTTCTGTTGTTTATAAATGACACCAGCAGATCTAAAACGTTACCTCTTATTCCAAGGTAATATAATTTTTCTGCGATAAAGCTGCTGTCGATTGTATCGAATGCTCGTGAAAAATCGTAAAATAATCCCGCGACTAGCAGTTTGTTATCCAGGATCATATTGATATTTTCTACCAGCTCGAAGGAGGCTGATTCTGTAGATTTACCGGGTGTGAAACAATGTTGTCTGCTATTTATAAGACCGGCTTAAATATTGCCTTATGCTATCACAGATGCATTTCTCGAAGATTTTAGAGAGAATACTAAGGACTGACATGGGTCTGTAGTTTGATAGCTGGCCTCTGTCTCCTTTTTTAAAGATTGGGATCACGCGGACAATTTTTAGCTTATCTGGAAATACTCCCGTATTCGTTTATTATTTTGGATGGCACATTATTAGCTCCAGTGCTCTTTTTATTGTTGACAGTACCTATTATATTCACGACATCCTGTGAGTGTAAAGGTTTAAAGAACATGCTGCATTCTCTCATACTAGATATTGTAGGATTTTGTGATACCTCTTGGCCGAAATGTACACGGATCTTGGTTCTTGTTACGCTTGAGAAATATTCCCCAAATATAATCGCAATTCGGGTGGGGTTGGTTTCCTTTTCAATTTCAATTTGTTTCGATTTAGATTTACGACCTAGTTCTCCATTTACTAGATCCCATGTTGTTTTTTGTATATTGCTTGAATGTTCTATTTTTTCATCCCAATATTTTCGTTTACTTTCTGTTATAAGTCGCTTATGTAGCTTTTTGCACTCTTTGTAATTATTGATGTCGCTTTATAGTTTTGATTCTTTCATTAAGTTTCAAGTTGGCACTTGACTTCCTGATATCTTTGGTTATCCAGTTTTTCTCGGTATGATTTCCTATGTTTACTGCTTTAGATCTCCCTGGGCAGAAGTTGTTAAAAGCTCTAACAATATTGTTTGATGTAATGCTATCCCAGTTTATTTTTCTCAAACAAAATTTTTATTCATCTATGTTTTCTTTTTTCATTGATCTGTATCTTATTGTCTCTTTTTTTGACGTGCGTTCATTTAGGCTTTTGCCAAAGTTGTAATTTATTGACATTACCTGTTCAAAGTGGTCTGACAAGTGAAAATTGTAATTTTCATGTTTGACATCTTCTGGTGGAAGGTTGGTAATTAAGTAATCGATTTGGCTCTATGTTGATTGCAGTTGCTTTTGTTGCAATCTGGTTGGTTCTTTTAGTTTATTTATTAATCCATAGGAATCAAATAGGTCGTGTAAATTTTTGTTCTCTTGGGAATCTTTTAGTTTATCTATGTTTAGGACACCACCTAGAATTATATATTTAGTGTGTTTGGACATGTTGTTTAATAAATATCTCTAGTAAATTTTCTAGGAAGTTGTTTAGTTGCCCGTTTGGTGGTCGATACAGGGAAATTATTCCTATTTTTTATTTTATCGATGTGGATGTAGCATCTGGAACACTCAATGTGCATTTACCTGGAGAGGAATTTTGCAAATTTGTTTTCGATAGTTTACTATTTAATGTCTGCTAAGATCATTGTACCTCCGTGTTTTTTTGGTGTTCTACAATAGGTGAAGATAATGTCAAGCTTCTTACTCTTCTTTGACTTTGCAGGTTGTTTGGCATGTTCCATTTCACAGTAGGGGAATTTTCTAATGCTCTTGCATACAGCGACCTTGAAGCAACGGATTATGTTAAAGTATTCGTAGAATTTGCATTTTGACCAGTCAATTTTAAGGTATTTTTCTTCAATTAGTTTACGGAATGTTATTGTGTCAACTTCTAGTATAAGGTTAAATTTGTTATTGTAAATTTTGGATTTCCCTGTATATTTATGTGGAGGTTACTTTCTCTATTAAGTGTGTTTTGTTTAATTATTTTAGTTTTGATGTCCTCGTCGCTTATGTACTCCTCTTCCTTAATCCCCACCCCTTTAATCGTTGGAAGATGTTTTTGGGTATAGTTATGGTAAAGTCTGTGCCCATTTCGGATTCAATTGTGTTTTAACAGCTTCTAACGTAGTTGTGTTTTCATACTGGATGATTACTCCCCCATTTTGCGTAATCCTGCCTATTGAGACTCTAATTTCCAGTTCTGTCGGGTTTATTTTCTTTTTTAGTTCCTTTTCTTGATCATGGCGGGTAATTTATTTTTTGTATCTAGGATACGATGATTGGTTCTACTTTTTTTGTAATTTCACTCTAAAGGGGTGCAACATTCTGTTTTGAGGTTAAGTTTAATTCACTTTTTTCTATGTTTTTCTTGTTTATATCCTGCCTTAATTCTATTAATTCTTTTAAAAATGTGCTTTCCAGAGTTTCTATTTTTTTATTACCTCTATGAAGTTGTCCTCAGTTAATGTCTTTTTTGAGTACATCGGTTATCTGCTCATTTTCTAATGAGTTAATTTTTGATTTAATGGGGTTAATTACCTCTTGGCTTCCGTCTATTTCCATCTGAAGTTTTCCAATAAAGTTATCTTCTTCACATGCTGAACAGAAAAACTACATCACTCGTTCCTTCAGCTGAATTACTTTGATCTCGGATGCAGTTAGGTTACTACACGATTTACAAAATGAACCTTTACATCTGTCACACTTAGCAAAGTCTTTTGTTTTTGTCTCCCTACACTTAAGGCAATTAATTTCGTTAATTACGGGTTTTATTCATTCGAAAACTTCGATTTTCAGATCACAAAAAAGTCAATTTTATCTAAAAAAAGGCAAAAATAATTCAATTAAAAGCTGGAACTCTAATTTGAGATTTAATGATACTTTTTTTAAATCTAAACAATTTAATTTTGGAGTAAATTGCGATTTAAAGATATATAGCCCCGTATTAATTTATTGCCGTTTGGCTTCGTTGAAGTCTTCGGAAGCGAGTTTCATATGAATGTATGGACTCGTGAGTCTGTTATTTATTAGGATTTTCTTTTATGTAGACTAATGTGATATAAATGTATTGACATGGCATTATTAATTTAAATTTATGAAAGCTTGTCTACAGTCTGCCCTATAAGGTAAACCCTCCATGATGTGCACTGCACGCCTTTGCAATTTAAATAGATTAGGTTAGGTTAGTTTATAAGGAATATTTCTTAAATACGTCGGTAACGTTAAAGTTAAAGACGTCTTTAAATATTTTCATTACGGCCACTGAATACAAGTTTCTGTGCCTACATGCTGAGTGGCCCCACGCAATTAATATATGTATTAATTGCGGTCATATGATATAAGATGAAATAGAGCTTAATATGCGGATCTTAAAATACCCGGACAGTTTTGGATGATAATTGAAAACTATTGTACATATTATTTATGTTTATGAGTTTTTTTTTGTTGCTTCGTTTAAAAAATTGTGAAAAATTATGAAATCGAGCATTACGGCTGCCACTGTATCTCAAGTTTTTTTTGACAGATTTTCAAATTTCTTTCTGATTTGTAAACTAGATTAATTAAACTAAAACTGGGAAGTGGTTTTTGTGTTGAAATATTATGCAGAATTAATTAGAGGCGACCTATGTTAAGGTACTTTTGGGTAATTATATTTTTTTATAGATTCTCCAATTCCCAAGTTTAGTAGAACGACTCTAGAATCTAAAACAAAAAAACTATATAAAAATATTGTTTGCACTAGCATATCTAGTGGCACCCGTAAACCGCTATTTTTGCCTATTAAGAGTGAGTCTTAAGATGATACCCGGTGTATTCGGCAGATTTTTCTTTAATTTTCTTTTTGGAGTGCAATGTAGAATCTTCAGGCTGTGTTTTTTCGTAATTTTTGTCTCTGTGAAATAAACATTGCGCGTATTTTACAATTTTCTTTAAAAACAAACCCCAGGAAAAATACAACTTATTTTCGATTTTTCAAAGTATGTTTAGAAAAGGATATATTTATTTATTTATTACTTCTTTATTTAAGGCCATTGATAATGTCAACATTGGTTGACGAAAACGTTCTGGCTCATTAAATATCTTTAAAATAGTTTTTTTATTTTAATATTAAATATTAATTACTTCTTTATTATTTGAAATACAAAAGAAATATCGAGATACTTGTTGAAATGAAATCATTATACGTTTAATTTAAGTTTAGCACCAAGTTCAACTGAGACCCAACACCCAACTCATTTAATTTATGTCTAGAAATTTTTTTTTAAAACAAAAATTTTATTATTCGCTCTGTTATTATAAGTAGATACTATGTGGGTATCGAATCATATTATAATTTAAAGAAATTAAAAAAATATATATTGTTTTTAAATATATATGTATAAATTAATCTTTGAGTAGAAAAAAATTACATATATTTCACTGTTATCTTGTGGTCTCATAAACTAAAACTATATCAAATTCCTGACTTTTAAGTTCAGTCCTAAGTTATCAAAATCAAAGAACAAAATTATAAGTAGAAATAACACAAATAACAAATAATAAACATATGCAAAAACCTCTTGTTTGTCTATTTCAAATACGAAATTATCGAAAGAGACTTTGCTGAAAAATATGGAGAGTGTAATTTATCAGAAAATAACAAAAGTGAGTTGAGAAAAATGTGTTCTACAAATTCTGGGACAAAAAATGAAGTAGTCTCAAAGGAAGTACGAAAGATTATTAAGAAAAATGAATACTGACTGAGTAACAAATTTTTAAAGACTACAGTGATCGAACGAAGACAAGAACTCAAAGCTTAAGAGAAGAGCATTGTACTGAAGAATTAGCTTATGCAAAATATCGGGCTTCAGGAAAATTGGATGCGGCACAAGTGGTAAAGGAAGCCCAAAAAAAGCGACAAGGTAGAGGAAATCATCGGAACATGTTTGCGAAAATCAAAGGTCGTCCGAAGTCGCTTTATCGCTTCTCATCGGGAATAAATTGTTAAAGAGCACCGCGTTGATCACCTGAATGCTTTTCACATCAACGCACGCCGCGACGCTGGGAAAAACTCGTCACTATGCGCTCTTGCATTTAAATATTATACATTGTATTTTTTATATAGAGATGCACCTCTATTCTCAGCTTTATCATCGACTCTTGCAATACCTCTCTGCTAATACCATTTACGATTTTTTTTGTTCCTCTGTTTCTTAAAAAATATTTTTTTTGTAAAATACAAAGTAGAATTGAAGATACAAGTGGAGAAAGGTATCATGCCATTTTTTTTTTCAATTTATTTTTGTCGTCAATAATTTTTTTTTGGATAAAGCTGTTATGTACTGTTTTTTTTCTACTTCTAATAAGTTATTTTTAAATATAAGAGAAAAACTACTTTACAGTACCCAAAATAAAACAAAAATTATAAATTTAATTAAAAAACGAAGTTTCAGGTTTCAGCAAAAAAGTCATTCTTCTTAAAATAATTATTTTGCGACAAGACACTTTTATCTACTTGAGTCTTCAATTATTTATTATTAAATTTATGAAAAGTGATATTGTTAATTTTTATGTTTTAATAATTATTGCAAAAATATAATATGTCGAAGTAGCGAAAAGTATCCGAGATTCATGTATAAAGGATTATGCCGAAATTAAAGAGAGTGACCTCATAAACGCCTTACTAATGGGAAAGTAAAATATTGGCATCTTGTCACGTACATTTACGGTGACGTCAAAAGCAATAAGCAAGATTTGTCGTTTTTTGAGGGGGGAAACAAATCGTCAGAAGGCTACACTAAGGATAAATTGCATAATATAAAAATAGATTTAATTGATTTATTTAAATAAACTGAGATATTACGTACAGGGTCATTAACAATTCGACACTTTCATAACAGTTTACAAACATTTCAAATAATAAAGTATAAAGTAGTTATGAATTTTATGCGTTACTTAAAACTATTAAAGGTGATATTTAATACTTTTTAAATTACATCTACATGGCGCAAGTAAATACAGGGTGAGTTTAAAGTAACGCACAAAATTCATAACTTCTTTATTATTTGAAATTTTCAAAAACGCTAAAAGGTGTGTCGATTTGTTTTTAAAAAACTTTATTTTAAAGTTAAAAAAAAAATATTATCCGTTGGCATGACGTCACAATGACGTCATCGATTTTTTTTAAATGGGTTGATATGGTTTTTATACTATCAAAAAATACCTTATTAAAAGAGCTTTTTAACAGTACCAAAAAAGTTATACTTGCGATATCTAGTTGTAATAAAAAAAATTATTAAATATCTCCTCAAATGACCATTTAAAGTAACGCATAAAATTCATAACTTCCTTATTAATTCGAATTTTCAAAAACGCTAAAAGGGGTGTCGAATTGTTTTTAAAAAACTTTATTTTAAAGTAAAAAAAAATATTATCCGTTGGCATGACGTCACAATGACGTCATCGATTTTTTTTTAAATGGGTTGATATGGTTTTTATACCATCAAAAAATACCTTATTTAAAGAGCTTTTTAACAGTACCAAAAAAGTTATACTTGCGATATCTAGTTGTAATAAAAAAATTATTAAATATCTCCTCAAATGACAATTTAAAGTAACGCATAAAATTCATAACTTCCTTATTAATTCGAATTTTCAAAAACGCTAAAAGGGGTGTCGAATTGTTTTTAAAAAACTTTATTTTAAAGTAAAACAAAATATTATCCGTTGGCATGACGTCACAATGACGTCATCGATTTTTTTTTAAATGGGTTGATATGGTTTTTATACCATCAAAAAATACCTTATTTAAAGAGCTTTTTAACAGTACCAAAAAAGTTATACTTGCGATATCTAGTTGTAATAAAAAAATTATTAAATATCTCCTCAAATGACAATTTAAAGTAACGCATAAAATTCATAACTTCCTTATTATTTCGAATTTTCAAAAACGCTAAAAGGGGTGTCGAATTGTTTTAAAAAATACTTTATTTTAAAGTTAAGAAAAAATTATTATCCGTTGGCATGATGTAACAATGACGTCATCATATTTTTTTAAATGGGATGATATGGTTTTTATAGCATCAAAAAATAGTTTATTAAGTGTGCTTTTTAACAGTACCAAAAGTGTATACTTGCTCCAGTTAGTTGTAATAATATTTTTTATTAAATATCATCTCGAATAACCATTTAAAGTAATGCATAAAATTATACATAAAATTCATAACTACTTTATTCTTTTGAATTTTTAAAAGCGTTAAAAATGTTTTTAATTGTTTTAAAAATATTTTATTGTCTCTGTGACGTCTATAGCGTCATCAATTTTTTTTTTAATTTTTTTATGCTTTTTGTAGGAAACATTGCTAATAATTATTACCTTACAGGATAGTTCAAAGTAACGCCTAAGATTAAATTTAAAATTTGTTATTTAGAATTATTAAAAATGGAATTACTATTTAATATAACCTAATTATTATTTTTTTATAAAGTAGTTTATTTTTAATCAAAATTTATGTTTACACTTTCGTTTTAATAATTGTTAAAGTCCTATACAACGAAACAACATGTGCCTTAAACAGACATTGTGAGGACAAATAAAAAAAAATACAATACAATTTATTTTGCTTTTTCGAATTTTAAAATAAAATTATTTGAGGTTTATTTATTAATTCTCTGCAGTTCATTACTTGAGTAACCACGTCTTTTGCGATTTTTCTGATTTAACTTTATACAACTTTGGCTTTTCACATTGGTACATTCTTTGATTTATTGATTATTACAACGGTTCTTTTTTACGTTTTTGTGATTAATTTGTTAACTTAATCTCTTAAAATGGCACGTTTGTCAGAAACGGAGAGGGTCGAAATTCATATGATGGTAGGCTATGGGGATTAAATTCGAAGTCAAGAAGAAGTTCGTATTTTGTTTAACCAAAAGTATCCGGAGAGATTTCCAATAACTCAGTCCACAGTAAGTAGGATTGTTACCAAATTCCATGAAGTGGGCCATGTACGCAATATTCCAAAAGCTGGACGTCCACAAATTGATGAAGACATTCAATTACAAATATTGTTGGAACTTGAAGAAGATCCCAATAAGTCCACTAGACAATTAGCATTAGATAATAATGTTAGTCAGTCAGCTGTCGTAAAAGTTTTAAAAAAAGCAAAGATTCATGCATACAAAATTCAACTTGTTCATGAGTTACCGGAAGACGATTTTGATCGGAGGTTGGAATTTTGTGAAGACCTTATGGAAAAATGCATTGCCGAACCCCACTTTCTATCCAATGTACTTTGGTCAGGTACATCGTTACTTAATAAAATTACCTATTTTTATTTAAAATTTTCTAAAATATTTTGTTTTTTTTTAGATGAGGCTACTTTTTGTCTTAATGGTACAGTGAACCGTCATAATAGCCGAAATTGGGGTCGTAAAAACACACACTGGGTTCAAGATGCGCATACTCAACATCGTCTAAAGCTGAATGTGTGGGCAGGAATTATTGGGGATAGAGTCATTGGTCAATTTTTCTTTGAAGATACACTTACAGCAGATAGTTATTTACAATTTCTTCAAACCCAATTAATTCCAGTTTTGGTTGCTTTGTTTCCTAACCCCGATGATAACGCTATTACCAATAATGCTGTGTGGTTTCAACAAGATGGTGCTCCGCCTCACTCCGGCGTCCAAGTAAGAGCGTATTTAAACAGAAAATTTCCTGACCGATGGATAGGTCGTAGAGGTCATATGGAATGGCCCCCTAGATCACCGGACCTCACTCCATTAGACTTTTTTTTATGGGGACATCTAAAAAGTAAAGTTTATGTCAACAGACCTACTACTTTAGCAGACTTAAAAACTAGAATTCAGGAAGAAATTGCACAAATTTCTCCAGACATTTTAGCAAGGACGGTTAGTTCTGTATACTCCCGTTTAGCGCATTGCCAAACTGTTAATGGTGAACAGTTTGAACCTTTAATTTAAGTAGTTTTGTTCGAGACTTCTTTGGTTTAAGTTTATTTTTATTTCAAATTTAATTTATATTTCCGTTATTGCATCTAGTTCGTGCAAGAATTACCTTTTTGGTACTGTTGTAAAACACTCTAAAAAAGGTATGTTTTGATGGTATAAAAATCGTATCAACCCATTTAAAAAAAATTGATGACGTCTTTGTGTCGTCACGCTAACTTTAAAATAAAGTTTTTAAAAAACAATTCGACATCCCTATTAGAAGTTATGAATCTTATGCGTTCCATTAAATGGTCATTTTATTTTTTTTATTACAACTAGATGGCGCAAGTATAACTTTTTTGGTACTGTTAAAAAGTTCTTTAAATAAGGTATTTTTGATGGTATTAAAACCATATCAACCCATTTAAAAAAAATTGATGACGTCATTGTGACGTCATGCCAACGGATAATATATTTTTTTAACTTTAAAATAAAGTTTTTCTAAAACAATTCGACACCCCTCTTAGTGTTTTTGAAAATTCGCAATAATAAAGAAGTTATGAATTTTATGCGTTACTTTAAATGGTCATTTGAGGAGATATTTAATAATTTTTTTATTACAACTAGATAGTGCAAGTATACCTTTTTTGGTACTGTTAAAAAGTTCTTTAAATAAGGTATTTTTTGATGGTATAAAAACCATATCAACCCATTTAAAAAAAATCGATGACGTCATTGTAACGTCATGCCAACGGATAATATATTTTTTTTAACTTTAAAATAAAGCTTTTTAATAACAATTCGACACCGCTTTTAGCGTTTTTAAAAATTTCAAATAATAAAGAAGTTATGAATTTTATGCGTTACTTTAAATGGTCATTTGAGGAGATATTTAATAATTTTTCTTATTACAACTAGATGGCGCAAGTATAACTTTTTTGGTACTGTTAAAAAGTTCTTTAAATAAGGTATTTTTTGATGGTATAAAAACATATCATCCCGTTTAAAAAAAGTTGATGACGTCATTGTGACGTCATGCCATTGGATAATATATTTTTTTTAACTTTAAAATAATGTTTTTTAAAAACAATTCCACACCTCTTTTAGCGTTTTTGAAAATTTAAAATAATTAAAAAGTTATGAAAACTTTCTGGTACTGTTGTAAAACACTCTTAGTTATGTATTATTTTAAGCTATAAAAACCATATTAATCCATTTAAAAAAATATATGATGAGAATTTTTATGAAAGAATTTTTTTTAGTTCAAAATATTCTTTTTTAAATTCCATACGTCTTTTAACTTTATTGAAAATTCCAAATAATAAGGTCGAAATTATTTACATATGCTACTTAAATACAGAGGTGTATTAAACCTTTTTTATGTATTTGAAATACAAAATACTTTATTTTTTAGGTTTATTTGAACAAAAATATTAGCGGTAATTTGTTCAAAATAGTTGAGATTACAAACTTTTCTGATTTTATGTAAAATAGATACAGAAAAATTTGCATTTTGTAGAACTTTTATATATAGGAAAATATTTTCAGGATTTGTATTATAAGAATAATTAATAAAATTAAACTGCAATAAGCACATAAATTCTAACGATTTACGATTTGTCATAATATTAATAAAAAACGTAAGTTATTCGCGAACTTGCATATTTCTTCATGCGCGCTGGGTATGAATTCTCATTTTTCAACCAGATGTTTAAAGAACTAAAGATTCTATACAGGGTGCTGAAAAAGCCGCGTACACTCTCCACGCTTTCGTATTAGCAGTTTGATCAAATACAGATTTATTTATTGAAACATCTTTCGCTTTATTAGGGCATGTTCAGGCAAAAAATTTAATATATGTTGAGAACATAAAGATATTTGCATTTTAAAATTTATGTTTATATCATAAAATTGACAAAAATGACATATGGTAACAATGTAAGAATATTACAATTTCTTCGTTTCCGGGAACTATTTATATTTTATGATAAAATTAACTTGTTACATCTAATTTAAATTTATGTATTTTTATGTGTTTTATTTAAAAATTACTAATAATAAATTGGTTTGTATTTCGACTAATTCATTCTTGCAAAAACGTGAAAAATGTCATGCAAATGACTTTATCACCTTTAGTAGATTGTAATCATACTGTAGCATTTTTATTTTCCGGTTGATATTTTGTGGTAGGCAGCCAGTCTTGCCACTCGATAAGCAGCCATTATTATGGCGGCTGGTACCATGGAAATTTAGCTACTGTTCTAGGGGAATATTTAGATGTCCAATTTATTAGTAATTGATCAAAGATTGTGTTTTTCTTATTTTTCTAATTTTTGCGAAAGAGCAGAGTTAGTTGGTAAAATCTGAGCAGTTGGTTAGTCTGGCGTGACGTAATTCCGGAAGAGAGAATTTTTGGAAAAGGAATGATACGAGAGGCCTTTTTGATTGAAGCAGCGGTCGAGTTAGGATCAAAGTTAGTGATAATAATAATAATAATAATAATAATCCTTTATTACCCAACAGAAATACATCTAATTACAGGGTAATTTTAAACAAAAATTGCTTGCTTAATAGTTAAGCTAAATTCATACATATTTATAATTCATAGGTATAGATAAGAAATTTTAAAAGATCGCATATAACATAAATTGAAAATTAAAATAAATACAGATTCAATTACAAATTTTCCTTAAGTGGTATAAATATTTTCCAGAAGTTTCGTTTTAAACTCATTAAGTATCGGTACAAATATATCTGCTTTGTATTGAACATTATGATAATTTCTTAACATTTTAGTTACCGGTGAGTTAAGATTCTGAACAGTTCTTGACGTTCTATAGGAAAATGTGTAAGAGTTGCGTAATACAAAATTTGGTACATGTATACTGAGCATTGACAAAAGACCTAAATCATCAACTAAGTAGTGTAGTATTTTGTATAAGTGCAGAACAGATTGATTTTTATGTTGTTGCTCTACTGATAAAAATGAAAATTCATTTAGAAGGTATTTATACGAAACAGATATATCGGGATAACTTTTGTATTTAAAATAATAAAGATACTTAAGAAATCTCTTTTGGACTCTTTCAAGAAGTGAGATGTACTTTTTGTAGTAAGGTGACCAAACTATAGCGCAATAATTAAGTTTACTGGTTATAAAAGCACCAAATAAAGCATTTAAAGTATCGATATTAGTGAAACATTTTGAAGAGCGAATTATAAATCCAAGAGTTTTGTAACAGTCTCGAGATAAAGCATGTACGTGATTATTAAAAGATAATGAACAATCAAAAGTAACACCTAAATCTTTAATTTCTTGCACTTTATCAATAATGTTATTATTAATTGAATAATCATAACAAAAAGGACTTTTCTTTTTAGTATAAGTCATACTATAACATTTTTTAATATTTAGGGAGAGCTTATTTTTTAAACACCACTGGTGAATTAAATTTAGGTCGTTTTGAAGCACTTCGCAGTCGGATAAATTTTTCACTTCGCGATACACTTTCATATCATCCGCATACAGGAGTACGTTTGAGCTTAATCCATCGCTAATGTCGTTGATGAACATTAAAAAAAGTACTGGTCCTAAATTCGATCCTTGAGGTACACCGCTTCTGGCAAAGTATTCACTGGACCTGACTCCATCGCATTCGACCATCTGATTTCTATCCGTTAAGTATGAGTGAATAACGTTAATTATGTTGCCATGAACATTAAATTGGGACATCTTTTCAATTAAAATATTATGATCCATTCTGTCGAACGCTTTAGCAAAGTCTGTATAGACAACGTCAGTCTGTACGTTGTTATCTAGAGCTTCGCTGATAAATTGAGTCAAGTTCAGTAAATTCGTTGCGGTCGACCTTTTACTCATAAAACCATGTTGAAATTGCAGAATAGAATTTTGTATATTGCAGTAGATATGTTCCGTTAGTATCGACTCAAACACTTTAGAGAAGTTGCATATAATAGATATGGGTCTATAATTCTCAATGGCACTTCTTTTTCCTGATTTAAATATAGGACAGACTCTTACGTTTTTCCAAATTATAGGAAATTCACCGGTTCTTAGGATTAGATTGTATATATAGGTAATTATTGGTGAAAACACATTCGCACAATCTTTGATCAAAAATGAAGGGATTAGATCGAGTCCCATCGTCGTTTTATTTTGAAGTTTCCTGCAGTGTTTTAATGTGGTGTTATCATCTATGACAAAGGATCCAAGGTAGTCCTTATTATCATGCCTTCTAGATTTTGTAGGTGTTTGATTATTTAAAAAATTATTTTGAAAATGCTTCGCAAAACCATTAACAATTTCATTAGGATTTTCAAGAGGTATATTATTTAGCGTCATTCTTCCAGGTATTTGAGAGTTGTTGGTAAGACTATTTATATATTGCCATAGATGTTTAGGGTCTTTTTTCAACTGTGTCTCGGCATCATTGACGTAATTATTTCGCGCTGTTGTAATTTTATCTTTTACCAACTTTCTTGCTCTTTCATAGGCAATTTTATCTGTTCTGTTTCTAGTCCGATAGTACTTTTGACGAAGTCTGTGTTTTGCTTTAATTTGATTGATAATACTGATGTTATACCATGTAGGATAGGATCGTTTATTAAGTTTTTTCTTATATTTTGGCACGTGTATATCAAATAACGTGTACAGTTTTTGGTAAAATATATCGCAGACTTTATTAACATCCCTAATTTGTAGTATGTCACTCCAATCTGTATCACAAATATCCTTATATAATCCGATAAAGTTAGCTTTTTTAAAATTATACCGATCTTCATATAATCCAGAAAAAATCGGCTCACGTGTAGAAGAAATATTTAAATTTGCTGTTAGAGCTGGATGGTGAGAATCCTCTTTTACTAAAGGTTCAAGATCATGCTTTATTTCACATGGTAAAGATTCCGAGAAAATAGCTAAATCCAACACCTTTTTGTTAATGTTTTGTACGAAATTAAATTGTGTAAAGTTTGAGTATTCTAAAAAATTATTCAAGTTACTTATAATATTATTTATTGCGGCCAAGCCATTAATGTACTCTGTGTAATTCCCAATATTAAAGTCTCCCATGATAATTACATTACTTTTTAATGAAAATTGATCTTCTAGCAGTGTAAACAGAGTTTCATAATCGTCATTACTAGACTTTGGAGGTACGTATAGACATATAAGATGTAGACAAACGGTATTTATATACACTTTACAGGCGACTATTTCTATAACTTGAGTAAGTGTGGTAATTAATTCAATTTGTTCTGATTTAAATCTATTATGCACACCAATTAGTGCTCCTCCCCCTCTTTTTTGAGACCTGTCATGTCGATAAACACTATATTCATTTGTAAAGAGTTCATGGGTGTAAACTCCTGCAGTTAGCCAGGTTTCTGTTAAAAATACAAGATCAAGTTTGCTTTGGGAAAGATTATTATAATATTCAACTGTTTTTGTATTAAGTCCGCGTACGTTTTGGTAGTATATGGAAACACTTATGGCTGTATTCTGTTGGGAACTGACTAGTTTTTTTGATTTGGAGTTTTGACTATTTTGGGGTTATTATTTATATAACGGATTCCAAGATTCGTTTCACCTTCATTTTCACGTTTTTTTAGCTCTTCAAGAAGCTTTTTGAACTCTGCACGCTGAGCAGGTGTTTTATCAGATTGAACTTTTATTGTTTGTGGCAAGGATTTTTTGTTTCTCAAAACTTTCACAACTAAATCAGCGGAATTTAATCTTATTTTTATGGGTCTATTTTTTACACTTGACTTTCCAATCCTGAAGATAGTTTCAGGGGAAAGGGTTCCCACAATTGGTTCGAGCAGTTTTTTAACACCTTCAAAGCCTTCCCTTTTTTTAGTTTCATTGTCTGTAGCAGCTGAATCAGTAATATTATAAATAATAAGATTATTTTCCCTTCTTCGCCGATCTTCCAATTCATTTAGTAAACTATGATCGCTTTCATGCTCCTTATTTTCTAACAGGGTTAATCTCTCTTCAAGTTTGCCCATTGATTCCTTTAAGGACACATTTTCTCTTCGTAGAGTTTCAATTATTCCCAATGCTTGACTAATCCCATCAATTTTTTCTCTTTGATTTTCAAATTCCTTGACTAAAGATGCAATTGTTTGTTGCAAAGTTAGCATAGAAGTATTCAAATCACTACAGGCGGCACCTGACAATGGTGAAGATGGGAGATTCAACAAGGATGGTGATAGTAAATTGTCGGTACCTTGATCCGGGCAGCAAAGGTATTCTTCTTCATTTATGAATTTTCCAGGTCTCCAGTAATTTGCGCAGCTTACATGATATGTTAGCTTACAACGCACACATTCCACACGAGACTGGGAAATTAATTTTTTGCATCTATTACACTTAGCTTTGTTTTCTACAGGCATGTTAGTTAATGGAGACTAAATTTTATAACAAAAAAACAAAGGTAAATAACAGGGACACAAGTTCTTCACACCTGCTGGGTCTTTAGCGGTGACTAATAAAAAAAAACACACAAGAAGACCACGGAAAAAGGAATGTAGGGTAATATAAGAATAAACAAAGGATTTGTGTGTTTACAAAATATAGCTGCAGAAAATAAAAATAACCCAGAATTCAAGGTTCGAACACAGGCTTCAAATACTCAGTACCTTCAATCCTAAGTGCGTTACCGTGCGACCACGAGAGAGTTGGTTATTATAAACAATTATATATTACAAAACACGTGTACCCATGTATTATTATTATATTTGGCAACGTTTGAGGTTATATCAGGTCACTTATTAAATTATTAATTAATTCTCAATATATACCTGTATTTGCACTAAGATAACACTTGCTGATGTTAAGAAAATTATACTCGAGGGTATGTAGCCACTTAAACTAATTTAAAACAAATAATAGCTTTAAATATTTGTACTTCAAACCAAGCACAACCAAGCACAACAACGTGTTAAAATATATAGTGCTGTTAAGGTGTCACGAGAGGCCATAGTAAAGTAATTCACGCTCGATTTTACCAGGGACGCAAATCCTACTTTTCTTTTTGTTTTTCGTATTATAGGCCTTTTTTTGGCGTGTGTCAAAATAAGCCAAATAATTTTGTTAATTTGGGGCTTTTATTCGCTTGAGCACGTGGATCGTGGATCATGGTGCTGATTTTTGCTGGTAATTGAATTGAATTAATTTTGGAATGGCTTAATCAATTGGAGCTCGTACATACAACATACAACCTAGTCGCGCAAGGAAAAGGATTAATTTTGGCGGAGTTTGGTCTTACAAAACGGCGGAGCGTCGTCTGATCATATCAAGGCGATGATTAAAGGGACCCACCGTACCATTAGAAAATTCCTAAGACAAAGGTCTGTAAAATATTTTATTTTGTGCTACGAATATTTATTTTTATAATTGTTACCGCAAGGTGTTGTCGAAGGCAAATTTTGTTTGATTGATATGCTAATAGTCTTTGATTCAATCGAATTTACAATAGAGGTTTTGAGGCACGTGTAGTGCGTCCATGTTCAGGTTCATGTCTCCAGTTTTAATTTAAAAAAAAATTAAGAATTTAAATGAACCATTCAATAGCAAGTTTCAATTAAGGTAAATTCAAATTAATACTTAGAATCGTTGTTTAAAAATTTTTAAAGAGTTTTTGTTTAAAGAAAAAGGATTAGTAAACGTTCCAAAATTTTATTAAACTTTAATTCAGTGGAAATTAACTTTCAGTTTGATGTTGGTTAGATTGCAGTAGACATTATTTTTTTGGACTATTACGTTTAAACTATTTAGTCAAGTATAGGCTGCTCGTAAACAAAAATAATTGTAGACAGAGTTTAGTTGATTTAATTAACATCGATTGCTGAGTTACTTAAGCTCGAGAAATTTTATTTTTTTGATAATTCATGTCCTAAATTTGAGGACATTTGTCGTTTGATAATTTTTTTTAGTTTTAAGTTTTAAATTTATTGTATTGCGCATTCTTATCACCGTTATTTGTACATGAAAAGGCCTTCTCATTTTATTTGGTAAATATTTGATTTTTTTTGCTTAATATTATTTAACTGGTATTTATATTTTCTCTTACTTAAGTGGGAGCATGTGTTGATTTGCAAATTTTGATCTTGTTTTACTATTATGGTGTTGTGTATTTATTTTATTATAAACACAACCATCGGTACTCCGACCCTCATTAGGAATAATTGTATGTATATTTCTTAGTATTAGTTTATATTGTAATAACCATTTCCTAATTTCTGGATTTCCCCAAGATGATATTTATTGGAACCAGTAATTGACCACCCTTCCAGGTAGGGTAGGTAGGACATTAGGTATTATTCAAGTCTAGTTTTGGTCTTAGAAATAAGAAGTAAGATCATTCACGTTTTAGATTTCGTATAAGCAACACATAACGCTTGTTTGGTTCGCCAAAGCGACTTGTCGCATTATTTAAGTTATCTGTATCTAAGTTTAATTCTCCGTCGTACTATTACGTTTAATAAATTGAGTCAACTGATCCATGCACTTCATTTGGATTTGGTAGAATCCTTAAATCTACCTGGTGGCAGCAAATACTACGCATTTAAAGAAGTGAAGTTGGTTAAGTTATAAAACCAAAACAAACACCTTTAAAAATGGATAATTTCAACACTGTGATGATGGTTTAAACGTTTTTTTGATTGTATTGCAACTTTGATTGACAATAAATAATTATATTTTTTGTGTCTTAATTGCCTGTGTATCTACTGAGGTTGATTTGATTGATTTATTATTAAGTACTCACACTTCTGCTCTAGTCAAGTGTTTTAAAAAGTGTGTGGCGCCCAACAATTTATTAAGCAATTTTTTTTTTGAACCACTCCCAAACGCTGGTTAGCTGGCACTTGGCTGTCACTGTATCTGATTAAACCAGGTATAAACGAAAAACAGGTCAACAATAAACAAAGAGGGTTACAATACCTCATACCTTACCAATAATTTGAATTAAATATTAAGAGGTTAGTAGCACCCTGTATAGAAGGTTGGATGAAAATTTGTAATACAAAATATTTGGTTTTAAAAATTTAAAAAGTACTTGAAATGCAATTGAAAATACAAAATAATTTTTTGATAAGTTGTTCAAATACAAAATACTAAAAGTATTTCAAATACTGTTTCAATTACTTTTATTTCAAATCTACCTACCGCTGCTTAAATGTTATACAGTGAATTCAAATAAGATTGAAACCATTGACATTACAAGGTAGGAAACCTAAGATTCTCACAGTTGGCTACACTGAAATGAACGCGTTATGTTCCGGTAAAAAAAACAGCAAATATTTTAACTGCACTATTTTTAGTTTTGAAAAAACTTTTTTTTTATAAAATTTGCAACACACTGAGAAATAACTTGAAAAAATACCCGAAGAATAACTGCTGAAGGACGCTTTGGTTAACGTGATAGATCAGATTTAAATTTGAATGAAAATTAACAGATACACCAACTTAGAAGTCTAAAATCATTACGGAGTATGTTTGGTTGCATATTTGCGGTTTCAGTCTTTTTTGAATTCACTGTAGATAGAGGGTTTTCATTATTACTATTCGGGCAAGGTCACCAATCTGGGCAACAAAGTATACGATGTGACCAATTTTAGTTATTCTGTGGTTTTGAACTGTCATTGTTAGTCAAAGTGTCCCTTACAAGTTTTCTCCGGGGTTTGTGTTTAATTCAAACTATTTCTCAATTTCTAGAAACTTGAAACTAAAGCATTTCCTGAATTTTCCTTTGCTTATGATAATCTTAGAAGTCTAGAATCATTTAGCGATTTGAAACTCGTAATTGCATCTTCAAAAGTAAAAGTACCAGAGCTCATAAAAACGGACCGATGAAGTTTTAGAGGACGTACGTGTTCGCATGGAACCAAGTCCCATCGAATCACTGCCAAAACTTTCTGCAAAAACAGGTTAGTTACAACAATTGAATCATTTTTTTGATTTTTAGGGTTATCTGTTGGGACTTGTCACAAAGCCTTAACAAAAAATCTGCATATGCATGCGTATAAAGTAAGCGTAGTGCAAGACTTACTTCCAACGGATTATAAGGGAAGGTTACAAATTTGTAATTGGTTTAATAATCACATAAATAACAACAATATGCTAGACTTTACATTCTTTTCGGAAGAAGCATGGTTTCACTTGTCTGGTTATGTAAATATCCAAAATTATCGAACTTGATCAACCGATTACATAATCTTGTTGAATTGGATGATGCAATAAAGGATGAAATAAATCTAATATCACCACCCAGTACGTTGTATAAACGTCCTAGTTACGTATTCATTTTACTTGTAACGCTACAATCAAAGTTTTATCTACGTGATGGTTGGTGTTGGTATACGTATAATGTCCGCCTTTTTGGGTAGCATATACGTACAAAAAAAACGTAACAAATGGTGGTGCTCACGTATTATAACGTAATAGGTAGTAATAGTAGTACTAGGTATCCGCGACGTATGAGAACGATTTTTAAACGTACATTAATAGTTTGTCAACGTTATACTTACGTTTAGAAAACCTCGTCAAAACGTTCTTGGAACTTATACCCTACGTTATTACGAGGTATTTTTGTTCAATAGAAACACACCTAGATACTTCCAGAAACGTTATTTAAATTTCTACAGTACGTTGTTAGGTAGGTAATAAATGTCTTGCTTCTATATATAAACACCAGAAGACTAAATAATAAAGGTTAGCTATTTGATTATAAATAAAACTACCAAAATTTATGTACATATCACATAATTTATTTTAACTGTGTAAAAGTGTAGCACTATTATCTATTATTACAGCTTCCCGGTCAGCTTCGCTTTGGACTTCACCTAATAATGTGACTTTTTTATTATTTTCTAGATTGAAATCACCAGCACTTGCAGAAGATGATGTTTCTTCTGCGTTATTTAAATAATTACTTTCATATTTACTATTCGACGCAAATGTCGCTTAGAATATTATTTAACCTAACCTAAAAGTATTTAAAAAATTAAATTCTAATATAAATCATAATAATATTTATATACCGACATGCTTCTATGAATCTTAAGTTATTATTATAAATAAAGTCAATGTAGACACAATTTTAATCAACACTAAAAAGAAAAATTACACTTGAAACTCACACGCTGTGACCGCACCCGATTAGACAAACAAATAAAATGTACTAATACTAATACGTTTTACATTTTAAATACTAAAAAATTGGGTACTATAAGATACTCAAACTTAAAAATGTAATAATACGCTTTACATTTTATACCTAAGTATCACAAATAATAAATGTAATAATACGCTTTACATTTTAAGAGAATAAAAAATATAGATGTAATAATATGTTTTGCATCTTATACATATTTTTTAAACAGAAATGTATAATACGCTTACATTTCATATTCTCTCAACAGTGTAGATATTCTGCACTAGTTATCATTCTATGTAGTGATACAAAAATGTAATAATACGTTTTACATTTTACGAGAATATATAAAAATATAGATGTAATAATACGTTTTGCATCTTATACATATTTTTAAATAGAAATGTATAATACGCTTACATTTCATATTCTCTCTACTGTGTAGATATTCTGCACTCTGCACTAGTTATCATTATTTGTAATGATACAAAAATGTAATAATACGTTTTACATTTTAATAGAATATAAAAAATATATAGGTGTAATAATACGTTTTGCATCTTATATATATTTTTTAAAATAGAAATGTATAATACGCTTACATTTCACATTCTCTCAATAGTGTACACAAAATTGTAATAATACGCTTTACAATTTATGTGTTCTTACAACAAATAATTCATACCTAAATGTAATAATACGCTTCACATATTGTATTAAATTGAGAAATTACAAGGAAGGTTCGGACGAAGGAAGCATAATTACCGAATCTGTTGAGCCGCCTCTATATTCTGAAATTATGGATATTTTGGGACACAAAACAACTAATGAAGGGTCATCATTTTTGGCAAATGAAGTGTAGAAGTGGAAGGAAATTTTGGAAGCAGGATTATCAGAGGAGGATCTAAAAATTTTCTCTGAGAAATATCCGGCGCCTATTAATTGTCCCTAAGTCAATGATCCAATTTTAAATGAGGCTTCATTGAACGTAACTAATATAAATCGAGATGCGAGAATTGTCAAGAAACAGGGCAAAGTTGCAATATGCCTATCAGCAATTGGTCAAGCAATATTCTCGATTTTGGAAAGAGAAAAAAAGGATTCTATGGATCTAACAAAATTGTCTGATACTGGAAGGATGTTGGCAATCTTCAGCATGATGAATCAAGTGTAAGAAGAACCCTCGTTCTTTCAGAGGTTAATGCAGATTGTACAAAAACTCCCAAGGAAACAAAAGTTGATGAATTTTTATTTGGAAAAAATTTGGAGGATAAAGTTAATCAGACTAAAGCTTTAGAAAAAGCCTCAAAGTTATTAAAACCAAGGAACATCAACGTCCAACAAAAACATTACAAGAACAAAGGTAACACCGTTTCTTAAAAAAAAAAAAAAACTTGAAGAACCCTCCTCGGAAGCTGGCCCCTCAAGGGGGTTTCCCTGAGGGGGGGGGGGGGGTCGAGTAAGAGTTACACAGAGTTACAGGCAAGTGCAGAAGTGGCAATGGAACTTACAAAGATGGCCTCAACGAGTTCGGGACCGAAAGCAAAGACGTTAAATGTAGGTATGTTTTGCTGGGCGGCTTAAGTTTTTTATAAGGAATTGTAAATTGATCAATTCAGATCCCATAATTTTATCTTGGCTTAAAGGTTACAAAATTCCATTTATTAATAAACCTGTACAAGATAACATTCCAAAATCCATTATATCTGATGCAGAAATGGAACATTACTAAGTATGCATAGATAAATTACTAAAAAAGGAGCAGTTTCAATTTGTACTTCAGAAGCGGATCAGTTTATATCTTCTATTTTTTTTTAGTCCCTAAAACAGAGTGCACCTATAAATTTATTCTTAATTTAAAAAATGAAATGTCTTTATTGAAACAGCTCATTTTAAGATCGAAGATCATATAGTCGCAGGAAACCTAATATACCGTAATTGTTATAAGGCAACTTTAGATGTTGTACAGGATGCATATTTTACAATACTCATACACAAAGGTTATAAAAATACTTACGATTCATATTTAAAGACAAAATATATGAATCTATTGTGTGCCTTTTGGGATAAATATGGATCCGGTTGTATTTACTAAATTGATGAAGCCAGTTGTTGCCTTTTTAAGGAATTTAGGATATGTTTCGGTAATATATTTAGACGATTTATTGTTAATTGGAGACTCATTGGACTTATGCTGTAGAAAAGTGGATGCCACCATGAAACTTTTTAAAGAGCTCCTTATAAATGAACCGAAGAGTATAACTAGAATAACTGTCAATTTTTAGGGTTTGTTTATGACTAAAAAAAAAATATGCAAGTTTGCATACCCACTGAAAAAAGAAATAATATTCAATCTGAAATTAAGAAATTTTCATCAATAAAAGTATGCAAAATTATAGAATTTGCAAGTTTGATAGGTAAACTTGTTTCAGTTTGCCCGGATATTAATAATGTACACGAAATCTTTCGAAAGGGCTAAATGTTTAGCATTATAGAATGCCAAATATGATTATAAAGCAATGATAAGCATTCCACAAGACCTTTTTGATGATTTTTCATGATGGAAAAGAGACATTACTATCGCTACTAATCCAGATCGTCAATATAATTTTCAACTAGATATTTTTTCGGACGCTTCTTTAAGAGAATGGGGGGCATGTTGTAACAGCGTAAATTGCAATGGATTCTAGGATTCTAATGAAAGGAAGATGCATATAAACTATTTAGAATTTCTTTCTTCTATTTTAGCTTTTAAATGTGTTGCTAAGGAATCACGAAATTGTCAGATTTTACTATTTTTCATTTATTTTAAGAACCTTGAAGAAAATTAGGACAGAAAAAGCACGAGGAATAATAGTAGTTTCAAACTGGACTACTCAACCATGGTAACCCTTATTTATATCTATGCTAATTTCAAAACCGATATTTTTTTGTCCAAGAATAGACTTTTTGTCTTTTTCCGATGGGTCTTCTCACCCACTTTGGCGACAACTTACCCTGGCTTCGGGCATTGTGTCAGGCTAGCTTATAGAGACCACGGTGCACCACAGGAAACATTAGATATTCTTTTGTCTTCCTTATCCGATAGCTCTATAAAACAATACAATAGTGGTCTGAAAAAATGGTGAATTTTTTGATCAACTAAAAGAATTAGCCTTTCAAAGCTCAAATATCCAACATATTGGAATTTATGACAAAGGAGTTTAACACAGGAAGTTCTTATGGCACCCTTAACTCTTTAAGGTCTTCAATTGCTATACTCATGGGGCCAGGCATTGGGGATGACTTTAGGATAAAAAGTTTTTTCAAAGGTTTATATAGGCTTAGGCAAAATAGACCAAAATATAATGAAAATAGTCTTGGAATATTTTTTGTCAGAAGAAGATAATGATTAATAAAACTTAACAATATTAAGACGATTAATACTGGGTATAAAATATATATTCCAGACCAAATAAAGTTGTCTGGTTTAAATAAAGTACAACCAATGCTAAAGGTTCCAGTATTTAAAGAAGGACGAATATGTACGGTATCTACTCTTGGCCATTATTTAAAGATGTCCACCAATATAAGGAGTTCAGAGGAACAATTGTTCATAACTTTTAAACAAACCTCATAAAGCATATCCACAAATACTTTAAGTAGATGGGTTAAAGATACCCTACATAAAAGTGGCATTGATGATGTATTTACAGCGCACAGTACAAGACATGCTTCTTCATCTCCGGGGTTGCGAATGGGGGCGTCAATTGAGACGATTCGTAGAGCAGCAGATTGGACTTCTTCCTCAGAAGTTTTTTATAAGTTCTTTAATCTTTCTCTGAACGAATTTCATAATGTGGTTATGAATTCCTAGTTTCCTTATAATTCAAAGTTGGTCTTGAAGTATGTACTGGAAAATATATTATTTACATAATAAAAATGTAACACCAATTTTTTGTTTTAATAATTTAGCCGCAAGAAGTACTTTAAACATCTACTAATTATTAATCCTGAGCAAGAGCATAATACAATTAATAGATTAAACGAACTTACCTTAAGTGAAGTTCTATCTTAATTGTATGTAGCTCTTGCGATTATATTTATATTTTGTTTTGTTTACAGATTTATTTATAGAAATTATTACGTAATAGCATTGTCCATATTTGAAAAATTAATTTTGTATTTAGGATTTATTTATTTTTGATTATTCAAGATACACATAAAATTTAAGAGGATATGGCCCAAAAAAATCATTAAAGATACGTAAAATTTGGCCTATTTTAAACTTATTTTTTTGACTTAATAATTTAATTTTTGAAAAAGTCGTCGTGTAGAAGTCTAGCCATGAATGTTATTTAAACTATGCAATTATAAAACTTAATGTTATTTACAAAATATGGTTGTAGTTTGAAATAATTGCAAGGCATATTTCGTAAATTTTGAACGCGCATTTTAACTGTAAAAGCAGCTAATACCTTCGTAGTCTAGGTGATACAAATTTTAAAATATAACAGAAATGAAGATTTTTATTGGTACTTTCAGCCTAATTATGTGGGATGTACTTTGGGTCAAGATTTCTTTCCCTAATTCAAGAAGAAGCTCAACATTTACGTTTACTATCGGAGCGCGGTTCTACTTAGACTCCAAATCCTCTTAAGAGCATCTTCCTAAACATCCGCGATAAATTTTCCGTTGGAGATAATAACAAGGTATAGAAAATCCATCCCACTTTTCTGGAGCTTCTTTGCAAATTATGACCAAGTAACTGATAATTAATGCGAATTCATATAGGGCGCGCCAGTTTGGGAGGAAAAATTGTGAAAAATCATGAAATCGAGCGTTAGTTCTGCAGTCATAACTCAAGTTTCCCTCGTTAGATTTTTAATTTTTTTTCAGATTTATAATCTAAATTGATTAGGCTACATCCTGCCAGAGAGTTACCTTCCGCAACCTAGCACAAAATTAATTAGAGGGGTCCAAAGTTAAGGTACTTTTAGATCATTATATTTTTTTTGTACATTTTCCAATTTTTTTTCCTTCTGGCAAAAATTAAAGAAATGACTTCTAAATCAACTACAAAAAAAATTATACAAAAATGTTGTTCGTACTAGCTTTTATGACTGCAGAACTAAACCACTATATTTACCGTTTAGGAAATGGCTCTTAAGTCAGAAACGTTTAGTATTTTTTTTTTATAAATTTCATATTTAAAACTTTGTTTAAAAGGTTTCTCCATAAGACCAATGTAAATTCGAACTCCGCGCGAACCCAAATAGTTCAGCACTTTTCTAAGAGACAGCGCACGGGTTTCATTCATAATCGCGCTACTATTATGCGAATTTAATATTCCGAGGCTCCGCCTAAAGGTTTCATCTAGTACCAATAAATTTGGAGATAAAATAATGAATTGGACTTTTGCATTGGCATATTTTACTATGCAATGTAAATTCAACGCGCTGATGTGGTAAATTATAATGGGTGATTTTTTAAGAGCTTTCTGATTTGATTTAAAAAAAAAACACATAAAATGTAGAGAAATGTATGATTTTTTTATTTAAGTCGATAGAACGATCTATATAATTTAATGTTTAAAGATTATTTCATGTAAATGTTGACCACGGCTACGCCTCAAATGGTTCATACGCTGGGTCCAATTTTGGCATACTCTCTCCAACATATCGGCCGGTATCTCCCGAATAAACTCTTCAATATTGGCTTCCAGTGCGTCAACCGTTGCGGGGTTGTCCCTATAGACATGAGCCTTAACATAGCCCCACAAAAAATAGTCCAAGGGCGTTAAGTCGCACGATCTAGGCGGCCAATTGACCGGCCCCAAACGTGAAATAAACTGTTCACCGAACTCGCCTCTCAATTGGGCCATTGTTTCGCCTGCTGTATGGCATGTGGCACCGTCTTGTTGAAACCACATGTCAGCCAAGTCCAGCTCTTCCATTTTGGGCAAAAAAAAATTTGTGATCATCGCACGGTAGCGCTCGCCATTCACAGTAACGTTCCTGCCTTTTTCGTCTTTGAAAAAGTACGGTCCAATGATGCCACCGGCCCATAATCCACACCAAACAGTGCATTTTTCGGGATGCATTGGCAATTCTTGCAATGCTTCTGGCTGTTCTTCACAACAAATACGGCAATTTTGCTTGTTCACGTATCCATTCAAGCAGAAATGAGCTTCGTCGCTGAACACAATTTTCCGATAAAAAAATGGATCTTCATCCAACTTTGCCAGCGCCCATTCACTAAAAGTTAGCCGTTGTGGTAGGTCGTGTGGCTTCAATTCTTGCAGCAGCTGTATTTTAAAAGGTTTTACACCCAAATCCTTCCGCAAAATTTTCCACATTGTGGAGTAACAGAGGCCCAATTGCTGCGAACGGCGCCTAATTGATAATTCACGGTCAGCAACAACACTGGTGGATACAGCTGCGATATTTTCCTCTGTCCGCACTCTACGTACGCGTGTTGGTGGTTTGATGTCCAATAATGTAAATTTGGTGCGAAATTTAGTCACAAGATTCCGAATAGCCGGCACAGAAGGTCGCCCAAACTGACCATAAATTGGAAGAAGTGCACGATGCACTTTCTTAACCGAGCATGAATTTTGAAAATAAAATTCAATAATCTGCAAGCGTTGTTCGTTTGTAAGTCGATTCATGGTTAAATTATAGACAAAACTGAACATGTTTGACAGTAACTTGTAACACGAAATCAACAGTGCTGAGAAAAACAGTGTTGCCAAAAAGAAAGTTGCTAAAAAATCACCTTATATTTATAGTCTTTGAATAGTACCTATTCAAAATATTATTTAATAAATTACGCTTTTATTTTTAATATAATTTATTTTGAAACTAAAATAAATAATTGCGCTTTTCGATTACCTGTAATATTCGTTTTATTCAACGTGAAAATCTATTCTAAATGTTAAGAGGGCGTCTGGAATTCGGATAAATAAAAATAATGTAAAATCTTTTCAAAAATGAGAATGTATATGCAATTGCATATTTAAATATTTATAAAAATCCTCAAGAGCAAGAATTTTACTTTATTTTATTTTTTGTGTTATTAATATTATTCTACAGGTAATAAAACTTTACATACATATAACTATGATTTTTTTTTAGATTCAGTAAATGAATTTACTGTTATATTTTTAAGTCCAAGATATTATTTTCGCATGTCCAATGTAGCCCCACCAATGGGGATACATTGGACAATTGCTCCTATAGGTCTTTTTTATATCTCTGCGTCGATAAAAGCATACAATAAAGCTTTCAAACTTAAAAATTAGAAGCCTATAATATGAACTTTAAAATGATAGGCAATTCATAGAAATTAAATTATTATTAAGGGTGTTATAGATTCCTAAGCTAAAAATGTCCAATGTATCCCCGATCTCCCCTACTCAAACAAGTTTTAGCAGGTCAGTGGTTCACGATTGATTTGGTCCATATAATCGCTTTGATTTTAGCAAAGAACATGTGCTGCTATCTGGCATCATAAGCATGCCATGACAAGGAAAGACCCTAGCGTTAACGTCGTCCTTGTCGTTATTTAGATCTTTTTCTTGCTGTCTTTTGGTGTTATTTGCGACTTTTACCACTAGTAGCAGGTATATGCACTTGTGGTACATATTTTTCTGTCAAAGTTGTAATATTTCTAACTTTTTTGGATTTATGCTAAGCGAAAAAGAGGTGTATAGTTTTACATTGGGCAAACATAATGTAGCGTTGAGTTTTGTAATACCTAATAGTGCATATTCTGAATACTGAAAAACCTGGTGTTTTACTGCATTTTATGGTATTAGTTTTTTCGTATTTAAATAGACGATACTGATTGGTTTTGTGGTATTATATTCTTATTTGCAAATGTCATTTCCTGGAGCTGATTTTTGCAGCCAAATATTTTTTCAGTAAACTTTACAGACTGTTTTGAAACTGTTAATATTTGTCGAATTTGGTTTATTTTTGCAGTTTCGTAAAAAAATGAGTTGACCGGATTTTGCACCGAGCCCTTCAATTATTATTGGTTTACAATAAATAAAAAAAATAAGACTTCAAACTCCAACTTGATTTGTATTAATTAAGGCTACTATAGTTTCAAACAATTATCTCCATCTTCAAGCTATAAGGAAATAAGATTAACTAAAAAATTATTTAACAAATTTGTAATGTATTAAGTTAGTTTTATTTGCGCATGTCCGGATAAAGGAATCGGACCACACCAAAAAGTGGGCAATGTAAGAGTGCAGAAATAAATGTGTTATCAAGCAGTCCAAAATTTGTATAATTATTGCTACCCAAAACTATCCGATATTACAACTGGCGACGAGGATAAAAATTGTGAAACAGTTAATAGTAAAAAGTGAAGCTAAATATTAAATAAAAATGCCAGACAATAGAAATGAGGAAAGCATCCAAACGTCTACACACGTGGTAGGACAGTTACGTGAGTTGAAATTAAATTATTCAGAATGGGAAATTTATAAACCAATATTGAATAACTATTTTAATGCCAATGAAATAGTGAACGATGACAAAAAATGGATTTTATTAAATATGTTGGATGAAGAGGCGTACAAACTTATTTTTAATCTATGTAGCCCTACAGCTCCCGAAAAGAAAAAGTATGATGTATTAATTAAAATGTTCGATGATTTTTTTATGCCGCAAGGTGCAATATTTGCGGAACAGCTGAAGAATGGGCAGCACCATACTTAGGGACAAATTCATAATGGGTTTTGATAAAGGCCCTATATTGGACCGATTATTGGAAGAAAAAATAGAAATTAAATTTGAAGATGCATTAAGTGTTGCAGAAAACAAGATGGCCGCCCAAGACCGTTTTTCATCTTTCCCCCCGTTTTCCCCGAGGAACGTGAAGCAGGAAACTGGAATATGTCATTTGCGCAACCGCAATCATGATTTTGAAGCAATACAAAAAGAAGCGAGCACATAAGAAAAAAGTGCAAAGAACGATGGATTTCGTCATCATCCAGTCGTACGAAGTAAACAATTTTCCAGCTTCGGCAAACAACAGAGATGGTGGTATACTGTGTGTGGAAAGGATAATCACACGAAAGATAAGTGTTTTTTTTAATGCTGTTTGTAATCGTTGTAAAATTAAAAGTCATATATCAGCGGTATGTAAAAAAAAATCAAAATAATAACGCACATCATTTTTTAAATGAAAAACCTACTGAAATGAATGAACAAGTTACAAATTCCTTAGAGGAATTAAATTTATTTATGTTACAATCGGATAAAAAAAATCAACCGTTCTTTGTATTTGTAAACGTAAACGTGGAAGATATTTATGTTAAATTTCAAATTGATACAGAAGCCAGCGTCACTTGCATATCAGATTGTTTTTATGAAGAAAATTTTAAACATTTTCCCTTGTTACAAACGGATAGTAATTTTTATTCTTATAATGGTAGCGAAATTATACCACTTGGGTACATAAATGTAGGAGTTACTTCATTTTGGGGGAAATTAAGCACAAGTTGCAAATATTTGTTATGGAAAAGGGTGGTCCGCCTATAGCAGGTCGGAATTTTCTTAATATTTTTGAAATTGGATTAACAAATTTAAATTTCATTAATAAAATATTTATTCAGAAATAAAAAAGGTACATAATACAAATTTAGGTAAAGTTCTGGAAGAATTTTCAGAAGTATTTGAGGGAGGTTTGAGGAAGTTTTAATAAAGGAGTAGCAAGTTTAAAATTAAAAGATCCCTTAACTAAACCACGTTTTTTTAAAGCCCGCCCTAAAGCAGTTAAAGATAAAGTAGAGAATGAGATTAAAAGACTTGTTTCTTTAAGTGTTGTCTCACCGGTAGAATATAGCCAATTCACTATATTCCCCGTAGTACCAGTGTTCAAAAAGGATTAGAATTTGTGGAGATTTTAAGGTCACTATAAACCCGTTTTTGGAAAAGGATCAATATCCAATCCCCAGAATAGAGGACTTGTTTCTTTAAGTTGCAAGGAGGTACGGTATTTACCAAATTAGACATGTCCCAGGCATACCAACAAGTTAATGTGGATGAAACATCGAAAGAACTAATCACCATTAATACACATAAAGGTATATTTCGCTATAATAGATTACCTTTTGGAATAACTTCAGCGCCGGGAAAATTTCAAAAAATTATGGATGCGCTCTTAGGGGGGTTGGAAGGTGTAGTAGTATTTCTGGATGACATATTAATTACGGGTAGAAATTTCGGTGAACATTTAAAACAGTATTAAACATTTTAAATAAAGCAGGTTTAAAGTTAGGTCTAAATAATATTTCGGGTTACATACAGGTAAAGTAAAACAATAGCTATTCAAAATGTTCCAGTACCACAAAATATAACTCAATTAAAATCATTTAATGGAATGATTAACTATTATGGAAAATTTGTAAAAAACCTTTCATTGTGGCTGATAGTTTATCACGATTGCCAATTGGAAGTCAGTTGGCCAAATCAACCATGGGAACGACTTCATATAGATCATCTAGGTCCTATAGCGGGAAAACATTATTTAGAAGTCATTGATGCACACTCAAAATGGTTAGAAGTGAAAGGAGTTCATACAACCAATACATTTTTAACTATTGCATTTTTATGGGAACTTATTAGTAGATTCAGGCTTCCAACTGTTATCGTCTCAGATAATGCTACATGTTTTAAGTCAATCGAATTCGAAGAGTTTCTAAAAAATAACAATATCCCACATTTAACAAGTACACCTTTCAACCCACCCTCTAATGGTGCAGCTGAAACCGCGGTCAAAACAGTAAAGCAATTTAAAAAAAAATGCCTATTTAAAAATCAAAACTTTGCAAATATAAACCAGGTCCTCTCTAGATTTTTATTTGACTACCGAAATATGCCACACTGTACTACCGGGGTAAGTCCGGCTTATTTGATGTATGGGAGGAAGTTAAGGACTAGGTTCGATTTAATTTTACCCACGTCCAATCTTGAAGTTAAACGAGCAGTTTTAGAAAGTCAAGAAAAACAAAAGTTTTATCACGATAAAGGCTTTACTTCAAAATTTGACGTAGGGGAAGAAGTATTAGTTAAGGACTATAGGGTTAGAAACAAAATTGTATTCATTAAAGGAATAATAACAAAAAAAAATAGGCAGTTGTAACTATCTTGTGCGAATCATTGATCAAGATGCTAGTCGTAATAGTGAGGTAGTTGGAACAAGTTTAACAGGGACAAGGGTTAAACGGATTGTAAAACCACCCGAACGATTAATGTATACATAGATTGTAAATTGTAATATTTGAGGTTTTATTGTATATAGCATATTGGATATTGTAAATAGTAAGTATTATCATTTTGTTTGAGGTTTTCTTGTATGTAGCATATTATATATTGTAAATAATATTATGATTTTTAGTTAGCAATTTAAGGGAGAGCATGTTGTAATGTATTAATTTAGTTTTATTTGCGCATGTCCGGATAAAGGAATCGGAACACACCAAAAAGTGGAGAATGTAAGAGTGCAGAAATAAATGTATTATTAAGCAGTCCAAAATTTGTATAATTATTGCTACCCAAAACTATCAATATTACAAAATTACATACCTTATTATCTTATTAAATTGATCATGTTATAAAAAAGTTAAATAATAACTCTCTTGAAGACTAACGCAATAAAAATCCATTTATTAAAAAACTGTTAACCAAATGCTACTATCATATTTTTAGGCACCTCCAACAAACACAAAACGAAAGTTTTCAACTTCAATGACAGTTTTTGCCAAGCGCGTTTTGATTGGTCGATAGACCTGAGAGAATGCATTTATAAAACGCCCGACGATTTTGATCTAACATTGAAATGATTCACTGTGTACTACTAAATTCACTGTTGAACATGTTACCCTGTATCAGAGGTTTGCAAAAATGTATGCTTAAAATCAGACAATGAACAAAAACGATAAATATCCAGCAGTGTTAAATCAGAAGCCAGCAAATTAAATTTAAAATTTTCAAATTAAATGTGAAGTTTAAAAATTTCTGGTTTTTATTTTAAAAAAAAATAAAAATAAAAATCCACCTGTCCGAGGGAATTTCTAAATAAACATTAAAACGAAAAATATATTAACCACCTTATACAAGGATAGTACTACACATTTCGCACATTTGGACATAAAATGTACATAGTTGATAGTTGTTGTCCGCAATAATAATATTATAGTTTTTATTCATTTTTCTTATTTAACAGTAATAGTAATAAATATGGGAGGTGAGGTTTAATAACAATATGTCCAAACCAATGAGATGTCTGGGCCAGAGGACATATTATACTTGATTTTATCTTTATTGTGTGTAATATATAGAAATCCTGAATTTGTAACCTGTCAAAATCATAAAGTTGTAGTTCCACTTACCAGGTTTACAAAAGCATTTGTATCCGTCCTCATGGTTAACACAGATGCCGTGAACACAAGGTGAAGAGTCGCATTCGTTCAAATTGTGTTGGCACTGGGGTCCAGAAAATCCTTTTGGGCATTCACACTTGAATTGTGTTACATTGCCGGTGCAGGTCGCTCCATTTTGGCAAGGCATCGACGTGCAAGGATCAGTCTCCTCTTCGCATGTCTTTCCGGTGTAGCCTGAAGCAGAAATTATTTGATTTTATTATCTGCCGCTCGTGAAATAAGAAGGAAAGTAAAGCGAATTAACCCCTGCGGATGTTCAAACGGCACGAATAATATTTTTTCAATTCGATTCGTTTTTCCACTTTTTTCCAACTAGAATAGAAAATATTTGCATATCAAATTAAATCACTCGATATTACAATTTCAATGTTTTCTTTACTTTAAAAATTTAAAAAAATATTGTAGACCTATAATATATCGAGTAAATGGAGCTACTAACTTTCCACGGAATTCGCAACAGCGGACTACGGTTTTAAATATCGCTACAAGCAACCAATTATTTAGAATAAAAGAGCTATAATTCTTTCTATCTTATTAAGTTTTAATTTGTTCTTTTTTAATGTAACTATTTCCAGTTGTCTTTCTTAATATATTTTAAAAGTAAAAGGCAGCATAACTACTAAATACTGAAAGCAAATTGTATGAATAACAATTATAACAAAATATATGTCTTATATTTAAATATGTAAAAATCATATTGCAATTTAATTTACGTTCAGTTTGAATAAAAATCTGCCAACTCGTTCCACGAAAGACACAACAAAATTGTTTTGTAACTAGTTTTATTACGAATTAAAAAGTTTTAGTTGCAATTCGGTTTATTTATTCATGCGAGTTGAACTCGGTCAGAATACAAACATATAGCTAATTAATGCGCCACTGGCATATTAATCACCAGTTGCTGGCATGTTATAGTTTACAAGAAGTATGCTAACTTTTTTTGCTCGAATCATTAAATTTATTTTATTAAGCATTTTATAAACTGCCACTTCATTTCACCCATTTTCGATAATTTTGTGATCATTGAAAGTAATCAACTTTCATCAAATATGCCCAATTTATTGATATAAAGAATTTCTATCGATTAGTACAGTTTTATTTGACATAGATAAGTAGTTGACGATGATTTATGATAGCAATTATGCGTTACAGGAATGATTCAAAATCCTAACAGTGTATAATGTTTTATTTACTCGAGTGCTACTAGTTTTGCCTTCATTAGGGCATCATCAGGTGTTAAAATTACAGACAGTGTTAGAAAATACATAAATGCATATTAGGATAACTTAACATGTTAACGAGAAAAATTCATTGAGGTACAATAAATAAAGTACATTACACCCTGTGACTAATTGCATTAAAATTATGAACGCATTGTATGTACGAATGATGTTGAAATATGATAATTATCATCATGTATATATTGTGTATAAAATGAAAAGGACCTTATCGTTTTCCTAGGTGTTTTTGGGCAACATGAAAAATAAGTTATAAACCTACAAAAATGAGGAAAAAGTAAATTAGGTCACATTTTCAAACAGCAAAAATGCCGGAAGGACGCTAATATGTCTTTCAATCCACCTTTAATCATAGAGTCGATTGCAACAACTCACGAGCAGCAGAGACATGGACACGTGTTTCGTCCTCATTCGGACTCATCAGCATGCCATACCGCTTACTCTTCGTCATGGCGAACCATTACTCGAGTTGCTGCAATCGAAATGCTGGCATGCTTATAAAGCAAAGACCAAACATCTCTGAGTAGAAGTTAAGCATCACCATCTAGATATCCTTTTGGAACTAATTTTCCACAAAAATGAACTAAAATACTCCCAATATTAATTATATTTCCAATTTCTTCAATAAATGTGCCTTTGAAATAGTTTTATGAGATTTTACATTAGTTAAAAAAATATTTATTAACTCGGCAACAGCGCATTTTAAAATTGAAATCTTGACAAGTACTGTCTAATAAATTTTAATTACCTTTCATTTACGTTTTAATTGAAAGCAAATGAAAGTTGAAATTAATATTTTTAAAAAGCCACCTATTAAGTGTTTTTCTTCTGAAACCTATACAAATAATCGAATGCAACCCTTTATCGTAAGGCACTTTAGGACAATGGTTACTGTTACAAACAAGAAACAATGCCTGGGCCAACAAATATGTGCGCGCTTTACAAAGATATCTGGCGACTGACTCGCACTTAGCACTGGATGACTGGATTGAAATGTTTTCCACATTGGGTTTTATTGTCATGCGCACACATTGCTTGCGTTCGGACGTTTACTTATAAATACAGCTAAAACCAACGTAACCACAATCAGAAATGCGGTACGCGCTCACGTAACGTACTGCAATTGTCCCCATATCCCGTATTATTACAAATCTTATTACAACTAATATAACTATAACCATTGAATTTACAGTAAAAGTTTCAGAGCTCCAGGAAACTGAAAAAGTCTTTTTTACCAAATATTTTAGTATATACCTTATACAATATGACGTGTCGACGTGTGTATTAAAAATATGTATGTATTTGTCGAACACAAATAAAATTATTATATTTTTATTAAAAATAGCAACAATTGTTTAATTATTTTAAAGGCTTACTGTCTTTTATTAATCCATTCCGCAAATCAAAAGTCGCTAACTCAATTGTGTAATTATGTTTTGGAAATAAATCATATTTGTCTTACTTTTGTTATATTAAAAATGTTTGTGAGTTTCCAAAAGCTGAATCGAAAAAAAATTGGTGAATTTATTTATTTCTTTCTTATTAATAATATCTATATTTATAAATAAATAAATAAATTGGTGAAGAGAGTTCTATGAAAGATTGGTCAAGAACTGGTACCTACATCAATACCAATTACAACCAGTTATTGAATTGTTAAAAAAATGTCTTTATTAAGAATTTTCCTTTTTTAAATTTTGTTATATTTATAAGGCTGCATTATATTTAAATGGTAATATTTATACGCAGAATCATTATGGACGTTTTTATAGTTTCTTAATTTCAAGAGTCCGTGGATCCTGAAAATGATATTATCAATGTATGTACGTTACAGTATGTTATATACCCTTAGGTAATAAACACATTTAAGTGTTGTACACCAACTCATTCTTAGTTTTAGGTATAGATAACCAGTAGGAATTAATCAACACAAATTTCATCATAAAACCTTTTTATAATACCATAATTTGTCTGTATTTAGAATTTCCTAGAAGGTTTGCAGCATGAGGTCTAATCGGTCCTGGAAATCCCAGACCGGACAATAAAATTCATTATCCTTGCGACGAATAGTTTCGATCACCGGATGCAGACTCATTTAATTAAACAATTAAAATTTACACTTGTGTGATGCGAATGAAACCACTTTCAGATTAATACATCAAGAATACGAAAACGGATGATATAGGTCACGAGCCAATATCACAACTAGAACTCGAGATATTAGTATCTTAATTCATGCGCAACACATGTAGTCACTTAAATTTAAGTAACATTCACAATAGCTTCAAAGGAAGAACAAAGTTGATTAATTCCCAAAGGAAACATTAGTTAATTAAGTTAGTTAGTAAAATTAATTATTTAAGTTTAATATCTGTTTATGCAACCCTATTTTGTTGTTGACAGAGTTGCCTAAAAATCAGATAAATGTTCAACCCCTCTTCCAAATTTGGGAACCAACCCTCCCACTTTCGAAGAAGGGTATAAAAGAAAACGATATGTAAAATTTGGCTCTCTCTCAGCTCTCAACTCAACTACTCACTTACACAGACTTACACAAACACACTCTACTCTACCAAACTCTGCTCTATCATTTTGGTTTTCAAATAAATCGTTTCTCCTAGTTTCGGTTCTTGCTTTTACCTTAAAATCACCGCTCAAGGGAAAACGCTCCTAGTTTTTCCGCGCAGTAAGTTTCCCTTCTGGAATTTTGACTAAGTGTCAAGTTAACGTTCGTTGGTTACGTAATAACCTGGTGACAGCATACCTAAAGAAACCGGCAGCAAGGTTACAACATAAAATTGGCGGCAGCTACAACAAGTATGGTAAGCTACAATAGTTTTCGGGATAAAATTAAGCTTTAAGGCGATATAGAGTGAAAATAATTGGATCAAAGTGAGATGTTTTCTATAACTTTCCTATTCGTTTATTAATCCAGAAAAACCACCGCAAAAAAACTTAATAAAACTATTCAAAATTCAAAGATATGATATAATACAAAAAATAAGAAAAAACTAGTTATTTATGATGTAAATGTTAAAAGTGCCTGTTTGTGGTTTCGAATAATTCTGACTAGGTTTATCTCGCTTAAGAGGATAGAGACTCAAATTAAATTGCAGAAAATTGCGGTTTATTTTGCAAGGATTGTACCCATATGGGAACAGATATCAAAAAAGAAAAATTTAATGTGAAAGTAGAATCTTAAGGGCCGTAGAAAGCGATATTTTTTGTATTTTACACCCCAAAATATAATCTCCAATAATGCAAAATAATTAAGTTTTTAACGTTCCATTTTCACAGCTAAGATATTATGATTTTAACACTTTCTACTTCAAGGGCCCTAGAATTTTTTTTGTATGATTTAATAAAGGGTTTTTTCTGAATACAGTGGTGTATAACATTATTTTTATTATTATTAAAAAAAACGAAAAAAAAAAATTATTTAATTTTTTTCAATTTTTACAATGAGGTAAAAAACGAATTTTTTTTTATAATTATTTTGAAAGAGGACCCCCCACATGAATTTTGCAGTTTGATTTTTTTCTCTAGGACTTCAATTAGCTTCACAATTAATTTTCAAAGTTGGCCAAAAGTTTTATACTGAATTGAAACAAAAACGAATGAGTTTCTAAAAATGAACTCTAACACATTATGAATAAAAACACCAATTTTATTTTTCGTTTTCAAACCTCATTGCCAGATTTTGATTAAAATGTGTCCCTTTGAATTTTTTAACAAAGCTTGCCATGAAATTAGAACAAAATGCGAATGTTTGGTGAGTAAAAAGTTTACATTCTTTAAATCAAGTGATCAGAGTACTGTAGCGTGTAGTCAAAATAGTTATCATTTAATTATAAATAGCACACCCACATTATGCACTACAGTCAAATTACTGATATGATTCAAATTTACTTTAAATGTAGAAAACATAGTTATGAAGCAGTATGACTCGATCGCCAACGTTTCCCGAATAGAGTTCCACCAAAACCACAAAAGTTTGCTAGACTTGAAGCAAATTTACGGGAATTTGGTTCTTTCAAGAAACCCAAGAACCCCAAAGGTCAGTATAATAATGAAGAAATGGAGTTAAAAGTTTTACTAATGGTAGAAGAAAATTCAAGCATATCCATTCGCGAAATGGCTCATAACTTTGGAATATCGCATACAGAAGTACTTAGATTATTAAAAAAACACAAACTGAAATCTTTTATCTCCCAGAAAGTACAAGCTCTTGAAGAAAATGACTTACAACGAAGACAAGTATTTTGTAATATTTATTTAAATAAAATAAATGAAAACCGAAATTTCTATCGGCAAGTAATCTGGTCTGATGAATGTCATTTTAACAAAAATGGCATGTTTAATCGAAGTATTCATCGAAACTGGAGTCTAGAAAATCGAAGAAAGATAATCGAATGTAATTATCAAAGAAGATTCAGCTTAAATGTTTGGTGCGGCCCTTTGGGAGATACTTTATTTGGTCCAATTTTTATTGATGGGACTAAATCAACAAAAATATCATGAACTGTTGACAGAAAATCTACAAATTTTTTTAGATAAATTACCACTCGCCGAAGAAATTCACATATTTTTTCAACAAGATGGGGCTACGCCACATAATGCAAGAATGAATGTTGAATTTTTAAATTCACAATTTGGAAGAAAGTGAATTGGAACACATGGACCAATTCGATGGTCCATGGTTCCCCTGATCTGACACCGTTAGATTTTTTTCTTTTGGGGGTATATTCGAGATAAGGTATATTTAACTACCTCTAATACTGTTGAAATTTTACGACAAAAAATGATCGACGCTTGTCAGTCTATACCACCGGGAATGATTTTGAATGCAACCTCAAGCGTAGCAAGAAGATGTCAGCTTTGTCTTGACCACGGTGGAGCCCACATTGAACAATTTGTATAAATTTCTTTTTTAATTTAATAACGTTTGTAACTAAAATACTAACAAACTTTGATTATTTTTGTGATATACGGAAATTAAAAAAAAATTAAAAAAATTAAATAATTTTTTTTTTCGTTTTTTTAATAATAATAAAGAAGGAGAACGACACAATGCTTTGGATTGATAATAGTGTTAGTTGTAGAGAAAAATAACTCTTATATCTTAAGATGAGAACTTGACGATAATTTGGGAGAGTAATTACTAAAGGTAAAGGTGAATGATTTAACTCCCAACTTTTCATTTCATTCTTATATCTTGTATCCAACTTTATTCAGAAGAACTGATTAAAATTTCATATACAATCGATTTCGGAATGGTTACATTCCATCATCAGGTAAAAATATTATTTCTCCATTATTTCTCTATTTCTCTACAACTAACACCAATAAAAATAATGTTGTACACCACTGTATTCAGAAAAAAACCCTTTATTAAATCATAGAAAAAAAAATGTACAGTTCCATTTGAAAAACAAAAGTTGATATACACCTGTCAAAAATGACAGTAAAAAAATCCAAATATATACAGAATGAATTTAAGTTATTTCGTAAGTTTCCAATGATAACAAAATATAATTATTATAACTTTATTTTAAAAAAAGAACAAAAAGAACAAAAAATTTATTGTTTCTAATATAACTTTATTTTCTTGTCTTAAATATAAAGATCGCAAAATAAAAAAAATTTGTAAAAAATTAATTTCACGAGATCCGTTCTTTATTGTACTGTGTATTCCTTCCCATTAATCCTACACTGGAACTGTTTAAATCACATCTCATATCCTAATAATTTTATCAATTTTTGGGTATGTTAACATCATAAATATATAAGTAAAATAAACAAAGTTTTATTATTAAATTTAATTGCACTCGGTCAATTCTACAGACCAAACATAAAAATCTATTGATGTGAAAAATTTACTCGATTTGTAATTAATGGAATTATACGGTTGTTTATTCAAATCTAGTAAGCACGTTCTATACGGGAGTTCACAAAACAAAATTTCAAAACTCAATTACGATTTTATTTCAAATTTATATACGGTGTCCGGCAAAAGTCTCGGGACAGCTCTGTATTATTTGAGTATTTTATTTCATGCATACGTATCCACTATCATAAAAACAACATTCTGAAATTGTTCAGAACTTCCCCATCTTTTGGCGGTATCATGTGGAGAAAACTGCGTCACTTTTTTTTAAATTGCAACCCAATCGAGTTTTAAGGCAATGAAAAAAGAAACATAATCCAGTAAACCAGAAGCCTTTAAGTTATTTTTTTTAAGTTATTAAGGATTAAGTACCTACGAATTTTGTCACCTTTTGTACCCAAAAAGTCTTCTAATTTTTTACCCATAAAAATTTAAGTAAAGATTTCAGTTATTTTCCTCTATCAGTTAAAAAATTGGCTTCTTGAACTAGAAGGTTACAAAAATTCTGATCTTTATAGAGCAGTAAGTGCCTCTTCGTGTCCTTCATATAAAGCACTCACTGTAGAAATACACCATTTTAATTCCACAAATAATAATATTTAATGTTGAATTGTAGTCGCTTAAAATATTTTTTATAAATTTATTTTTTTTAGGAAAAAAATGCGTGAAATTATGTTGCATTTTAATAAAGTGCTATAGTAATAAAATGTAAGCGACAAAAATGTTGGTAAATGCACTGAGATAATTATTTGGGTAGATCGTGTGTTTAAATAATGGAAAACATCGAAAGGGGCTAATGCAGTGTAAATACTTTCTTTATTAATTTATCATCCAGTAAGAATGGTTGAAAGTGACGACAATAATCAATCTGTTCAAAAGATTTATTTCGCACACGTTGTGGTGATATGTACTCCAACATTAAATTACGGTTTTTATTGATTTTCAGTTAAGCTTGTGCTTTCTTCGGATCTTCAAATCCTTTCTTTTATTAACGTTATTTCAAATTTTATAAATTATATGTATTATAAATTATGTTTTGTCAATTGTTAAACTGGAAATGTAGGTTTAAATCTTATTATACATTCAAATAAAATTACACAAACATAAAAGCTCAGTAATATGATAACATAAAAAGTTATTAGAAGCAACGGGAAAGCAAATTTTTCTTCCTATGTAGGAAACGTTAAAAGCACAATATTGACATTCTACCTAAAGTTTATTCCTCCATTAGTATAAGAATATTTATCTGCATATATTTTACAATCCAAATCTTTATTACTTAAATCTAAAAAAAAAGTAAATAGAATTTTTATTATTCTAGGCTTATAGGAAAATCTTTTTATTTTCTATGATGACGCTGTCGCCATTGATAGCAAGCAAGGCATAAATAGTTTGATTTACTACATGGTAGGTGGTAGAAATTATAACTTATGAGACATCCTATGTATATTAGACAGAGAAATTGGCTCATAAAGTTTCCGCTAAAAGGTTGAAGACTTTTTATACAGGGTGTTCCGTTCGTTTATTAGTTATAGAGCTACAGCATTTTGAATTTTAGATCACCAATTTTTGCCAAAAATCACAAAATCGCTAATTATTTTTTAACCAATATATTATGTAGAATTAAAAAAGAATTATCAAGAGAAAGCCGAAATCATCCTCTTTTACTTGGTAATAAAAGTAATACATAAATGGTTGATATAATGTTGAATAAAAAGTCTCAAAGAAAGAAAAAGAAAAAATAAATCTTTTTTTTTCAGTGTTTAAATTTTTCTCCAATATAATACCCATTAAGGTTGTATTTTTTAATTTTCTGAGGATTCTTCATATTTACAACAAATTAGGAAAATTTTTGAAACCATAGCTCTCTTAATATAGCTTTCTGAACACCTTCTGATATACGGTACAGCCTATTTGACAAACTATGATCAGGACTACTTCTGATAAAAGTAACTTCAGAAGGCTTTATTAAGTAAAGGAAAAGAGCTGCGGTTTTAAAATTTTCTCTGGTTTGTTGAGAATATGAACAAATTTCAGAATTAAAAAAAAAATTCAACCGTATTGGATCTTCTCTAGGAAAAATTAAAAAAAAACTAAAAAGAAAATAACTTTTTTTAAATAATGTCTGATAGTAATAATAAACAAAATGTAATTGGCTAAGCAGACTATTGTTTAAATTACATCATGTTGTATAAACAACAAGTCAAAAGATAAGAATTTAGATTTATGTGCATGGTAGATTAACATTACTTAATTATCGATTAAACGATTTTCAAGAATTTACTAGTTATCGAAAGCATCTGCCTAAAAATAGTGAAGTAAACGTAAGGACCGGATATCTTAAGGTGTCCATAACAACAGTTGACATACAGTAGATGCATAAATATCCCGAATATAATACGGAGACTTAAGAAATTATTTCTTGATTGCAACATTAAGTTAGACTCTTACAATATACTTACCATTAATATCATCCTTACAAGATTAAAAGATTAAACTTATCAAGATATGATCAAAAATTTGATATACATATAAGATACCCTACAGTGATTGTAAATGATGTTATGTGGGACAATCAAAACAATACCTCAAAAAACGTATTCCACATCACAAATCTAGTTGTAAGAGCCGAGGGTATGACAGCGTTAACACAACATTGTATTAGTAGTAATCATCAATTTAATTTTGACGAAATAAAAATCCTCCGCCTAGATTATAATGGCCTACGTACGTTACGATCGCTACGTACCCGAAGGCGTAGCGAAATAGTATATTACGCAACGAGCTAGAAAGTGACGAATTTTGTGCGAGTGTGAAAATAGCCGAACGAGGCGCTAGCCGAGTGAGGATATTACACGAACAACGAAATTCACTTTCTGCGAGTTGTGTACGCTATTTTTCCGACGACCACGGAGATTTTGCGACCATTATTAATATTTCGTAGTAACAACATAACCTATGATAACAGCAGCTGACATTGAAGTTATTGATTATTTTTAGTTAAATGTATATAATTGTAGGTGGCGCTGTTTTGACGGAAGCAACTTATCGAAACGAATAAAAAATGTTCCTATTTTATTTAAAATTTACAGAAAAGTGAATTATATAATGATTTTAATAATAAAATTAGTAATATTGGCGGGGTTAAATATAAATTTTTATTTCAACTATCCTTTTTTTGCAAGTTCAAAAAAATCGGAATTCCTTCGCAGCGCCTCTATCGAAAATTACAAAAACTATAGTTTAATTTTTTTGCATACAGGAATGGTGTAGACAAGCAAATAGCTTCGCTCACTCTCTTTTAAATTTAACCACGGCAACTTTCGCATGAACGTATGCTGAACTAAGTAATGCGGTACGTGCTTGGTTAAGGTAGCGGAATGTAATGATAACGGAGAATTTACTATTACTATCGTATGTCCTAGCATTTTAGAACGCGCGATTAACTGAGAAATGGGCGGGGCTTCTCATTCCTCATCGGAACGCAGAGCTGTTCATTTCATTATACTGCATTTACACACTCGCGCTCGCCATTCGCCTCGTCAATCGTCAAAAGATTCGACGAAACATTCGCGTCAGTTTGCTGACACGAATGACCGCTTACACACTCGCGAAGTGTTTCGCCGAGTGTCTCGCGCGAATGCATGGGGAAAATTCAAATTTCAAAAAAAAATCTTATACATATAATTTACACATAACTAAATACACTTCCGTTCGGCTTGAAATATCCCATAGCCTCACCCATCGTTAGTTCAGGGTGAGAAAACACCGCATTCCACGCCTTTGCTGCTCAGACAGCTTTATTTAGAATTCTCCAGGATAAAGCTAATTAAGCTTTACCGAGCAGAATAAAGTTTTAAATATTATCTGTGCTTTATTTTAATAACTTTGGATTGATGTAAAATATTTATACTAATTTATTTCTATTAGTTGATACCTATACATTTAAAAATATACATATATTTATAAATTAAGTAAATATTTTATTTAATTATTAAGAGGAAAACTCGATTTTTTAAGGAACACGAGATCAGAGCTTTTAATTTTCAAATGGCAACATTAGTAAAAAAAAGTATTCCAAGTGTAATTTTACCCAATAAAACGAATACGTTATTAACTAACAAAATTCTTGCAGAATTTAAATCTAACTTATTTTAAAATGGTTAATATTATTTAAAAATCAAAAAAACTAAAATTATATAAATTATGTCAAACAATAATAAATTAACGGTTATTTTAAAAGTAAACATTTAATAAATGAAATTCTCAATTTTTAGTTTAATTTTTAATTACAAGCGACAAATGTGTCAACATATTTCTAGGGTCAATTATTCTTCATACATATATTATCAATTTGGTTTTATTTCTAAATCTATTTCGTTTTCATTTTGTGAAAAAAAAGTCCTAATCTTTTTAATAACTAAATTCACATTTATGGAATATGCTAATATGCTATTAATATTGAGTAAATGTAATATTTTTTTGTAATTTAAAAAGAATTTTATTAAAAATGTATGTTGAGTGGTCTAACTTTCCTACCATTTTTTTAATTTTATTCAAAAACTACTCAGCTTACGAAAAATTCATAAGGAATAGAAAATCTTCGTTTTTCAGTTTTCTACATTAAAAAATAATTTTTGAATAAAATTTCTAAATACCTAAAAAGTTTTTGACCGTTTTATGTCTTCTTCTTCCATCCAACACCATTTAAAAAAGTCGAGTATTAGCCAAATTTTTACCAATTGAGCGATCATTATTCAAACGCAAGTATGCAAAATTTCATTAAAAAATCTTTACTGCTTTGGCTGTAATAAAACAAAATCCGTTTTAAAAAAATCAACTTTGAAGGCTTATTACTCCTGAGGGATGCATTTTTGGATATAGATAAATGGGATCATATCAACTTGTTTTCAGGTCTACTATCTCCAGTTAATCGTTGTCGGTCGAATTTTGGGACACCTTGTATACAGGGCGTCCAGAAATTAAGCGTCCAAACTTTAGGAGGCGATTCTACAACTAATTTTAAGAAAAAAACTTCCTACAAACATGTGTCCAATTTCGCTTCCTAGGGGAGCAACAGCCCTTTAACTATTGGGACTAAAACTAGGTTTTTTGTCATTTATTTGAAAACGGTTTGTAATAAAGATTTGAAATTTGGTGTGAAGATTTGCAGATTTTTTGAAAGCTTTTTTTCAGACCTTTCAAAAAATTAGATTAGTTACGATCTGACTTACAAAACTTTTACTGCCTGCATATATCATGAAGAAATGTAAATAAATTAAAATTTATTGATAGCTTAGTGTCATTAGGCCCATACAGTAATCAATTATGATAGTTTATCTAAGATTTGGCGCTATAATGAAATCTCTAAACGAAAATCCTTAAAAGGTTGGTGTTCCGTTACGTCTTGAAACTAACTTACGAGTTTTTTATACTATTTTTTCAATTTTCCGCATTTTTATCTATTTAAAATAAAATATTATATTTTCAATTTTAGCAAATTTTCTGGTAGTTGGCAAATCATCAAATAATCTGTAAATCGCTTGGCAACAGCCCCTTTAAAATCAACAAACCTTAGTGCTACCAACTTCGAAAAATAAATTTTACTACTCAGTAACGCACCGCAGTCAGTGCGTTACTAGCGACTAGTAACGAACCAAAATAGAAAAATTATTTTTTCCTATACTGATTGTTTCGTAATTAGAGCGCAGGCTATTTCGCATTTTTTTTTAAAGAACACTGTATATAATTTTTGATATTTGCATTAACACTAAGCTAAAGAATACCACGATTTTTTTTTTGAAAATTTGAGTATGCCCTTAATTTTTTATCGGAAATTTTCTATAAATTTATTACATTTAGACATATTTTTAGAAATTGATATTGGCCTTATTATGAACATTTAAAAAACGATTGTATGTCATTTTGTAATATGGATTTTGATCAGGAATAATAAAACTCTTCGGCTTATCGGACCAAAAACTTTACCTTTTTACATACATCTTTTAGTAACGTTTCGCTTATACTACGCTAGCTTCATCAGACCTAAATTACAGGTTAGATTAAGTCACAATAATAGGTTAAAAAGACTAACTATTACCTCAGATTTATCAAAAAGTAAATTGTTAAAAAATAAATGTGTGAGAATGCCACTCGAGATAAACCATAAAATTAACCATATACATTCGTTTATTTAGTTACTATTTCTGCTTGATGTTCATAGATTTTTTTAACTATATTACTCAATAAACGCATACACGATTTAATTCTATTAGAGTAAGCTTCACGAGGATTTGTTTTGACATACTGTTAATGACTTTAAGGTTATACACATTATAAGTCTTCAATATTATCAATTTGGCACACTATATTTGAATCACAAAGGTAGAAATTCATTTACAGTGTGTTTTAAACCAAACCTCTTACAATAGCATGTAATAAAATACAACATATACTTCAACACAGCTAAAAAACAATCTAACAACAATACATTAAACCTACAATATTAACATTTAATTATATTACAATAACTAGTACTTAATTTTTCCGTATCCGAGGTGGAAGTTTATAACTCTAACGTACCGACATGACTCGGTTAAACGTCATTATTTTTTTGGTGTCACGTCATCGTTTACGTTCATAACCGACATCGAAAAATTGTTAAAGTTAAACACGTCTTTAAGGAAATATTTCTCATGAAGAAATATTTTTTAATCACGTGTTTAACTTTAACGACGTCTCTAATTTTTTCATCACAGTCGCTGAATACAGGCTATTGAGTCGGCTGGCGGGAGGCAACCGAGTTAGAAACGGGAAGGTAAAACTAACTTCAAAATTTGATTAAAACGAAAATATCAAGTCTTTTTAAATAATTTTAGCGTATATTGCCTATTAAAATATTTAATTAAACTACCAAAAAAGGACGAAATTGGACGAACAATTCGTAAGAAGTGTAAGATTGAGTTGTACAATTTTTTGATAGTAGGAAGCTGAGGATAATACCGAAGTGATACCCGCTCCTGCGAGGGTAAAGAGGATAGGGTTATTTGACGACTCCAGTTTTATGGAGATTCCCTCAGTACCACCTGCGTAGAATCGTATAATTACGAGGAGGTGGTCTGTATAAAAGATTTTTTAAACCTCTTTAGCAAAAAATGAACCCAAATGTACTTAGTTTTATGTCTGTACAAAATGGTACCATGCACATTGCATCCAATGACACAAAAGTTAATTAAAGACTATGCCTTGGCCTTGGATTAAAATTCGAAACTCCATAGAGAGTAAAAATTATTTACTTCAAGAAACCACCATACCAAAGTGAAAAATTTAACTAAAATTAACCTACCACTTTTTTATTTGATCAAAAAGAAAATGTATGCAAATTAAAAAAAAAAACTGACTATTCAAGATATTGTTATTTCGCCAAGGTTAATAGGCCCTGGGTCATGTTGGTCAATTGGTTCGTTCTCTGAGGCCGGGCGCGCACCAAATTGGCCCGAAGTGACGTGGCAATAAAGTGATAAATGGCATAATCTAATCTCCAAAATAGTTTATAACAAATACAATAGCGCGAACTAAAGTCGTCACGCAGTGGGGTGCCACTGGAAAAATGCCACCCCACTGCCTCACCACCCTAAAAGCGTCACAGTACTAGTTATAAAGCGTTTCATAAATGCCACTCGCCACACCACCACAACCACCACACCACCTCAGTGCGCGCCGGCCTATAACTTATTCCAAAATAATTTTCGAGCGATATTTTATGAATCAGAATTTATCAACACAGTAAAATCGATTAAACACACGACAGATTCAAGGTTATGTTTATGATTAGTAGTCTGCTAGCATTCGAAAATCATCACAAATAAGAAAAACCATAGAGAAAATCATTAAAATAATGACGGCAACATTGCAACGGTTCTCGTTTGCAATTTCGTCCCGATTCAGTCAAAGTCAAATGTGTGTCCCATTGTGTGTACGTGATGAGCTAAACGCAGTCATGTCTTCTTCGTGAGATCGGGTTTTATTACAGCTGTATTTATGTTGCTGTAACCTAAAGCCTAGTGTCCACTTGAGACTAAATTGTATCGAGAGTAGTCTCAAGACTAAACTCACAAATGTATACGGGCCTGAGAGCTCTCTTCGAGACAAGTCGGTGCTGATCTCTGATACTGCACATGTCGCAAGTGGACATGTTAATTTCTGCTCTCGTGAACAAGTCTCCACTTTTCTGGTGTGGTTGGAAAAGCTGAGACCACATGTCGAGACTTTTTCAATATAAATATTTTGTGTTTATAAAAATGGGCGTACGAGAGTGGACAGATGCGGAAGTTTTCCAATTAATTCACCTTTATGAGGAACATGAATTTTTGTGGAACTTTCAATTCATGTCTTCGACCCACCCATTTTCTTATCCAACACTTTCTATCTACTTTTCGTTTTTGCACAATTATGAAACCAACTAGAAAAGCCAGAGCCTGAAGTGAATCCATATTCAGAAATAAAATTAAAAACGTATAAATTTCCGACCAAGTCAATCAGCGCATTGTTGAATTTCATGTCCGTACGGAATTTTCCTGGTCTCAAGTCGACACGGAATTTTCCTGTTCTCGAGACTAAAGTCAGTTTCGAGTCTCCGACAACTATCTCGATACCGCAAGTGATCTCAAATGGACACCACCTTGAGACCAATCTCGAGACTTTCTCTCGAGATTTTATCTCAAATGGACACTTACCTTAAGGCGTGCTCGTTTCATTTCCCGGTTCTAGTTTTGGTTGGTTCTAGTTGACATTAAAATTACAGCTTTTCTGACACTGGTTATACTTATGACTTAGAAATACGACGTCATTTTAAAACCAAAACGAGCAGGCTGGTTAACCAAAATCGAAAAAAATTAAAAAGTTATTGTCATTCTAATGGATGAAATTAAAGGAAGAATTACTGTTCCATTAAATATGTGCAATAATGGAATTAATTCTAATTTAATATTCGATGGGATACTGGTCAATATTGGAAAATTTTCTCAATTCTCCTTAAAATACACCACTTTATCGATAATAATAAATTTTAAGGCTTCTATTCTTTATATATTTTATTAGCATTTAAAAATTTACAAGTAATAATAAACCAAACCTTAACCTCAAACAACAAAAAATGACATACCGAAGCTCGGAACCGGCCCTCGACGCTGATTATAAAAATCTGTAACCGATTGGTCGCAGTGACGTCATTTTTTTGAATCGAGCACGATCGGTAAGTTTTGGATGTCCTTGAAGTAGAAGCAAGAGGTTACCAAAGTGAAACCAGCACGCCTCTTGCTTTGAGGTACTATTTTGTTTGACCTATGTAGCTTAATCCATATTTTAAACACGGAATTTGGTAAATTATAGGTTAGACTGCATCAGCTGATCAGTTTTTTCTTTTAATTTTGTGTAAACATTCCCTATGTTAATAGAGTTGTAAAGTGCAAATTGTATGTTATTGTCTTTAAAGATTCGCTTAAGTTTATTAGTGATGATAGGAACATTAATAATATCCTAGGCGACTCTATAGGTAGAGCAGGTGTCAGTTCAATACTCGGTGTACTGTAAAAGATTTTATTTATCAACTTTATAGGGTAGTTGTTGGATAACAGTATGTTCTTTGCGTTATTGAAATTTTTATTATGGAATTTACTATTGCTAAGGGTAAGAATTTTATGTTTAAATTGCTTAACAATTGCTATTTTTTGGTTTAATGAATGAAAGTTGATGCTTTTTCTAAACCAATCTACCCCTACTTTGTTATTGTTTGTTCTTATAAGTTCTAAATCAAGAAAAGGAAGACGCAAATCATGTTCGTCTTCAAATGTGAATTGTATTATAGGGTGTGTGTTATTGAATAAGTTAAGATCGGGAAATTTTACACGCTCACCTAACTTCAATAGATATTATAGTTAAATATAAGTTTTTTGTAACCAAATTTTGTATCCAGTTCTAGAAATATAAATTCTTTTAAATAAATATATTTAAAAAAATTATTTAAAAAAATTCGAATCCAAATTATTTTTTTGCATCATTTCTTGAAAGCAAAATTTAAAAATATACATTTTACATGATTTGAAATGTTTTATAATTTCACTCTAAAAAAGAATTTTTTTAAAATTTTGAGTTTTTTGGTATATACTACTGAAGTCTGTTTTAAACGGGGAATTTAAATTGAGCGCACTTACAATTTACCGGCTGCTGCAGAGCGAGCGCTTGCTAGTGATTTTATAGTTCAGCGATAATGAAACAGATGACTCGCGCCTAAAATCCAAACAATGCTCCAAGGCCAATCTACCACGTTCTCATTTGTTTACCGTTATTAAATAAATACGTGAATTTATAATAATCACCGTGTAGGGACTCGAAATCTTGCAGTGCGCTTTGCAAGTTTTAGCATGGTTTTAGTAATTACTTAATAAATAATTAGTGATCGTAGAAAAGAAAATAAGAGAATACATTTTAAATAAATTTTAATTATTTTTAATTACACATTTATTTTAAACCATAAATAATTTTAAAACATTTTTCGTCTTTCTAGACCAGATTTACTCCTAGCGGGAAAGTTTTGGGGTAGATTTCTTCCAGTGTATAGGTGTTTTGGGATACTGAATCCGAATTAGAGGTTTGCCAACAAAATTTCATAAAGCAACATTGAAAAAAAATGCAAAATATGATAAATAATCTCAATTTTGTCAGTTTTATTCTTACTACTAGCCACTTTTCGTAAATAACCTCTCAATTCAAAATTAAAGTGCATAAAATTTCCAACATATTTCTTTATTTATTTTGTTTTTTGTGTCTACTAAGACGATAAGGAAAGGGGTAGTTAGTTTTTAGTTTTATCGGTACAGTAGAAATTTTGTTGGTGGATGGAAGAGAAAATTCTAAGACTAAACGTATCAATAAGTTTTTTCCTGCCATTGCCCGAAAAAAGTTTACACCCCCTAAATGTTCAAAGTTCTCCCCGAATCGCACCAGATTTTAGTATTTTATGTGGGACCAAATTCTTAAGATGGTTGTTTTAACCTAACTATTAAGGGGTTGGATATATATTCCCTTTTGATTTTGGACCCAAAATCGGACGTGTTTAACGCGATGCCTCGAAAAGAGCGAGTTTTTGTATCCTATTTTAAACATTCGAGTTACGTCGAAAAGAGCAATGTTTATTCTAAAAGGCGTTCGAATTTAAATTTTAAACACTGAAAAAAAATCCTGAAAATGTTAGATTGTTCTTGCTTTTGCCCGGTCGTCGGTGGCGTCAACTTTGAAAAATCGTAGCTCCGTCTGGTTTTAAAGGCAAGCTACAAAATTTGGGCCCTTGTATTGTCAAATCCTCAGAATAGACTAAAACTATTTTAAGTTTTCAGGCACAACCCCTTGGCGTTTGGCGTCACGGTGCCGGTCTGTGAAGAGTGCAATTTTAGTATTTTTTAGGTTGCAAAAGTACCATAATTTTTCTGCTTTCATCTGAAGATCCAGCAATGTAATAAAACCTCGTTTTTTTTTATTTTAAATTGACATACACGTTAGTACCACGTTCCTGCAGAGAAGAAGAATCTTGATATCTTAATTTTTCTCGATGTTTTATTGCCCTCAAAATCGCGCTTTGTTTTCATGCTTTTTCGACTGTCTAATATTTAGTAATTTTAACATTTTTTATTTTCCTTTCTACATTAATATTTATAAGCAAGAAAATCGGGAATTTTAATTTTTCACCGTGGGCTTCAGAAAAGAATCGAGAGTAAAATGTTTAAAAATTCGCCCACAGTTTTTATAAAACTTTAAATTTTACTTCATTTCCCTAAAAAGAAATCGTTTTCTAGGTCCACTTTACGACAAAAAAATAAAAAAAACTGCTATATCTTAGATCATATAAAAATGACATTGTTCCATAGGTAATTTCTGGGAAAACAAAACTTTCATATAAAATCAACAATAACTGAAAAAAGCTCAACCTCCTGTTTATTTTCTCCCGAAAAGTTGATGGTTTCCGAGTAACAAGCAAAAAACATTTTTTTTCAATATTGCGCCAGGGAAGAAACCAAAACTACTCAAAACTTTCCTGGTAAAAACACATTTTGACTGGACTATTTATGCATTTCTAACCGCCCATTCTTAAATTCAGAATTTCGACTTTTTTTGAGCATAACTTCCGAACCCCTTTGAAAATAAAAAATCCCCAGGCGCTACCGTAAGTAGATATTATTTCTTTATAAGGTGAAAAGAAATTGTATCATTCTGATTGGCACGACCAACTGGTGCACTTAGCCACATTTTTGAAAATTTTATTCATAATTTGTTTTCGAAGTTTAGGGTCAGGGGGTAGGAGGTGATTTTTTTGTTTATAAAGAAAGTGAAAAATAAAAATGTTCGACGTTGGAAGGTGGTCTGGATCAAAAGTTGCGAATTTTCAATGTTCGCGTCGAAAGAGCTCAAAATTTAAACAGGGAATTTGATGGCGGAAAAACGAAATAAAAACAACAAATCAAAACAATCTCCCGAAAAGGCATAGTCAGTAAAATTTAGATTACGAATCAAAAAAACGCAATTTTTTCCGCCGGCCGAATTGTCCAGCGAATCTATCCCGATTTTATACTTTTGCGACCTAAAAAAACCTTAAAGTTGTACACTTTGCGCTCTGACGCCGTGACGCCACACCTTTGCACCTGGAAACTTAAAAATTGGTCTGGTCAATCCTCTGGATGTGAGAATAAATGGGGTCGAATTTCGTTGCTTCTCTTCAAAACTCGACGGAGCTATGATTTGTCAAAATTGACGTCGTCGATGAGCGGAAAAAAATCAAAAAAAAATGTTTCCTGCACTGAAAAATTTTAAATTTAAAAACACACTTTTGGCGGTTCTGCGCAAAAATCGTCCGATTTCAGGCTAAAAATACCAAAGGGGTTGTATTACAGCCCCCTCAAAACTAGTCTACAGATTTATGGTGACACTTAGGGGCAAGCGATTGTTCGTTGTGTGTAATAACTTTTTTCGGGGCAGTCTGATCGAAAAGTGGCTTACGGGACCCGTTCAAGGCATTTAATGGTTGGCCATTGTGCATCAACAATTTTTACCACTAGGTCTTGAGGGATATTAGTAAACAAGGATACCACATCGAAAGAAATAAGAATGTAGTCATCAGGTAATGTTAAATCATTTAATAACTGTACTAATTCATTAGAATTTTTTATATTAAACGTTGATAGTGACGCAAAATCCACCAAGGAATTATACATATATCAGCTTCGCCAGATTAACCGACGGCGACTGTAAACATGATACCACTGGCCTTAAAAGAATATTTGGTTTGTGAACTTTAGGGAGTCCATATAGTTTGGGGAATTTTGCATTATGTGATGTTAACATTTTTGATTGTGTGGATGTAATATCACCATCTTTAAGTAGTTGTTTAACAATTGAATTTGATACATTAATTATATAATCAATATAAATGAACCTATCAAGTCTGTTTTTCAGGTTTTCAAATCAGTTTTTGGAAAAACTATCAGACAACAGGTCAATTTGAGTTGCGGGCAGAGAACTTGAACGGTTGGAAGTAGGTAAGGGGAAATTGCTTCCATTAAGGTGTTTCTATACATATTAACGCTTCAAACTACCAAACACCCTGTATACTTCTGGAAAATGTAACTTGAATTTTTACCGACTCAATCTATTTTTTGTTACTTTTTATTTTTCCTTTAATAGCTGCAGTTTTCCTGTTACAATCGACCGCTGTCAATGGCGTTTGCCTCTACAGTATTTGAATAATTTTTAAGTGGCAAAATAAATACTTCACTTATATAATATAGTAATAATGTTTAACTTTGACAAATAAAGAAAATTTAATAAATAATAATTTAATGTGTGTTGAAAGCTTTGTTGTGTCAAACGACGCTAGCAAATAACGCTGCAGTGTATAGAGATAATGCTGAAGCTGGCACGTTGCTGAAAAATTGGTGACCGAAAGTAACGGGACGGAAATGGAAACGGAATCTTAAATGACAGCAAGATAATAATAGGTTTTTCTGGTTGCCTTGCTCTTTCCATTAGAGACATTTTAAATTAAAATTACTAGTGAGATCGCAGTGAATGGTCCATTTTATCTTGTAACTAGAAATTTCAGTTTTCCACGTTCGTTAATTTTATCCTTCCTCTTTTTGCCGGTCTGGGTCATATGATCAAACTCATTTATCACTAAACAAAAAGAACTAACTCAATTCAATAATGTCAAACTTTTACTGTGCTTTAATCACCACCCAAAACGACAATAACTCTTGCAATTTAACTGCGGCTATTGTACTCTCTGGAGCCTAGCCTAGTGCGTTATGTGACTAACCTATAAGTTTACTTCGTTTGAACGACGAAATATGTGAACTATACAAACATAATACCTGAAATGTTTTAATTATGCCCTGAAGTAAATCCAATTTATTTTTAATTTACTTGGTTACCTTATAATATGACTTATTTATTCTCTGAAATAGTAAATATTACTAAAAAGATGTTTTTAATATTTTATCCCTAAAAATAGTACATTTTATATTTAAACGATATTTTTCGTGAATGTGCTCACTACTAAAAGTTCTTTGTTATGTTCTTGCTTTATTTATGCTAAACTGCCGCCCAACTTACATAACGGATTTCTTTGTAGAGTTTCCGCTTTTTCACGTATGAAAAAGCAGCGAGACTGTTGCAATTCTTTTAACGTTACATTTACATTAGTTGAGTTTATATTCTTAAATTCTTTCGCAATTTTAAATAGAAATGCATTTGAAAGAAAATTTCTTATTTTTTATACAATTTATCGGAAACAAGTAATTTAGTAATCAAATGGTACTTTGTGTAAATAAGGAATTGATGTAAAACACCCAGAATAGTTATGCCACGTTAATGGTTATCGAAAATTTATGAACAACTTCCGGTTTAATTGGAATTGCTGGCTATTGGCAGCTTACTAATTAAGGAGCTGCTATATGAACTTCTCTAATTGTATATTGATTGATGTGAAAAATGGATAAATCCCAAACCAAATTTTATGCTCTATAATAAATCAAACTAAAGTATTTGCTTAAGATATCGAATTCTGCCTATAAATATTTATAGTTTAAAGCAGCATATTAGTTGTTAAGTTTTCTAATACTTATTTAATTAACGTAAGTTAGATAGCAATGTTATAACACTTGCTTGAAAGAATCTATTGGCGCAAATTAAATCTTTCTATATTTTTTGAGGTTTGTCACTTTTTAAATATTACCATGATAAATTGTAAAATAATTCAACATGATTTGAAATATTAAGTTTTGAACTTTTTTGAGGAGCATTTCTGCAAATAAATCTTTTTTAATACAAAAATGCCGGGTCACTTGGTTTTTCTAAATTTTGCATTTAAAAAAGTAACTTATTTGCAAAAATTTTCCTCAAAAAGGATAAAAAATTATTATCTTCAAAATTAATGGGTTTCCATTTAGATTTTTCGAAACGCGACAAAAATACATTTTTTAAATGCGATTGTTGCTTCTGCAAAATTTGAAAAACCTTATGCGTGGGTGATTTTGATTCGAAGTGTACATTCGATTGTATTTTTAAAATTGAAAATCCTGACGGAAGTCGCTCACGTCTCAAATACAAATTTCTACCCAAGTGACATGGGAAATTTACGTAACATGGCCCAAATAACGACTTTAAAAACATTTCGTTAGGCATAAGTTAAGGCATTTTACCTTGTAGATATTTTTACCAATACGGCGAATAATAGAGAAAATTTACCATAATTTGATCTAATTGCTCATATTTCTTCAATGTTAAAAATAAGGAAATTCTAAAGATAAATTTTACCTAACGTCGCCTTTAAAGTAAAAATGTACTGTTAGTCAAATATATAGTAAAACTTACTGTAATTTTACTGGTCAGTAACTATTAGGGAAAAAATACTTCATAGTAAAATTTGGTTGCGTTTCCTATAATAGTAAAATTTCCTTATTGGTCGAAATTAGGGTTATTATACTCAATAAATTTAAATTATTAACATTGTGGTTAAACGAAATTTTGGATTTAAAAGAGACCATTGCTACAATTTTTTAAGTTATATCGTTAATATTAACTTCGGAACTTCACACGTGCCTTCAAATTCAAATTTACTTATTCAGTACAAAAATACTTTAAAGTATTATTGACTTTGGGGTAAAACGTTTCAATTTAAGCCAAAATTACTATAAAGTCAAATGTATTAGAATTTTTCCAAGGAAAAGTTACCTAATAGGCTAAAAAATAAGTAAAATTTTTATCAATGACGCCATATTTATTACTACTAAATTTTTGGTAAGTACTTATAAATTTATCAAAGTTTAATGATTATTTATAAATTAAAATAATGTTAACAATTCTTTAAATAAATATTTAAAAATTGAAAGAAATTACAAAAAAAGTCCAAATTTGAAGCAAAGGCGGGTAATTCCAACAACTCCCCGAACACTATATAATATATTGCATAATAAATATTAGTAAACCATCATGGATACTTTAACTTATAATTTAATTCATCAACATATTTCATTCTAAGAAAAAGAAGTTGGTAGCCGATAGGGCGACAATTAGGGATGTACCACGTTGAAATTACAGTCAATTTCTTCCCACTTTTCGTAAAATTTACGTAACGACGTATAAAGCACGACGACTTGATATACATAAATTACGTAAATATTACTTAATTTTGACCAAAATTGTTACTTCCGTACTTTACACATAACTTTTTAATCTCTTCAAATATTAAAATTTCCTAAACGCTAGACATTATAAAAATTAATCCAACTAAAGATTTTCATGAAAAATTTTTTACTTTTTAAAAATTCTGACTTCCAAAGCCCATTTTTTTACATTTTTTGTTCCGAGGCCAAGGGTGAACATTTTTGTGGTTGCGTCTTTGGTATAGCTTCGTTAGAACATTAATTTATTTCGAATTACTTTACAACTTCAACAAATACGGCTGGAACCCGATTTTTATATATCAAAATTGACTTCGCATTTAAAGTTTGGATATTTTTCGAATAGAACCTTATGAAATCATTCCTTGATTTTATTATGCGGAAAAGTAATCTAGTTCAAGTAGGTCGTTTGGTCCTTAATTTGTAACTTTAATGTAAGTGCAAATTTTATGTACTTTAGTTTATTTTACTTTTATCTTGTTGTTTTCTCTGAAGATGCAACCTTGCGAAATGGATAAGAAGATTTTAATAAATTTGTAATATTGCTCAAAGTTAATAAGACCATAAACGCTTAATTGAAATTGAATAATTCTTTTTTGCATCATTTAAGAATTCCATATTTCAGCCGTTGGTTTTGTTTATAATTTTAATTTTTTGTTATACTTATTACTTGTTGAAAACATCCAATAGACCACTTTTAGATTCAAATTACAGGGAATTAAAAGGGAATTTGTTTAAAGAACTTTTAAGATAATTAAAAAATCAAGTTTATTTATTAGTTTTTAAATTATATGGAAAATAAAATGCCAATATAAGCAAATTAAATCAGTTTTTATTCGCAGCGCATATGGAAGAGGTGCAAAATTACATTGTTGTTTCAAGCGACATGAGACGACCGTTCGCGTCCACTCGCAAAACGATTATTTATTTATTATTGTAGACAAAATTTAACCACATTTTCAATTTTAAAGTTAAACTAGGTACATTTCGAACATCAAATTCATTGATAATTTCTTATTTAAAACAATAAAACATTAAATTTTCAGTCCGCAGCTTTATAATTAAGAAAGTTAAACTGTTTTTTGAACAGAAAAAAATTACCGAGAGGTGACTTTCCAATGTCTACGCGCAGACAGGCATTTGCACATTTCAACTAAGCTTCTAATATTCAGAGCTCAAGTCTCAAGTCGTGTCACTCTTGTTAGTCGTTGATTATTGTTTATTGATAAAGCAAACCTTTTCTTTAAAACTTTACAATGAATCGTTGCACGACATTAGAAAAACCTGATATGCTTTTGTGGTATGCCGCAGGAAACAGTGCACAACAGGTATGTGATTTGTTTTCCGTTAAATATCCAAATAAACCTATTCCAAACAAAAATAGCGCACTTAGAGTGTATAAATTATTTAAAGATACTGGCTCAGTTTTTAAAATACCTCAGAATGATCCAAACATTCGTGGGCCTATTGTTTGTGATGAAAAAACTTAGTTAGTTTTAGCAGCAATTGAAAACGATTCTGATTTATCCGTTTGTGATATAGCTGAAGAAGTCAATATTTCGTATTCATTAGTTCATCGTATTTAAAAAAAACATGGTTATAAATCTTTTAAGTATGGTACCTGTCAATAACTAAAGGATCCTGAAGATAAACTTCTTAGAATGTTGTTTTGCGAAAATACGATGGAGAAGGCCAATTCTGAGGAAAATTTTCTGATGAATACATATTTTGTTCACTGACAAATCGAAATTTCCACTTAAGAGAAAGCACAATCCTTCAGATGTGAGATATTGGTCTGAACATAATGAATACCGTGCTACTGTTGCGTCCAGTCAAAATCGGGCATCATTAAATGTTTGGGCTGGAATAATTGGGACCAAAATTATTGGTCCAATCTACATCGGCGGTACTTTAAAGGACCAAAAATATCTTCAATTATTGGGAAATATTGTTATACCTGCAATTCAAGGACTGTCAGATGTAGATTTCAACCAAATTTATTGCCAACAGGATGGTTGTCCAGCTTACAACTCACTTAATGTGAGACATTTTCTGGAGCAACAATTTCCTCATCGATGCATTGGAACATACACTGAACCCTGTCTTGGCCAGCTCGTTCACCAGATCTGTTCCCACTTGACTTCTTTTATTGGGGTTATTTAAAAAATGAAATTTATCAAAGAGACCCGTTTAGAAATTTACAACAACTTCAAGAACGAATAACCAACGTATCAAATTCAATTTCTGAAGAAACATTGAACAAAGTTAGCGGTTCGTTTTACGATAGGTTGGGGTGGGGTACTGTCTGGCACAACAAGGCGGTGACTTTGAGAAATTTTTATAACTTCATTTATTTGTTTTCTTTAATTTTTTGGTTTTGCACTACTTCACCCAAAAGTTGAAAAATGATGAATTGGGATGAGATCACTGATTATTCTCTGCTAATTGAGTTTACTTAAAGTAACTCTATTGGTGTATTGGTAATATCTGACTTCTCAACTAAAAAACAATAATTAGTTTCTTGATTATTTGAATTTATGTATCCACATCAATTTAAATTACATTAAAATAAATTCAGATAACATTATTGGATGGAAGATTTAAATAATTTTACGATTAAAAGCAAAATTTTTGTCTTCAAAATACACTTTAACTTTCTTAATTATGAAATTGCGCACTGATAATTTAATGTTTAATATTTTATTGTTTTTAATAAGAAATTATTAATGAATTGCATATTCGAAAAGTAAGTAGTTAAACTTTACAATTGAAAATGTGGTTAAATTTTGTCTACAATAATAATAGTTTTGCGAGTGAACGCGAACGGCCGTCTCATGCCGCTTGAAACAGCAATGTTGTATGTACAACACGCTTCACCGAAAACTGGTACACAAAAAAAGAAATGCTAATGCAGCAGGCAGCCAATAAGCAGACGCTTTCGTGCGGCTAGGAACATCTCTTAATCTCGCCCCACCTTTAGTCGGTGCTGAGATTAACCAGGCACTCCCCGACTTTGCGATTCAAACAACTTTACTTAGAATTTTACTTGACTACCTTTACTCACAATGCGATGCGCGTTGGAAACGCACAGCCAGGGATTGTCTGGCCATTCCCACTTAGCTGCTGAATAGCGGTGGGCGAGTCTAAGGTATACTCAAGCCGCACGAAAGCTTCTTATTGGCGCTAGCATTTCTTTTATGTACCAGTTTTCGGTGAAGTATGTTGTACATTTTATACCTCTTTCATATGTGCTGCGAATAAAAACTGATTTTTTTTAAGTGTTTTGCATTACTTTGCTTACTCTTACACATTTTATTTGAATTAGATTCTTTGGTTTTAAGTTCGATATTGATTAGGGATTGTAATTCATTACGAATAAGAACTTATTTTATTTTATTTCAAGTGTTCTGAGTTACTTTTAACTTATAAAAATAATTGTGTCAATAATTACAATAATTATGAATAGGTTTTATTAGATTTTGGTATTTTGATTTTAATTTTTTTATTCTTTATTAAAATCACAACTTTAAGTTAACTTAATTTAAAGTAAATGCACATCCACACAATTTTTTATTTAATTTCATTCAGTTTTATGTCAAATCTAGAAAATTTCGATACCCATAAAATCAATTTAATTACAGCTTAATCATAAACCTTTAAATGACAATTATAAAACGAGACCTTAAATTAAAATTTACACGTTTGTCAAATTTAGGATGTTATTATTTGTTTATGAATGAATTTGTTTCCTTAAAATAATTAAAATCTAAGTGAAAAATCTTCTATGGCGTACGGTTTTTATTTTGTAGCGCGCTTAGAATGGGCGCGCTAGAACGATCTTAGTAGCTTACGCGGCCCCGCTGACCCCGCGGTGCGGGGGGGCATTGATATTTTGAGACCCATTGCGATTTTCACATATAAAAGGGCCCATTTTATACCTTTTGCGGGGGGCGAATTTGACGCTACGCCACTGCTACGCGGGACGCCTCCTTGCCGCAGAAACAACCCGTATAATAAAATTGAGTAAAGATACACCGGGTTCTTCATTATGATCTACAACCTTTTCCACTTAACATCAACTCAACACAGGCAGTGCTTCTCACTTCACTTTAAAAGCTATATGATTCTTAGTGAATAAGTGCAATGACCCTGATCAGCACGTTGAAGGTCATCCGATAATCACTTAACTTTTTTTATAGCTATAATAATATGCTATTAAAATGAGTGGTTGCTATTTTAAAAAAAGTTAAGTGATTATCCCGTGACTTCCAATCTGGTGGTCAAGGGCAATGTAATATTTTTAAATAATTAATCACTAAGAATCGTACAACTTTTATTTGAAAAACTTTTCTGAAAAATGCGTAATTTCGAAAATAAATCGGCGTTGCCGTATCTAACATATAGAATATTCAAATAAACCCTGCTTCTACATTCTAAACTATTTACTTTAAACAAATAAAAAAATATGATCCTTAAACCTATGAAAGCATGCTATAATAATATGCAATAAAAATGGATGATTGATATTTAAAAAAAGTTAAGTGACCTTCAAGCACCTGGTCAAAGTAATATTCCAAAAATAAACATCTTAAAGCTTTCTTTTGAAACTTTTTATCAAAAATGCTTCATTTCAAATTTAAATGGGTGTTACCGAACTATTTGTATACCCTGTAGGTAACTCATTATTGTAAGGATGTTTTGAAAATGGTTCAAGGTAATAGATTTAAAAGGGAAATTTTACCCAGTTATAATAAGAAAACACTGAATACACATTTCACTAAAATCGACCAATGCAAATATTTAAATTGTTTGTTATTTTTGATTAAACTTTATTAGTTCCTAAGAGAAGTAACTAAGTTCAACAATTATTATTTTATGGACGATAATAATAATTGTTTGTCATAAGTTTTCATTGGTTTTAAAAACTAAATATGTGTTTTTAAACGTTATCATAACTGAGGAGGTTCAATTTAAAATTTTAAAGCTTGTAGCATATTGACATCTTCGTTATTAATTTTCTCTCTCCCAATAAATGTGATGTGCTTACCGATTTTCTTAAGGGTGGATCTTTGCCAAATGATCACCCTGTATGAGCGAAAAATAAATTTCGCGGCAAAATTATAATATTATTGAAAATATTGTATTCGATGTAAAATAAAATTTAGGGAAACGTAAACTTAATTACAAGTGGAGTTTTAATTTAACTTCTTCGTTTTTTGCTTACCTAGTTTCAAACTAAGAAGTTCAAGTTTATAAAAAAAGTAATCGATTGTAAATAATTTAACATTTAACCTATTTATTCTTTTGTGAAAAATTCTGTTTAAAAATAAACTTAAATTTATTCTTTTACTTTTTAAGAAACTTTTTCTCTCAAAAAACTGTTTGTGTAAGAAGCGACTCAAAAGGGTGCCGATAAAAGCAAACTGGTGTACACATTTCGAACTTTTGGGTTTTTAAATTTCAATAAAAATACTACAAAATTTTAAATACTCTTCATCCATTTATATTGTATTTACTCTTCAACTGAAAATATTTTCAGCTTCAAATTCCCTAAAATTAATAAATGAATTATATTTTATTTTATAAACCCCTAGGGCTCTAAATACTTTTTTATTATAAATAAAATACATAGTTTCTTATGCTACTGCATGTAGAATGAGATGAAAACTTATGGTTAATTAGTAAAACCGCTACAAAGACATTTTATTTAGCAAGTTGAGGTAAAGTTAGTCCCTAGGCTTGTCTTATATTATACAATAGCTATAGTGCGCTTAATGAACTTTTCTCAGGGAACCAAAGAGCATATAAAAGCGACGTAGAACGTGTATGGGAATCTTTTTCTTCGAAAGTTGGCATGATAATAATTACTTCAGAATATAAATATAAAGTGTATCCTAGGAAAAAGTGTTTATATTTTGCAATCTTATATAAAACATATTTATTTTAAATTTCAATAGTTTAAATACTATGCGAAACAATAATAATAACTTAACATTAAAAAAAATGTGTACTCTTCTAGTATTAACTAGCGCCACTGTAATGCATCATGAAATGAGGAAAATACGTATAACGAGGGTATACTTTCTTATGGAGTAAAATAAAAATACGTTTTCGCAACACATAATTAATAACCAAAAAAACAAAGTATTACATAAGGAAAACAAGGGATTGAAATTGACATTACTTGAAGCTTATGAAATTAATGAAGCTAAAAAAGACAATTACTTACACCTACTGAACGACCAAACAAATCTTAATTTCACTCCTTTGTTCTATTCGCTTAAAACTGTTAATAAAAGTACCGAGAAAAACTCGGAAAATATACATAGATAACACCCTGTATATACTTTTAGTTGTAAGATGACTTAATGTTCTACTCTACACTTAACTCTATGGTTAAATTGTTACTTAACCTTAAACTCAGAAATTGTAAACTACCACATGGTATGTAAAAAGTGTAATTAAAATAAGTCGTTAGTAGTCTCTGTTAGTTATTACTACACTTAAAGTGTTGATGGATTACTCATACATATATTATATGATTGTAATGTTTTAGTTATCTGACTCGTAAGTAGTTTTAATTATACCTAATTTTTAGTAAATAATTTTTATATTAATTACTTGTTTTAAAATTTATAATTATGTATTTCAACTTTGTAATGTATTTTATTATTGTAGATTTCGCCTGATGATGTCTCACTAATAGACGAAACTAGTTGCGAAAACGTATTTTTATTTTACTCCATAAGAAAGTATACCCTCGTTGTACCAATTAACTCATCTTATATAATGGACAGTCTCTTATCCAAAAGAAAATACGTATGTCTCATTATTGTTCAAATATTATGGATTTTTAGAAATGTTAGCGAATGAGGATTTTGTTTCTGTGGCGGATTCTAAAACTCGCCAAAACGTCATCATTTGGGCGAACAGAACAATGTAAATAATGACGAATTAGAGGGAAACGATGACGCTCGGCGAGTTTTAGAATACGACATAGAAACAAAATCCCGCCTCTGGAATAAATTTAATCAAGCTCACATTACCTTGCATATAATTAAAAAAAAATGAAGAAAATTGTTATATTTCGATTCTAAAAACTTCATCAAGCTTTAATAATACAATATAAAATAATTAAAATATAAATGCAATATTAAAATAATATTAAAAATTACCTTCTAAAATATTTTAAATAGCGTTAAAAATGGCGTGTAAATTGATTGTAAATTAAAAATCGTACAAAGTATAGGTTAACACTAAAAAATAAATATTTTTAAACTAATCTAATAAAAATGTTAAAATAAAATAATTAAAAGAAACGATGTTATTACTCACTTAAACCTAGATTTTTGACTAGGCTGAGCAAGTGGTAGCCAATTTTAGCCCAGCTAGTCTACTGTATTATAGTAGCATTTAGCATTTATATGTACTGCAAAAGAAGTTTTATTTAAATATACGCTGTTTAAGTTGTAATGCACTGGGTAACACAACTGAAAAAAAATAATATTGATTTGTTTATAACTTTTAATCGAAAATATCAAAAATGAACTGATCAAAATAATGTTTTAGAGCAGGAGGGGCGCAGAATTGGCGGTCGGTCGAATTGGCAGATCGGACCATGTGGATTCGGCATACGATTTAGTAATCAAATACGATCGTGTAGCGGCCCTTTAAAAGACCTCCACACGATCCGATTTGATCGGATGGAATTTGGTCAGATCTCAGATCGGAAGGTAAATCGGAACGTGTGGTGACAAAAATTACCAGATCGGAAGGTCGGACCCTCGGCGTCATCCGATCGCTCGAGCGACCGATGAAATCGAACCGAGTGGAGGCGCTTTCCGACCAATTTGAATGTTTCTTTGCAATTTATAGTAACTCAAGTTTATTAAGTTTATAAATTAAAATTATATGACTATATTTTTTTCTTTCGATTTTTTATTTTTGCCTACTTTTTCTTCTTTACCTCCCGCTACATCGATTTTTTTCACGTCTCTTGTTAAATCGGGAACCATAATATTAATTTATTGATATCGTCTCAACGCAAATATCAAAAAAAAAACATCCGATTTGGTCATCAAATCTGACCGTCCGATCAAATCGGATGGAATTGGTCAGTTGGGAAGGTAAATCGGACCATGTGGAGGTACAAATTATCAGTTCGGAAGGTCGGACGCTCGGCGTCATCCCATCGCTGCAGCGTCCGATCAAATCGAGCCGCGTGGAGGATTTTACGACTTTGAATGCTTCATCCGATGGCCCCACACTATTTTTGCAATGTTTAATGATTCACGCCACGTGGAATTCATTGCTCTAAAAATTGATGTGTGAAGTAAAGCCCTTTTATTTTTAATAAGAAAATGGTCAGTGAAATTTTCAAGCGCAAATTTACTTGAACCAAAAAATAGCGAAAACGGATAAAGATACGAAAAAAAAAATAAAAAATGCATGGAAAAATATAATCTTTTGTTAAGGGCAATAGGCATTAATTTTTTCAAATTTTCACTTCTAAGTCCGCAATAACGCAGAAAAAAATGCACATTTTTAAATACATTTTACGAAGATAATTTGAGTAACATTTTAAATATGCCTGTCTATTGCCCTAAATATGTCTTTTATTTAAACAATGCAAAAATTAAAAAAAAAATCAAGGTTTACGCTGTAATTAAGGTGATAAAATGCAACTTTTTTATCAATTTTTATCATCGAAGTTTCTTCCTATAATTCCGTCTCGCTCTTGCAAAACGTACTAAGCTTGGCGCGGCGATAAGGCGTGGCTTATTTGTTTATTCATAAATTATGCAATATTCGAAGATTTATTTTGGTTTCGGTTTTAAAATTTATTAGTTTTGAATGCTTTGATTTATCAACCCGCTTACGCTTTTTCTCTTGTTTTATTATATCACTTCTTTACTGTTGACGACCCTTATTTTCGCTTCTGTTATTTGATTTTGATTTGGATTTGGATTATTTTTACGTACTGGAAATATTTATTGTTGACGACTTTGGCTATTTACATTGACTACTGGATACTGGATACTATTGCTTAATCTATACATTTTGTTTTTAATTTATTTTATTTTAATAAATAATATAATTTAAAAATGGGTAGAAAGAATAAGAAACATTTATCCAGACCTCGAAGATCTACCAAAAGCATTTCCACCAGATGTCACAATGCCGTTTGAAAAAGTAAGTTCATTTATTTACAAATATATGGTATTTTTTTAAACGCCGAACGCCGGCATAGTACTAAAAGAAAAATTAAGCTGATAAGTGGTAAATTGTTTTAATAAAATTTGAGAATAATAAAAATGATGAAAATTTTGTGGAAAAGGATGACGTTTTAGCGAGTTTAGAATCTGCCGTATAAAAATTCGGCCCATCATCTTCACTTGAGGTTGATACAAATATTGCCGGTCCCTCTCGTACTAAGAGTATCGATATTGTTATCGACCGTTTTAGGAATGTTAACGTTGGTGATGGCGATTATAATGAAGAAAATTTGTAAGTATGTTGTAGTTACTTATTTTAGTGAATACTATGTATTACAAACATTTTATCGCTCTTCTTTGCAGTTTGAACAAGCAAATTAAAAAAAAAACACTTCAATAAGTCAGGCAGAAGAACTTGTAAGTGGGTAGAAATTAAAAGGGTAGTCAGTTTCTCGAAAAAATCTAACTTTTTTGTGTTTATGTGTGTTGTTTTTATGTTGTAATGTATATCTACTCCAATTGCAAATCACTCTAGAAGGTTCTGTGTTAAATTTACAAGATTGTTCTTCATACAACTTTAGACGTTTTTGTAAATATACTATTTATTTATTGCTCAGACACCTTTTATCGTAAAAGTTTCACTATAAATAATGTTAACTAAATCAGAGCAGGACATATACTGATTTTAATTACAAGTTAAAGATATGTAAATATTATAAATTAAAAGTGAATCCTGTCAAAGTGACGTAAAAACGAAAAGATAAAAATTTGTTATACTAACGATCCTAATGAACTTAGAATCATTGATAAAACTTAGAATTTAATTGTTATCTCTGATTACCTATCTCCCCCGAGAAAGACAAATGTCATATCTCTAATTAAAATGTAAATTTAAGACAAACCCTTTCGTTACACCATACATACGGGATGTCCCAGCGCTGCGAGGAAATAACATTACTCTAAAATGAAAGAAGATATCGACATGCAGTTTTCGACAGAATGTACAATACTTTTAAGCGCATATTTTCAAAATATTTTGATAATATACTGGGTGTCCATTCCAAGATGGCGGATCAAAGTTATGTTTTTTTAAATGGAACACCCAGTATATTATGACATTTTTCGATTCCTTATCAACAAATAATTAGACTTTGTATAAACTTTTATAAGTCTATCTTCACTTGTTTTGCTGATATTTGCCCTTTAAGCCCCAAAAAGCTCCATTTTTGAAAAATCACTGCTCTAAAACAGATGAACATTTTGGGTTGAAATTCTGTCAAAATTTTTTTAACATCGTTTAGTCTACAACTATCACGTCAAATTTAAGTTTGTGACAATTTTTGATCAGTGTGCTTTATGAAACGCAAATTGAACAATTAAACGAAATTTTCAAATAGAACACCCTGTATATTTTATCATCATTCGATGGCATTTCTTACAAGCTTTCTACTGATATAATGGTGGTATGGTCGCATGTCAATGGTTTAGGAGATATTAATATCCAAACTGAGAAACAGTGAAAAATAGACAAAATAGCGCTCTTGATTAATTTTGTTGAGATTTTTTTTCTAATTTTCCTAATATTTACTACTGTCTTTCGCTATTTTGCTTTTTCATAATGTTCTTTTATTATAATTGTAGTTTTTGTTGTTTTATAACAAAAATAAAATCGAAACTTACAATTATCAATTTTTGTTTTCTAAGTCTCACAATCAGTATACTTTGAAAATTTAGCAACTGATGTTACCAAGGAAACCCTTATTTTTTGAATTTTGTTTTAAGACCTTTTGCTTTACTATTGATAATAACTTAACCGAAATAGAAGAAATGGTAAATATGGTGTAAGCGCTTGGTGAAGCTGAAAGAAATCCACTTCTAGCTATCAGAAGAGAGCTTAAAATCGAATTTCAAGAAAATAGAGGTTTCCTTGGTAACAATAAAATTCACAAAGAGTGCTATTTTGTTTATTTTTCACTGTTTCTCAGTTTTTTTAATCATCATGCCTCATGTCAAAAACCACACTTCGCCACTGGCCAGGACCTGAAACCGGAAGTAACTTTGAAATTTTAAATGGCAACGTAGGTCGTATAATAGTATTGTAGAAAAGGTGTTTTAAAACGAAACAACTTTTATTAAAATATTTTTTTATCCAAAACTGTTGAATAAAGTGTTAATAATGAACGTCATTTTAGACGTCTAAAGTATCTCATAATCCACTAGTGGGTTATTTTCATAATCGTAGTGGATTATGAAAATAACTCCTTAGTTACATGTTATTTACTGGATCAGCCTGCTTTTCCATTTTTGTAAGAAAAATTAAATTTTGATTTTTAATTTGATTATTCTACAGTTTTGGATAAAATATTGTATGCCACTCGTGGATTTTGCCCCATAAGTCGCTTGAAAATTATCATTCATTTATTTTGTCATAAGTCAGAGGGCTGTAGAAAATATCTAAAGAGTCAATTCACAACCGAAATCAACTTGGCATGGTTACGGGTTACAAACTTCCTCTATCTCTAAGCTGTAAAAATAACCAAATCTATTTATTAGAATTGTCGTTTATGTCTTTTATAAATTTAGGATGATGGGTGGTAGATATTATGAATAAATTAATTAAGGGAATTGAATATATCGTCGACTTTTCAGTAAGCCTGATGTGTAATTTTTGTTATTTTATAGCAGCCAGTTTTCGGAGACGCAATATAATTTCTCTGATGGTAAAAGGATTGTTGATTTGAAGTACTTTATCAATGAACTTTTACTTTTTCCTCATAGTGGACTATTTTCCTGCACTGGAGTAAATCTCGAAGTTTTGATAGAAGTTGGAATAGGGTTATCTTCAACATTGGTTGTTTCATGTAATATGTGTGGGACCGTCAAAAAAATTTGCACCGAAAAACCCTGCACTAAAGAAGCAAATATTAATTCTTGCGCAGTTGCAGCTCAAGAATTTGTCAGTTCCCTCAAAATTCCATCTATTAGGAAAGATCTTGTTAAAATAATTTATGTAACGTATTTGCTAATATTTCCAAAGAAAGCATTATTGAAGCAGGAAAAGAAGAAAAGGCATTGGCTCTCGAATGCGGCGATTTAGACGAAGGCGGAGTTCCGTTTATAACCGTTGTGGCTGGTGGCGCGTATTCTAAAAGGTCATATAGATCCAATTATTACGCAAATTCAGGTGTAGCTTGCATTATTGGCGAGAAAACAAATAAAATATTGTATTTAAGAGTAAAAAACAAATATTGTTGTGTATGTGACATTAACGGTAAGAATTCACCAAATCACCTTGTTTCAAAAATTTTAATGGTGCTTCAACAGGTATGGGAAGCGCAGGAATTCTTGAAGGTTTCAAGAACAGCATTTAGACCCTCGGACTTTGGTTTAAATTCCTAATTGCCGATGGAGATAGCAGTGTATTTAAAAAAATATGCGACAATAGACCTTATGCAATTTTTTTGCTTGAGAAAGTAGGGTGCAAAAACCACCTTTTACGCAATTACTCTAACAAACTTCGAGACATCGCAGCCCGAAAGCGTAGTTCTAAAGGATATATTGCACCTAGGCACCTTAGAACTTATTTAAAAGTAATATTCGGCGCTTTCGTTCAGCTGTAGAATTTTCTGTAAAATATCACCGTAAAAGGGACATTACAGAACAAGAGAAAATTAATCTTTTAAAAGTTGATTTAAATAATAGTTCGTACCACGTCTTTGACAGCCATGAAAATTGTGGTACCTACTTCTGCAAAAAGCAAAACATTGTTGGGGATTAAAAAATAGAAAGGATGAAAGAATGTGGGATGTTTAATGACATTATGACCCACATTAATCGTCTTAAATACCATGCAAGCAGTTTAATAAAAAAACAAAAATTAAAATTTTGCAGAACAGTACAATGCAATTGTAGCAAAATTTGTTGGTGGCAAAAGGGTTAATTTTGCTTCTAGAGGATCATACACTTTACGCTGTCATGCTGCTGCAGTATCATATAACGCTAAAGGAAAGTATCATTACTATACTTATTACTATATATTAATAAAGAAATTACAGGAACACACACGAAATAGTATATTACGCAACGAGCTAGAAAGTGACGAATTTTGTGCGAGTGTGAAAATAGCCGAACAAGGCGCTAGCCGAGTGAGGATATTACACGAGCACGAAATGCAGTTTCTGCGAATTGCGTACGCTATTTTTCCGACGACCACGGAGATTTTGCGACCGTTATTTATATTTTGTAGTAACAAATAAATATTCATAATATAACCTGTGTTAACATCAGCTGACATTAAAAGTTATCGATTTGTTTTAGTGAAATGTATCTAATGTAGGTGGCGCTGTATGGACGGAAGCAACTGATCGAAACCATGGAATAAAAAATATTCCTATTTTATTTAAAATTTACACAAAAGTTAATTATATAATGATTTTATTAATAAAATAAGTAATATTAGCGAGATTAAATATAAATTTTTATTTGAACTGTCCTTTTTTTGCAAGTTCAAAAAAATCCAAGAGAGGGCGTTCGGAATTCCTTCGCAGCGCCTCTATCCAAAATTACAAGAAGTGCAAAACAGAAACCCAAACACACTAGTGTTGAAATGATAGATTTTTTAAACTACTAATACGAATGACATATACGATTTTCTCATATATAAATACGGTACTGTGCACAAGGAAGTATATGGCAAAAAGGCGGCAACAATTCGAAGAATGACATAAACAATATTTTTAAGGAAACTGTAGAGCAAAGACACAGCATGAAATAGATGAACGAAAGACGTAAGAGAATTACTGCTTCAAATTTTGGAAGAATTTGCTAATTAAGGGCAACCACAGACCGAACTAAAATTGTAAATGAGTTAATGTTTCCCACATTTGGAGGAAATAAGTATACTACTCATGGCGTTGATAATGAACCTATAGCACTGATTGATTTTGAGCGTGTAAGTGGGGATGAAATAAGACTTCCTGGTCTTATTATTCATGAAGATTATCCCTATCTTGCCGCATCTCTCGATGGCCTTATTGGAAACGAAGGAATAATAGAAATTAAATGTCCATATATCCTCAAAGACATTTCTCCAGAAGTGGCTATACATGAAAAAAAAAATAACATTTGCTACTCTGGATGAAAAAAAATGTTTTCCGATTAAAACGGACTAATAGTTATTATTTTCAAGTTCAGGCCCAATTATTCGTTTCCAATAAGAAAACCTGCTATTTTATAGTATGGTCGCCAAAGAGAATGCTGTATGGAAGAAATAAAAATTGATCCAATTTTCTGTAGGGAGAAGATCCTACCAAACTTTTATTTTGATTATTATTTACTTGCATTATTAAAAGAACAAATCTCTGAGTTTATGAGGATAGGAAGTTCAAGTATACTCATATGTATATATTTTTTATTAGTTATTTGAATTTGCATCGTTTACACCTTGACGCAGTAACTGCTCATTTCATACAATCTCTACCTTTATAATAAAATGATAATAGGTTCACGAAATATTAATTATAAGTTTGTCGACTTCCTATCCTTCTAATAATGCAGGTATATTGGGGCATAGGTAATCTTCATGAATAGAATATTTTCGATTATAAGCTTTGAAATTTATGAAGTGTTACAGTTTTATTTAGCCGGATACCACATTTATTTTCTTAAAAATTGGGTAATATCTTTCTTACGATTTGGTATTTGGTAACGGTTTCTGTCTTCTACCTTAAAACTTTTTCAAAATTTGAAAACGATTCTATCTTCTTTCCGTTTTCCAATTCTAATGTTTTTATTCTACGTTTTGTGAATACTATTCTTCAAATTTTTATTAAATCTTCGACCAGAAATGGTTGATTTTTGTTTGAAAATGGTCTGGAATCGCTAACAGCACTACTATTACTTATGTTTATTATTTTTTTCTGTAGGCTTCAGGATTTAACTTCCTCAAGTAAATGCTTTGTTAATCTAGGAGTTATATTTATGTAAATTACACAATTTCGAAACTTAATTTTAAATTATTATTAATTAAAGAATGTTCTGGCAGATTAGAAAATATAGTAATTGTTTTTTTTGTATTCTTGTGTGCTTAATTTTAAGAGCAATTTCCTAAAAGGAGAATATAGTGGTTTAGTTCTGCAGTCATAGAAGCTAGTACAAACAACATTTTTGTATAATTTTTTTGTAGATGATTCAGAATTTATTTCTACAATTCCTACCGGAAGGAAAAAAAATGTATAATGTACAAAAAAAATATAATGACCTAAAAGTACCTTAAATTTGAACCCCTCTAATTAATTGATAGACAACTGAAAATTCCCCATACATTCGCGCGAGACACTCGGCGAAACACTTCGCGAGTGTGTAAGCGGTCATTCGTGTCAGCAAACTGACGCGAATGTTTCGATGAATCTTTTGGCGATTGGCGATTCGAATGGCGAGCGCGAGTGTATACACTTTTTAATGATAAAATGACATAACAAGAAAGCGACGTGCGGCCCGTCCAATATTTTCGTACTTGCAACTAAATTAAAATTAAAATTAGAATTCGGAGTTGCACATTTTACCGACTATCTTCTTAAGTTCCTGAATTAAAGTCATATGACTATTTTTTTCTTTCGAATAACCATATTTTCCCCAATTTTTTCCTCTCGTAAAACGGGAACCATAATATAAATTTTTTGAAAGCCTCTCAACGCAAATATCAAAATTGAACTGGTCAAATTAATGTTTTAGAGCAGGAGGTGCGCGAAATTGACCGGTCGGATGGTGTGTATGCGGCATCCGATTTAGTCATCGAATCAGATCGAATCCTACCGTCCTATCAAATCGGATCGTGTAGAGGGCCCTTTATTATTTATACAGGGTGTTCATTATAAAAGGAGCCACCCTAAATGATTTAATATAAAAATGCCGTGACAGGTCGGTTTCTGTTTTTAGGGGGACATCCTTTTATAATGAAATTAAAGTTGTCTATGCAACCAACTAACCCACAGCACCGCCCCTTTGATTATTTAAAATGGGAATGGGGATCGAGTGACGCATCATTTTAAAGGTCTGTTTATCCTGAAAATTAAAATATGACTTGATTTGGCCCTATTTTAATTTAGTCATATACAGGACACGATAAAAGAGAAAAGTAAAACGTAATTTATCACAAAAAACATAAAAATATGGTTATTGATTTATTTTTAAATAATTGTAAATAATTAGCTTTTGTTAAGTTAGAGCACTTGTTTTATGGTCAAAACTTAACAATTTATCCAAAAGTGATTTAAAAGTACATAAATAATACCATTATTAAGTACTTTTTTTTAATGTATAGATACGTTAGAAATCAGAAAGTTTCCAAAAAAATTATGACTACCATTATCAGGGTAAAAATGCTTTTAAATGATGTATCACTCAACCCCTATTCCTATTTAAAAAATTGAAAGGGTGGCTCCGTAGGGAAGGGTGTTGCAATGACAACTGTTATTTTATTAGAAAAAGATGTCACCCTGAAAGTAAAAATCGACCTGTCGCGGCATTTTTACAACAAATTATTTTTCGAGAGTTATTTAGGGAGGCTCCTTTTAAAATGAACACCCTGTATGTAGCTTCGAAGATAATATTTATCTTCGAATTGCATATTCAGGGCCATATTAAGGTAGGCGGCGAGGTTCAAAGGCAACAACAATAATAATGAACTTAGTTTGACCTCGGAGCAACACATAATATAATATGTACATATGTTTGTAATAATTAATTTATAAATTGCAAGTAAAAACAAAAAAACTAAATTATTAACAAATTATTTGTTTGCAATATTTATTAGACCATATTACTGAAGTAGCTAGTTAATCATAACGCACCAATGGATTATGGATTTCTGAATTGCACTTCCAAAATTAAAACATAATAGTACTCCTCGATCAATAATATTTCACATACATACATACATGGTATTGTTCGACATTATCCACCATCTGTTTTCCATATTAAAGGTTTGTGTTTAAAAAACTTTGCAAATATATTTTTTTTAGAATTGGCGAGTTTGCTTAAATTGTTTAAAACTATTCAACAAATGACCGCAAAAATGTCAATATAAAAGTTAATTTCTTTTAAAAAGCGTAATATAATGGGGGTACACGAAACTATTAGGGCCACTTCTGTCTTTTTTTTATTGTATGTAATTAAAAATTTGAAATTTTAGTATGGGCTAAGATTTATGAGTTATGTCAATATAACTTAATTTTATAATATACAGGGTGACTCTTTAGCTCTCCGACAAACTTTGGCACATGAAAATTGATGCCGTTTTAGGAAAAAAATTCCCACGAACATACAAGCATGCATTCAGCGACCGTGATGAAAATTTTAGAGACGTCGTTAAAGTTAATCACGTCTTTAAGAAAGTATTTCTTATGAAGAAATAGTTTTTAATCACGTGTTTAACGTTAACGACGTATCTAAATTTTTCATCACGGTCGTTGAATATACGCTACAATAATGTCCGATTCATTTTGATTTTGGAGTTATGTGGGCTTAAACTTTTAATAGAATTTTATTAATTTTAACAAAAAAGATCAAGTTAGCTATGTAAATCAGTACTTAATAAAGTTTGCTTTGGTAATAGAAAAAATAGAAATTGAGTTAGCAAAATACAGGGTGCAACAAAAGTAACGCTAATTGCTGTAACTTTTTAATTTAAAGAGTTACATAAAAAAGTTGAAGACAAAAGTTTTTCAAATAATTTTAGTGCATATTTTTATATTTTTAGTTTTTGTATATCTTTCTCTACTTTGTTGCTAGAGCAATCAACGGTTGTTTTTTAAATAGCAATAGTATGTTTCTTTTTAATTTTTAAAATAACTAATTTTTCTGTATTTGACAATGCTATTTTATAATAAAAGTAATTAACTAAAAAAATTAAAATTTTGAAAAATATAAATAATAATAACTTTTTACTTTTCTAGAAAATACACAAAGTACATATTATATTAACAGCTAAAAATTGTATTTTTAAAATTATTTACAGATATTTTATTTTTAATTTCCATCGGTAATGCGTTAAAAAGTTTTAAGCACGAGTAGGTAGGACTGTATGCAAACATATTTGACTTATGTTTTGGAAAAATGAAAGGTATTATAGTATTCAGCGGGGAGAAATTATTTTTATTTTTAAATATGTAAATTAGGTGTTCAAAAATATAAATACCGAATATTTTTAGTAGGTTATTTGCATTGAATAATCCACGACAACGACAACTATCTAAATGTTAAGTTTAGTATTATTCTTAGAGCACATTTTTAGATCAGAAATTGATCTTAGATTTCTTTTGTGACTCCAAATATTATTCCAAACCTTAGAATTGAAATAAAGTTAGCATGGTATACTAATTTAAGGGTATTCTGTATCTAATTTGGTTTTAAGTACTCTTAAAGAGTATATTATCTTGTTTACTCTGTTGTTTAATTCCCTTCCCCAGGAGCACACAATATTAAACCTACATTTAACCATTATTGTTCCAGGGTGTTTCTGAAGTGTCGAATAATCTAGGAATGGGTTTTTGCACTAATTTTAAGACAAAAACTAGGAATAACTTTTTGCGCTAAAATGGTCCATTTCAGAAATGCAGGGCATTGAATTTTTCTCGCTTTTTTAAATTTTTTTAAATTTTTTTTTCAGACTTTTAATTGAACTTGTATTCTTCACAACATTCCTAATTTTATCTAATTTTGCACAGAAATAAAATAATTTAATATAATTTTGTAGGCATTTAGAAATTTGAAGGGGTTTATTTTATCCCATAATTTATAAACGCAACAAGTTATTAAAAAGGTTAAGGAGAGCAAATAGTTAAAAAAAACGAGTAAAAAAGTGAATACTTAATTTTTTTCATTACTATGGTGTTGTACAATAAAGTTAAAGAGGGTTCAAGGGTTAATTCATCCGAAAAACTTCACCCTAACTTTTTTTTTGAAAATTTAAAATTTCATCTTAAGGCGGCTGCCAATAGTAAGGTATGTGCAAAATTTTAGCCAATTATTATTAAAAATGTAGGTTTTATGTTAAGACGGTTCAATACCAAATGCGTTTCTCTGATGTAAACAAACCGTTCTATTCTTTATAATTTTTATATTAGCAAATAATTCACAAAAAAAGCTCCAACACAGGTAACTAATATTATTTGTAATGCGTTATTATAAAAAAATTTTTTATATTTTTTTATACAAATCACAAAAAATGGTTAAATAGAATGTTAAGACTCCTACCGTTTTTTGTGATTTGTACAAAAAAATAAGTTTGTTTTATAATATCACATTATAAATAATATTAGTTACCTGCCTTAGATCCTTTTTTTGTAAATTATTTAAAAATTATAAAGAAAAGAACGGTTTGTTTACACCAGAGAAACGTATTTGGTATTGAACCGTCTTAAAAAATTGAAAAAATGAGTAAATTTCAATGCCCTCCATTTCCGAAATGAAAATGCGAAAAAAAAATTCTTAATTTTTGTCTTAAAATTGGTCCAAAAACTCATTCCTAGATTATTCGACACTTGTTCAGAAACACCCTGTATATGACAAAAAGAAGCGGTTCCAAAATGCTCCCCTGTGGAACCGCGATACTCTGTCCAGAGAAGCTGGATCTGAAGTGGTCCTGCTTATGGTTAATTTGGGTGCATTAAGTTCTATTTTTCAAGTACGATTCAACAAAATTTAATGCACGGCCTCTAACACCATATATAGGGTTTTCCAATAAGAGGTGTTATTTTAAATAGCCCGCAATTTCGGTAGATGTCACTTTTGAAGCTGTCATTTTTTGACATTTGACAAGTAGAAACTACGCCATTAATAAAAATGGAACAATACACGCTTCAACAACGCATTGAAATTATTAAAATTCACAAAAAAAAGGATGAAAATTTGGCAGAGACGGTTTGTAAAACTCGAACATTTTTGGGTCGTCGTGAAGCACCTTGTCGGACCGCAATACAGAAATTGGTGAAAAAATTCGTTAAGTTAGCACAAGAACTCAAGCCGGTCGATCATCAACAACGTCGTGTCTTTGCTGATTGGGTCGTTGAAATGCATGAAAATGATCCGGAATTCCATCGAAAAATTATCTTGAGTGATGAGGACCATTTCCGTCAACAAGCAAAATTGTCGCATCTGGGGCTCAAAAAACCCAAGAGTTATTGTTGAAAAGCCTCTCTATCCTCAACGTGTGACTGTTTGGTGCGGTTTATGGTCCGGAGTCATTGGACCTTACTTTTTCGAAAATGAGGCTGGAATGGATTGCGTTATCGAGAGATGATTATCGATTTTTTATGGCCGGAATTGGATGGTATTGATCTGGACAACGTTTACTTTCAACAAGACGGCGCTACGTGCCACACAAGCAACGAAACCATTGATCTTTTACGAGAAAAGTTTCCGGACCGTGTTATCTCTCGAAGAGGTGATCACAATTGGCCACCGAGATCTTGTGATTTAACACCTTGCGACTTCTTTCTTTGGGGCCACGTGAAACAGAAGGTCTACGCCAACAGCCCAGCATCGATTCAAGACCTCAAAGATGGAATTCGTGAGGCTATCGAGGACATAGGGCAGCCACTTTGCGATTTGGTTATGGAAAATTTCATGAAACGGATATTGTTCTGTCAGCGTGGCCGTGGTGGTCATTTGCCTGATGTTATTTTCCACTATTAACGGCATACCTTCCTCTTTATAATGAAATAAACATCCGATCATTTATATTAAAAAATTGCATTTTTCTTTGAATATCAAAATAACACCTCTTATTGGAAAACCCTGTATATCCAACTTCCTTAAAAAATATCGTGGTCCACACAATCGAATGCCTTGGATAAATTTAGAAACAGGTTACAAAGAGGCATGCCTGTCTCAATTGATGTTATAATGGTATCAATAATATCATACATTGCTGTATTACATTTCTACCATTGATAAAGCCGTGTTGGTTACAATTTAACAGATTAAATTTTTTTTAGTAATTTAACTGTCTGTTGTAGAAAAGTTATTCAATTATTTTACTAAAGATTGGAAGTAAACTAATTGGCCGTTTGTTTTCTAGCTGATTTTCATCTCCCTTTTTGTATATCGGAATGACTAGTTTTCTTTTAAGTAAGTCGGGAAAGACAGATTAATTTATAGGTAAGCGGATCTGCTATTATTTCAATTATATTTTTCAAAAGAGTAACCGGCAGTATTCAATATCAAGACTGAAGCTGTTTTTTATTAGTTTGACATTTGATATTATTTCCTGTGGAGTTATAGGGAACAGAACAATTGAGGCAGGATGCCTTATTATACTTTCATGGCTATTTGCACATACAGTATGTACGAATAATTGACTATTTGCGCATACAGTATGTGAAGTTTGAAATCTTAAATGGAATAGTCAAACTTTTTTTTAATAATTTGAATCTACATAATTTTCTGAAACAAAAAATACCCTATCGTATTTTCCATCAGCTTAAGGTTTATAAAATTTTTGAAAAAATGTTTTTAGTAAATTTTAGGCTAAAAAATTCAGTTTACTGAGCACTCATGGCTCTCAAGTTTATTTTATCTTTTACAATATGTTGTTGTGTCATTTTGCTATGTCATTTAAATGTTGTAGCAGTTGTTTATGAATTGTTTGTTTTCAATTAATCATAAAATTGATAAAATAATTTTGAAAAAATAAAAAAATAAAAAGAATTTTTGAAAAAAAATCACTTTTTAAGTATCGTTAGATTATCTCAGTCATGTGATGTAGGAAGTAGGAAAACAAAAGCACGGTCACAGATGTTGTAAGATTTAAAAATTGACATATAATACATATAAGAAATATTATGCATAAAAAAATATAAAATGCAAGTGCGGACATACATATACAGGGTGTTTGGTAGCTGGTAGCTCGATGCGTTAATTCAAGGAGTCTTAAGGAAGCATTTTAAACTATATTTATTGTTATAGAATGTGGCACGCTTTTCGAGATATAATTAATTTTGTGATTTTTTGATAACAATCAATCTTATCAGATTAACATTGAAGTAATGCGTAATTTGTAATTAAATCTTCTGGGAAAAATCATATTGTGTAACTTAAACATGTACTATATTACTTTAATTTCATACATTAAAGAAGTTGATAACATTTTACAAAATGAAGAAAAAAATTGAAGTCTGAGAAATTGTAAAGAACCTTATCGTTTTCCTAGGTGTTTTTGGGCAAACATGAAAAATAAGTAGGAATGTAGTAGGAATGGTGTTAATAATGTACTTGTCCTTATATAATCAAATTTATTATATCACGTTAACCGGTTTCGGCGTGAGCCATCTTCAGAACGTGAACGTCAATTACAAGAAATAGAAATAACGGGTGTCATAATTTTCAAAAGGTTATCAACCATGTGCTTTTCGACCATAAATTTTGACTAGAGATGTAATATTCTACCTTCTTCCACTGTTACTAGTTCCACGAACTTTATAAATTATTTGAAATTTTAAATAATAATGACGATGCATGCGAAAATTTGAAAAACGTAAAAGAAACAATGGAGCTAAATTAATGAAGGAATTTTAGTCTTCATGTACTGTTCATGGTGAAGGATGATAGATGATCATCTATACTACCTCTTTATAATGGATCAGTCAAACCTAATTCAATGAAAAATAAGTTAAACCTACAAAAATTAACTAAAATACCCCCAATATTAATTATATTTCCAATTTCTTCAATAAATATGAATTATAAATACATTTATGAGATTTTACATTATTTAAAAAAATATTTATTAACACGACAACAGCGGATTTTAAAATTCAAATTTTGACAAGTACTGTCAGATAAATTTTAATTACCTTTCATTTACTTCTAAATTGAAAGCAAATGACAGTTAAAACTAATAGGGTGTTTTCCTTGTGGAACCCATGTTAATAATCGAATACAATCGTCAAAAAGATTAACCTGATGGTAGATACAAGTGACCTTTATTATAAGGCACTTTAGAACAATGGTTACTGTTAGAAACAAGAAATGATGCCCGGGCTAACAAATTCGTACGCGCTTTACAAAGGTATCTGGCGACTGACTCACTGTGACTCACACTGGATTGAAATGTTTCCCACATTGGGTGTTATTTTCATGCGCACACATTGCTTGCGTTTGTACGTTTATTTATAAAAACAGCTAAAACCGGCGCGTACACATAAAAAGAAATCCGGTACGCGCTCATGTAAAACATACTGGAATGAAACATTCTAGCAAAGGAGAAATAACTTGCCGAATGTCGTAAATAGTACCTTGCCTACTTGATAGGAGGTGCTAAGATGTGCCAGAGGGTGTCCTACAAAAATAGAAGGACTTTACACGCCCTTTGCCGCTACCGAGGTCCCTTATCGGTTCTACTTTTTACTAATAATTATTCTGCATAATTATTCTGCTTTTAATTTGGACGTTTTGTTTGAGAGGTAATAATTTCAATGTTGCCTGATTGTGCAATAAAGTCTTACGATAACCTGTAAAAGATATTTTATTTTTAATTGACGCCGTAATATTACAAATCTTGGTACAACTATTAAAACTATAGCCATTTAATTTACAGTAAAAGTTTCAGAGCTCCAGGGAACTGGAAAAGTAATTTATCAAATATTCTAAAAATTGCAAAAAAACGACAACTGTGTAAAAATTGTTTAATTGTAAAAAATATATTCTTAAATTATAAGTTTATTTGAATAAAATAAATACTTAAAAATTAATTTCTAATCAAGTCATAACAAATATGTACTTAATTGTATAATTTTTATACTATTAAAGTCAATAAATCATAGTAAATAAATAGCATAGGCAACCAAAGTACTTTGTTTGTTAGAAACACCGAGGAAAACACCAGCATCGTTGTCTAATTGTGCAAAAGTTAATTAATTTCAATTGCGTTTTTTGGCGAAAGCGGTCTCCTAACGAGCGAAATATTTTACACTATTGTATATTTATTTCTTATTTATTTGTGGCATAAGTTTCATTCTTGTACAAAATGCTCCCAAAACCCGATAAGGTCCTTTGGGTTTCAACTTTGATATTAAGTACTAACTTTACTAAAAATGTTCAAATAATCTTAAAATCTCTTTGGTCATTAATCTTTTAAATAAAAATTTATCCTAAAAATATTTCGTCGAGCTTTTCTATGATTTCAATTTTTTTTTCCTTCATTTGGTAAAGGGTTATCAACATCTTTGATGTAAAAAACTAAAGTACCTACATGTTTTAAGTTACAGAAAATATTTATTTGCAAAAGATTCAACTACAATTGAAGGGTTTGGTGCAAAAACCGGTTAAAGACCACTTTTTTCAAAATCGACTTTTTGTTAGTTTACATTATAAAAAAGGCCTTTACTTTGCCTGAACCAAGAATCACTGATGTTTTATTCATAAAACCCATTCTAAACCCCAATTTATATTTACATGACCGTTTATTGCACCAAACATGTTAAAAGTACAATGATTTGTAATAATAGCTTTGGTAGTAAAAATCCGCCACGTGATTTTTTTTACTCGCATAATTAATAAAATGAAAATATTTTAATGATTGATTTATATATATTACCTGTATTCCATAATATAAATATATACTCAAGTAAATAAAATTAATATGCCGGTATACAAAGAAAACTAACAACAGAAAATATTTATACATGCTTATTGAGCCACATGTTCATTCATTTTAAAATTTGTATATCTAAAATATTACAATACCGGGTGTTAACAATGAAATAAAAACCTTAAGAATATTATTTTCTTATAAATATTTCTTTGCAAAAATAAATATTAGAAACTTTAAAACCTTCGCGCAGCATTGTTACTCGCACTTAGTGAAAAATGAGTGATTTTAGCGGGTTTTCAAGTGAAAGTAGTAGTTATGAGCAAGGTAGGAATCACTTTTTTTTTGTTATTTCTCCATTTTTTTTATTTTCGAATTTTTAGAAAATCATTTTAAAGAAACTCAAAAAAGAACCAGTAGAAAACGTAAGCGTGTACCCCAAAATTGGAAAAGAAATTTACGAAAACTTCAAAGGAATAGCGGCCAAAAATATGTAAATAGTAAGAACACACTCGTTAAAGAGAAAAAGCAGGGCCCGAGATGTCAGTGTCGCAAGCAGTGTTATGATAAATTTTCCGAAATGGAAAAGAATGAATTATTTGTGAAGTTTTATGAAATGGAAGATAAGAATATTCAGGATTGCTATTGGGGCACACTTATAGATGCAATTAAAGTAAAAAGAAGAAGAAAAACTACTTTTAAACTTAAAAAAAAATAATCTTATTTCTACAACATCAAAGTTGGTATAAAAACTGTAAAGGTTTGTCGTTCAGCATTTTGTAGTTTACATGCTATTCATAAATCGCGAGTATTACGAATTTCGCAGTTGCGTGCTGCAAATAATTTCCCATAAAAAGATGTTTGTGGTAAACACCATAATCGTCCAAACAAAATTTCTGAAGACCTAGTTGAAAAGATCAAGGAACATATTAAAAGTTTTCCAGCACGGGAATCGCATTATTCAAGGAATGATTCTACAAAAAATATCTTTCTGCAGACTTAAGCATAAAAAAAATGTACGAACTTTACCTAGAACAACACGAACCTGAACAATATATTCTTTTAAAATGGCAAGATAAAAATATTTGTCTAAAAATAACATATGACTATTACTATAGATATTTTACGGAAAACTATAATCTGAAATTTGGAGTTCCAAGAACCGATACATGTGCTACGTGTGACCTGATAAAAGCTCAGCTTGAAGGTGCTTCTACTGAAGAAGAAAAAAATAAGTTATCGTTTCAGAAGGACCTCCATCTTCGTAAAGCCCAGTTTTTTACGACGATCTAAAAGAAAAATGTTAACTAGCGAGAGTTGATGAAACAGTAGAAACAATCTGCTTTGACTACCAACAAAATTTACCTGTGCCGGTGTTAACAACGGGGGAAATATTTTACGCAAGACAAATCTGGGTATATAATCAGTTGTTTCATTCAAGCTCTAATAATAAGTCAATGAATTATATGTTTGACGAAACTGTTGCTAAAAAGGGGTGCATAGAATCTATTTCTTTTTTGTGGCATTTTATAGAAAAATATGTTAACGAGTCAGTGAAAACATTATATATTTTTACCGATAACTGCGGAGGCAAGAACAAAAACACTGCCATGATTCATTTTTTGTCAGTTCTGGTAAGTAATGGAAGATTTTCTAAAATAATCCATCATTTACCAGAACCAGGACATAGTTTTTTGCCGTGTGACCGCGATTTTGGGCAAATTGAAAAGAAAAAGCGAAAGAAGGAAATTTTATATTTGCAAGAAGAGTGGTACTCTTTGCTTGAAGGGTGTGGGAAAAAGTTTATTGTCGAACGTGTCACACAAGAAATTATTTTTGATTTTAAAACTTATTTGGACCCTTGTTTTAAAAAATCTTGTGTGGTGAAGAAAAAACCCTTTCGAGTTTCCAAGTATCGAATATTTATATATGATTGCGCGCATCCACAAAATGTAAATGAAAATCATCAATATTCTGATGTATTCGATTATCCTTCAAATAAATGCGGAAACTCTATTAACTTAAACGGCGCTCCCTTAGCTTACAGTGAAAAACTTCCATTAAAATTAAAAAAATTTGATAGCATTATGCCTATAATAAAAAAATATGTTCCACCAGCTTAATTAAAGGTTTTGTTCGAACTTCCGGTATATTGTCTTCAATAATATTATTTTGTTCGGGCCAACTAACCATTTCTCCTAATAAAAAGGAAGGTCCATTCCACCAAATTTTTAAACCATGTAATTCAGATGAAATAATTCCTCTTGTAATAAAATCTTCAGGATTTAAGGAAGTTGGAATGTATTTCCACTGTGATGATTCTGTTAATTCTTGAATTTTAGAAACTCTATTTGCAAGAAAAACTTTCCATTTTGTAGATTCACCACGAATCCAAGATAAAGTTATTTTAGAATCAGCCCAATAATAAATATTATTTACAGTTACATTTAAAGCTTCTTTTATCTTTTGAACTATATCTGATAAAAGAAGTGCACCACAAAGTTCCAATTTACGTATGCTTAAAGATTTGAATGGAGCTACTCTACTTTTCGAATATATTAAATTGCATTTGGATTCTCCATCTTCATTTTTACTAAGCATATAAATGCATGCACCATATGCTACTTGAGAAGCATCTGAAAATCCATGTAACTCATTAAAATTGTAATTTAAAACAGTAGCATATCTTGGAATTTCAATTTTATTTAAATCAATAATTGATTCTTTAAATTTTAACCATTTGGTATGTAAATGTAATGGAATTGATTCATCCCAATGAATATTGCTCTGCCAAAGTTCTTGGATTAATAACTTCCCTATAATTAATACAAGAGTGTAAATATGGGAGTTCCGAGGATCACATTTTCATATTTTATTTAAGAATTTGGATTATTTATTTCTTCGAATGTAATTATAAATCCTTATTTACAACATCGATGGTTTTTCCCAATCTTTTGAATGGTTCGATCATTTATTTGCAGACGGGATTAGGAGTATATTTAGTTAGAATTACAACATTTGTTTGTCGGTTCTAATTTTATTAATCAACTCGAAGAACTTTAAAAAATTTATTTTATTGATCACAAAACACGTACAATAAGTAACAGCAATTCGGCCTTTATTATAACAACTGATTTAATTATGGATAAAAAATGCTTTTATATTAATAAAATGATAATACTGCAAATTATTGAAATTAGAACATGCAAAGTAACATATTTTTAATAATATAAGATGCTTAATTAATACGATCTTGCTGACGTTTCTTCGCTGGCGACGTGCGGTCCTCATATTATGGGATTACGTAATTTGTAAAATTTTCGGAAATTAAATTAAGAGGTACAATAAAGGATCATAATCCTTCCTGATGGGCGGAATAGACCAGCCGCCCGGATTAGCAAGGTGCGCCATCCGCAATAAAAGTACCGGTTTTCAGAAATTTAATTACCTATTTAATTAATTAAAAAGTTCCAATCAAATCAGAAAAATCAGAATAGTATCAAAATTAGGAGCAAATTAAGAGATTTATTTTGATGTAAGTCACCAGCTCGTAGCATCAGTAGAACCGGGAAAAACCATATGAAGGATAATAATTGTTGGTAGTTAGGATTTAATATTTGTTTATAGCAAATGATAAAAGTTTTATTATATGTATTTAGCAGTTAGGAATCTAGATTTAAGTTTTATCATGTTTTAACGAATCTCAGGGAAACATTTTGGTTGGACCTGGGTTGTTAAAGTTTAGGCAAACCTTTTAGCAGCATACAGGGTTGAGGGGATTTTATCAAACCCTTAAGTCACCTCCTCGAACGGTGAGCGCAAGCAATACTAGCTGTGTTACCCCAGCCTAACTGCTTTTAGCCTAACCAATGTTACATATACCAATCAAACGCACTCATTATGCACTCAAACGCTCCACCTAAAAAAAGTTTTGCACCGCAACATGAAAAAAGTTATAGCCAAAAATACAAGTTAGGCTAGGGTAACGTTACCCCAGCCTAACTTTCTTAAATTTTAGAATTTAATAACTTTAAATACATGTATCTTATGGATTTTCAAACGCACTCAAACGCTCCACCAAAATAAAGTTTTGCACCCTAACATAAAAAAAGTTATAGCGAAAATAAAAGTTAGGCTAGGGTAACGTTACCCCAGCCTAACTTCCTCAAAATTTCGAATTTTATAACTGTAAATATATGTATCTTATGTATTTTCAAACGCACTCAAACGCTCCACCAAAATAAAGTTTTGCACCCTAACAGAAAAAAAGTTATAGCGAAAATTAAAGTTAGGCTAGGGTAACGTTACCCCAGCCTAACTTCCTCAAAATTTCGAATTTTATAACTTTAAATATATGTATCTTATGTATTTTCAAACGCACTCAAACGCTCCACCAAAATAAAGTTTTGCACCCTAACAGAAAAAAAGTTATAGCGAAAATAAAAGTTAGGCTAGGGTAACGTTACCCCAGCCTAACTTCCTTAAATTTTCAAATTTTATAACTTTACATGTATGTATCTTATGTGTTTTCAAACGCACTCAAACGCTCCATCAAAATTATGAAACTTATGAAAAATAATTAGGGATTCGGAACATGTAATTGCGCAAACAAACAATTAAGTATTAAAATAATTTATCATTAACAGTAAAAATATATAATCATAATTAATTAATAAAATTGTTTATTTCCATATAAATGGTCAAATATTTTAGAATTTAAAACTTTTATAACTACCCCTTTTAAAAATTTGTTTGTTTATTGTGGTTATGTTGTTATGAACTGAACTTGAGTGAACAGGTGATACCCCTTTAGAGCATCATCACTTAGGGGAAAGGGGGGAAGAAAGTCGTTCAATTCGTTCAAAGTAATCCCGACGTGATCGGGTAAAAAGAACAGACACAAATTGTAAATTGAACTGAACAACTGATTTATTTGAACGGATCATATTAAAAGAACACAACTATTATGTCAAATTAAATAGTTTGAAGAATTCTACCATGATAATAAAAAATTAATTTTACTTTTGAAAACATCTGAGGAGGAGGCGGCAACTTTTTTTTCAAATAGCAATATATTTTTTTCGATTGAAAAAAATCATTAACAAAAATAAGCTAAACCGAACACGAATATTTTTTTTTAAATTAAATTTCTTAATTTTTTTTTTTAATTTTTTTTTATAATTTATAAAAAAAAAACAAAAAATTCAAAAACAAAAAAACAATTGAATTAAATTTAAAAAATTAATAATAATAAAAATAATGTTTTGTTTTGTTTTGTTATAGTTTTTTTATTATAAAAAATAAAATTTAAAATTTAAAAAAATGTTGCCATTTGAAAAAAAAAGTTGCCTCCTTCTCCTCTGATGTTTTCGAAAGTAAAATTAATCTTTTATTATCTGATGGTAATGTTTGGACGCAAGGGTCGCTTAATCTTTAATCGCGTTACTTTATTTTTCGGTATGCAATAGACGCCGTTGCGATTAAAGATTTACTTCTTGGGGTTATGTGTTTTGAGTAACAGTAAACGTTAATTTTAATAATTAAGTTTATTAACAAATATTTACAAATAGGAATGAATCTTAATGTTCACCCTGATTGACTGTTCTTAGGTTACTTAAATAAAGATGCGCCGATTGCGCTTTGCTAGGGCTCAAGTGGAATTTGCAAATCCACATGGCCTAACACATGGCCCTGCAGATGCCCTGGTACACATACATACATACAAGGTGTCCAAAAAATGGCGGATAAGCTCTCCAGTACGTTGTTGGGGATCCTTCAGGGATCCCCAGAAAAATAGTTAAAGAAATAATTAAAAAATTTTATTACAAAATCTCGGTTGGCATCGAGATTTATAGTTTTAGATAAATTAACTATTTTTTCGTACGCTGCGTTTTTCAGACCTTTATTAGTGTAATCCTCGCTCTTAATTTTCCATAAACATGGAGATAATTTATACTCCTCAATAAATTGAGTCATAAACTCCTTGCTCCAGTATCGAGAATCGCACATCAGAGCCGGATCTAGGGTGGAGCGAGTGGGGCACTCGCCCAGGGTGAAAGTCAAAGGGGGGCGCGAAAAAAGACATTTTTTTAAATTAAAAAAAAATTGTTTTTATATGAAATTTCAGGATCGACCCAAATTTTTCACGATGCACGTGTTTTATAATTCTTGTTTTATTGTTCTTAACATTAAACTTTTGCCGCTTAATTTCTGGAAACCCTGTATACAAAAATTCTATATGGAAACTAAATTAAATTTGTATGGCACTAGGCATCGTTTTTGTTAAATTTTTGATTACAAATGCCCAAAAATCAATTTTAATTAGCGAAAAGTACGCTTTTCAAACATTTCGCCGAGTATCTTCTTAAGCCTTAATTTTTAAACAAAGTAATTATTAAATTAAAAAAAATGTAAGGAATAAATATATTAATTTTATGTTAACCTTTAAACTAGGGTAGTTTATCATTTGCTGTATAAAACCATACCATTTTATTTAAGGTCTCCTTAAATTATTATCCCTTTCAATTTATTTATTCGAAACTTCTTGGTATTAGATGATCTGATTTAAATAGTAAATACCATGTTACGAATAAGTCACGATTTTATTTCACTATCACTCAAAATGAGTCTACTTCTAGTGGGTAACTAAGAGCGAGATAAAAAGGTGACTAATTCGTAAAAAGGACATAAACTGATATTTTTTACATAAGAAAACCTTGTTTAATTGACATTTAATCTAGGCATATAAAATGGACTTTGAAGATAATGAACCCAGAGATCTTTTTAAAACAGTAAATATGCGCGTGGCCAAGTGCAGGGAAATTAAAAAATCGCATCTCCATGAAAACCCAATTTTAGGATTGGTTCGAGCAAAATATACAAATGAGTTTACTCAGATAATAAGAAATATAGGCATCGACCCATTTTTTGTGCATTATTGGAGCAAAGTCAATTGAAACGACATGTTAGATTGTTCCAATACTTTTGACAAGTGGGCAAAAGAGATTCTTAAAAATTCCGTTAATAAAATTAATAATGAGGAGCCTGGGTTAAGAGGCAATCAACAGTATTGTCCAGATCTTTCTAAAGATTTAATAAGAATATCTAAGTATATTCCATTGTGGTCAGCTGTTATGGTGTCTTATTTCGATAGGTCGGAAGTAAGAGGTTCCTCGGCTGCAGTAGAGACAATTTTTAATATTTTTAAGAACCATCTCCTTATATCTCTGCCAATTAGACTAGATGATTTTACTACACAACATATTCGATATATGAAGGGTCATGCTAAAACATTAGGAGTAGAATTGATAAGGTAAAATAAGAACTTAATCTTGGATATTAACATACAGAATGTTCCTAAATTTGTGCGAAATTTCTAGCGAGGACAACAATAAATCCAATTTTATGGTTAAAAATGTAGCAGACATTAATATACATCTTGACATAGGTAAATTCTTTATTATTTCTTAAAAGTAAAACATTATTATTACATCGGAGTAACGTCACCCTAGCCAAACTTTTATTTTCGCTATAACTTTTTTTATGTTAGGTTGCAAAACTTTATTTTGGTGGAGCATTTGAGTCCGTTTGAAAATACATAAGATACATATATTTAAAGTTAGAAAATTCGAAATTTTGAGGAAGTTAGGCTGGAGTAACGTTACCCTAGCCAAACTTTTATTTTCGCTATAACTTTTTTTATGTTAGAGTGCAAAACTTTATTTTGATGGAGCGTTTGAGTGCGTTTGAAAACACATAAGATACATACATGTAAAGTTATAAAATTTGAAAATTTAAGGAAGTTAGGCTGGGGTAACGTTACCCTAGCCTAACTTTTATTTTCGCTATAACTTTTTTTCTGTTAGGGTGCAAAACTTTATTTTGGTGGAGCGTTTGAGTGCGTTTGAAAATACATAAGATACATATATTTACAGTTATAAAATTCGAAATTTTGAGGAAGTTAGGCTGGGGTAACGTTACCCTAGCCTAACTTTTATTTTCGCTATAACTTTTTTTCTGTTAGGGTGCAAAACTTTATTTTGGTGGAGCTCTTGAGTGCGTTTGAAAATACATAAGATACATATATTTAAAATTATAAAATTCGAAATTTTGAGGAAGTTAGGCTGGGGTAACGTTACCCTAGCCTAACTTTTATTTTTGGCTATAACTTTTTTCATGTTGCGGTGCAAAACTTTTTTTAGGTGGAGCGTTTGAGTGCATAATGAGTGCGTTTGATTGGTATATGTAACATTGGTTAGGCTAAAAGTAGTTAGGCTGGGGTAACACAGCTAGCAATACTTAACCCTCGCACCCTCATTGGTCAGTTATTTCCCCACTCTCATTTCAAACTCAGATTACAAAAGCAGAAGTTTTTCCAAATTTTGGGAATTCGTGCATTAATTTGCCTACAGCTCAGTTCTCGCGAAAGTTCGTAATTTTGTTCAGTTAAGTAATTTCGTTTGTTTGTTTTGTTCAATTAAGAAGCGGTTTTGAAGTGTTGCTTGTGTGCTAAAAAGAGGTTTGCTAGGTTACACTCTGGAACTCGGTGTTCCAAGATTGATTTATTTGAATTTGTAGTTTTTTTTGTAGTAATTTTTCTTTCATTCATTTTTCATTCATTTTATTTTTCATTTAATTAATGTTTATAGTTATTAAATATATTATTAATTAATAATGAAAATTGACGATGATTTGGGATATTGTTTAATTACTATTACAATTGTAATAGTTGGGATTAGAATCATCATTATTCGCTCCACATTATTATTAATTACTTTTAAAATTACAACTATTTCTTTCGAGTCCTGGCTTACACTCTTTTCAGCTAAATCATGTGTTAGTGCGTGCGCTTTGTTAACTTATATTGGCGAGAGCTGAGCAGAAGTATTTTGGTAGAGTCGCCAATCCCTAAATTTTAGAAACTAAACTTAATATAGTTCGTTTAGTAATCCTCATAGATTCTTTTAAGTGTTCAACTGTATATTTTATAATGTCTTTAGCTGAAGACCATAAAATGCACAAAATTTTATTTTCTTCATTTATGATTATTTTATCATTATAACTTTCATGAATAATACTGGGATAATTTGATTTCCATTTGCATAATTCGAAACAAACATTTTTTAAAATAATTGATATTTCCTTCTTAATTTTTAATAAGTTTTCAATTGAATTTGATCCAGTTAAAAGATCATCTACATAAAAATCTGATTTAACAATTGAACTGCTTTGTCGATAAATTGTTTCATACTCTTCTGCAACTTTATTTAAACACCCAATGGATAAGTAAGAAGCAGATTTAGTACCATATGTTACAGTATTTAAATTAAAATCTTGAATTTCATCATTACAATTATTTCTCCAAACAATTCTTTGATATTTTTTAAAATCATCGTGGACTAAAACTTGACGATACATTTTTTTATGTCAGCAGTTATAACGTAAGTATAAGTTCTAAAACGTAATAATATTGAAATTAAATTATCTTGTAAAGTTGGACCAGCACACTGAGTATTATTCAATGATATACCAGAAACAGTTTTAATAGAACCATCAAAAACAACTCTTAATCTTGTAGTAGAACTATTTAAATTTATGACACAATGGTGAGGTAAATAAAAACAAGTCGTGTCAAATTTATTTACACTTACTAAACTCATATGTGTCTTAATTTTTGATATTCTTCCATGAAATCACAATAATGCCTTTTTAAATCAGGAAATCTTTTAAACTTTTTCTCCATAGAAAATAATCTTTTAATAGCTAATTCACGAGAATTAATAAAATCAGGATTTTTTATTTTCATTGGAATAGTTACAATAAATCTTCCTGAAGCGTTTCTGGATGTAGTATTTAGAACATTTTGTTCACAATATATTTCTTCTTTAGACCACAAAATTTTCGATTGTGGTTCATCAACTTCCCAAAATTTATGGATTAAATTTTCCAAAGTTATATTTTGATTAGTCCCTTCAGTATTCATACAACAGATAAAATTAGATTCTGCAATTGGAATAGATAAGTGTCCTGAAACTATCCACCCAAAAGAGTTTTTTTGCAATATTGGTATATTTTCTCCTAAACGAACTTGTCCTGCCAATAACAGTTTATAAAAATGCTCAGCACCAATAAGTAACTCAATATTAAATGTTTCACAAAATGTTGGATCAGCCAAAGGTAAATTTTTAGGCAAATCAAGTGATTCTAGATTAAAACTACAAGTAGGAAGTTTTTCAGTTATTTTGTTAATAACATAATATTCTGTTTGTAATTTAAATTTGTTATGTATTGAATAAATCATTACATTGGTACTTTTATTGATAGTACTGCAAGATTGATCATTAATTCCATTAATTGATATGTACACCTCATTTATAGGAAGATTTAATCTACTGCAAAGATTTTTAGTAATTAAATTAACTTAAGACCCTGAATCTAATAACGCTTTAACTAAATGTGCATTTCCATGTGAATCTGTTATTTCTACTAATATTGTAGATAATACAATTATTTTAGTTTGGCTATTTAAACATGAATTAGATAATGATACTTGATTAGAATTATTATTTTCAGTTTTTACTTCTTGGTTTCTTCCTGGAAGGCAATTATCAGTTGTTTTTTCGTTATTTGTTTTAAATGAATTATTAAAATGAAGTAAAATGTGGTGAGTTTTTTGACATTTTTCACATTTTCCTCCCTTACAATCTTTTAGGCAATTTGTACATAGACCTACTTTTTTAACTTTAGAATATCTTTCCGAAGTAGATAAATTTAAAAAAGTTTGGCAATTTATTAAAATATGATTTTCATTACACAATTGGCATTTGAAGTTATTATTATTTGAAGTAATTAAAGTTTTCACTTTTAAAACTGGTTTATTTTCAATTTGATAAGAAATAGATTCTAATGCCCTTCTTCTTTGTAATAAGAATAATTGAAATTCTTCAAAAGTAGGAAGATTTTTACTTTCGGTGGATGCTAGTTTATCTTCCCATGCTCTTCTTGTATGAGGATCTAACTTTTTTGCTATTGTATGTACAAAAACTTTGCCCCACTCGTGCACTGGCTGATTTAATGATTTTAATGCATTAATGTGATTATTTGTAGCTTCACTGATTTCTTTTAGAGATGATGCATTTTCTTTAATTAAACAAGGAAGATCTAAAATATCTTGAATATGTTTTGAAACTATTATTCTTTCATTTTCATATTGATCACTTAATAATTTCCAAGCGATTGAATAATTTTCTTCAATAATATCAATATTTTCTAATATAACTGCTGCACTTCCTATTAAGCAAGATTTCAAATAATATAATTTTTGAATAAGATCTAATTCATTATCATTATCAATTAATGATTTGAAAAGTTTTGAAAATGGAATCCATTTGTTATAAGATCCATCAAATGTAGGTAGTTGAATATTTGGAAGCTTTGTCCTTCGCGATGTATTTATATTACAAAATTGATTCTCTCTATCATTTGAATTTTGATTAGCAAGAGAATAGACAGATTGAAAATCAGTATTTTTAATGACATTTAAGAATTTTTCTATTTGACCAATTAAAGAACAATAATGATGTTCAAAGTTCTCACGCTCATTAGATTGAGTATTAGAGGAGTCTAAGGTGTCAATTTTAAATTGAACTTCTTCAAATTCTTCCCAGGTGGGTTTAGTTTTATTTAAATAAATTCTTAATTCCTGGATATGTCCATGTTCTTTATCAAAATTATTAAAGAAATTTTCTAAATTTGTTAGTTTTCTTTTAATTATTTATTTTAATTATTATTATAATATTATTGTATTGTTTATTTATTTAGGTTACTTCTAATTGCAATTAAACATTAAAGTTATAAGCAATAATGCGGCAACTATTTTTTAATGTTATTATATTGACAACTATTTTTATACAAAACTCATTTTTTATAGCACACTTAAATAATTGCTACGATACAATATTTTAAAAGTAAATATCAGGAACACAGCTAAAGTAACAAAATAAAAACATTACATATTCACTTGAGTTTTTATAAAATTTTTGGAGCGCGTGACTTTTTCTAATGTTTTGTTGAATAAATTTAAAAATAATTTTGAAACAAATTGTTTATCACTTTATAAATGCCCAGAACAGCAGTAGAAAGTACAATTTGCCCAAAAATGTGCTGGCAGCTAAAGTAACAAAATAAAAACAAAACATATTCACTTGAATTTTTATAAAATTTTAGGAGCACCTGACTTTTTCTAATGTTTGGTTTATTAAAACTTTCTACTGCTTTTCTGGGCATTCCTAAAGTGATTTGTTACAAAATTATTTTTAAATTTATTCAACCAATCATTAGAAAAAGTTACGCTGTCCTAAAATTTGATAAAAATTCAAGTGAATATGTTTCGTTTTTATTTTGTTACTTTTGCAGCCAGCACTTTCTTGGACAAATTGTACTTTCTACTGCTTTTCTGGACATTTCTGAATCGATATACAATTTGTTGCAAAATTATTTTTACAATTGTTTCATCTAAACATCAAAACAAGTCACACGCTCCTAAAATTTTAAAAAAATTCGTTTCGTATATATTTTGTTACTTTGGGTGCCAGCACAATTTTGGATAAATTGTATTTTCTAATGCTTTTCTGGACATATCTGAATGATATAAAATTTGTTACAAAATTATTTTTAAATTTATTCATCCAAACATCAAAACAAGTCACACGCTCAAGAAACTGCGGTGAATAGTTTGTTCGTTTTTTTATTGTTACGTCAGAGGTTTGCAATTTTTAGTTTTTACAGAGATTGTGTAATTAAAAATAATTTATTATAAAATTTGGCCAGAGAGACGCATAAGATAGTAAGTCGACAAAGGCCGTTCTTCTAAAATATGCTATTTTTAGGGATTTTTTCTCAATAGAGATAACGTAACAAATTGTTTTTAGTCATTATAAGCTTGGTAGAATTGGAATATAACAATTAAATTTATTTTATGATGTCTAATGTGTATATTCAAAATATATTTTAAAAAAAAAAAAATTTTTTCGATAATTTTTTTTATTTTCAAAAAAACGACTAGTGCATCTGAAAGTACTTTTTAAGTAACAAATTTAGGTACATTATTGACAAGCCTTGGGTGAATACCCTCGAAGTTATCGCGATGACTGCTAACTTCAGATTCAAGTTGGCTGTATGGAGATTTTTCAAAAACGGTTCGAGGTACAATTTTTTCTTATTGTAACAAATTAGCAACAAATTAGTAACAAAATCTCCCACCCTTTTTTTTGCAGGTGGCTATAAATGTATTTCCAACTTTATATACGTTACTGTGGCGCGTAATGAAAAACTCGCACTTTTGACTTTAAATGCATTTGTTGCAGAACCAAGTGTCGTATTAAATGATTATTGAAATCAATTGAATTTGGAGAGTAATTTAATGAATTATTTAATCTAGAACCTGCTTTAATGCTTAAATTAAAGTAAACAATCTTTCAGTTCGCATTGAAATGAAACCAATTAGCATGCAAATAAATTAAGGACCTTTAAAAGAATGGCATGTACTTTTTAATTTCAGATTTGACTTTTTTAAAAGAAAATTAGCTTAAAATGTATTTAACTCAAACTGAAAGGGCTGTATAAAGAAGCGTATTTAATTTTAATGAAACTTTTCATTCATGGTTTCTTTTAAATCCTTAATAAACCAGTTGAAAAAATATTCAAATTTAACGAAAATGTAAAATAGAATGTGAACCACTTGCGAATATTTTATAGAAGCCAATAATTTTAACTCAACTAATCAAAACATGTTTTTTAAGACATCAAAAAGTGTTTCTTATTTATTAATGTAATTATTAATTATTATCAATTAAATATTAATTTTAGCTGTTGCTTTAACTTTAACAAGATGGCATTATATTTAATTGAACTTTTTCAACATCCCACTCTTGTTCGTTATTCGTTAAGAGGATATGGAGTTTACAAAATTATATGGGTTTTTACCTGTTTTTATCTATCAAACTACGCGAATATGTATTGAGCTATACAAGGTGTCCCGTATCGTTATGCAGAAATTTTGTGGGTGTAAACTAGGTTCAATTCTAAGACTAATAAACACAAAAGCTGTAGGTCAATTTTTTTTATTCAAAAGTTACAGCACATTTAAATTTACAACTCCAAAACAGAAATTCAACTTGAAGACTATTTAAATTATACATAATTGAGTTAAAATTTATTTTAAAAAGAAATTATGTGGTTTATTACAATTTGAATTTAATTTACTAACATGTGCATTGAAATCTCGGTATTGTAAAATTTAAATCATCCTTTTTGCGATTTTTGTGGTTATTGGGTTAGTTTTTGCTGAATTAGAAATGCCTTAACAGGTTTCTAAAGTATAGTATGCCGATATGTAATTATTAGTTAGCTAAAATATATTTTTTTAAGAACTTTATTTTCTGTTTTGGAGTTTGAAAAATAAATTCTGCTGTAACTTTTGGATAAAAAAAATAGACCACCAACTTTTGTGTTTATTAGTCTTAGAATTGAACTTAGTTTACACTCACAAAATTTCTGCATACGATACGGAACACCTTGTATATGGCTAATTACAAAATAATAAAATCATATGAAAGTGGAACCTCTACTTAAGACTTGTATGTGACAGTTTTTTAATATTTTATATCCAAAATGGCCAAAACAAATCATTCAAAATACGTAAAATTTGACCTACTTTAAACTTATTTATGGACTTAATAATTTAATTTTTGAAAAAGTCGTCCTTTAGAAGTCTAGCCCTGAATATTATTTAAACTATGCAATTATAAAACTGAATGTTATTTTTAAAATATGGTTGTAGTTTGAATAATTGCAAGGGATATTTCGTAAATTGTGAACTCGCATTTTAACTGTAAAAGCAGGTAATACTTTCGTAGTCTAGGTGATACAAATTATAAAATATAACAGAAGTGAAGATTTTTATTGGTACTTTCAGCCTTATTATGTAGGATGTACTGTGGGTCAAGATTTCTTTCCGAAATCAAGAAGAAGCTCAAAAACGTATATTTTATTATCGAAGCTCGGTTCTACTAAGACTCCCAATCCTCTTAATATTTGATAAGTCATTCAAAGTTCGTAGGTAGGCTTAAAAGTTAAATTTGTACCAAAACAATTTATTGTGTAAATTTTGTTCTATTATATTTCAATGATGTTTAATAATAAAATACATACAATGTTTTGTTTATAATATTAGGGATAATTTTGTATTATAAACCTTTTGGGACAATCAAGCATGCATAAGAAGAGCCAGATAGAAAATCAATCATAGTCCATTTTTTCTAAATCCGAGTTTTAATTTAAAGTTTTTCTTAGATTTGTATTAGATATGTCCCCACATATTTTGCCCTTATTTTTTTCGGAAACTAAAATCTTTTTTATGAAAGTAAATCATAATTTAATTTTGTCCGTAAAACGTTCAAGATAGAATCAATATCTCATTTTCAACTAAAGATGGACTTCAATTCACCCCCTAGCTTTTAATATCGTAAAGTTCATTTTTTTCTCAAACGACACATTCTTCCGGATTGGTACATTACAAAAACGAATTCAAATTTAATTTGTTTTCGTACCGACGAACGACGATTGACGATTTCTCAAAATTTAAAGTAAAAATTAAAAAAAATCATAAAAAGATAAGTGTACCAGATTTAAATACATTAATATTGTAGGAAATTAAAATTATTTAGACGAAATAGAATTGGAACATTAAAATGCTGTAATAACCACACAATAAACGTCTATATAATAACAACTTCACTCTTCTCTTGATTGTCCTTTTTTACATCGACAAATCACAGTTTTTTAATATCAACCCAACAATATAAACCGATTAGAAATAAATGACCAAAAACTTTCTTTTTCATCAACCCTTGGGTAATTTTGTCCTACATATAATGATATAGCCTGTAGATTGTTATTAGGTTTACTTTGGTTATTAGCTCCCATATGATCAAATAATTTAATACCTAAAAAATGGTCTAGCTGAACCCAATTTGACTTAAACATATTTGCTAAATCTGTGGATTTTTTAATTGCTGTAATGGATCAGACGTAAGTTCCTTCTACGTTCTTCTAAATTTATAAATAGTTTTCGATGTAATTAGTGTACATTTGAAGTTCAAGCGAATATTAAAAATTGAGATGTCTCAAAGTTATTATCGTCTGAGGATGGGATCTCGAAAAATTATGCGTTTATTTTGAAAAGATATGATGGATATATTGGACTGGAATTTTACTGATCTCTTAAATCTGATCTATAAAACTATTTTAATAAAAGTTAAGGGCCACTTAGAAAGGAACAATATTTTGTCAAAAAATACAGTGTGTTCCATTAAAAAAACATCATTTCATAATAAGACCAATATCATCTAAATGATAAATTAAAGTCTTAATATCCTACTTAAAGATTTTCAATAGTACCCTGGAATTGTTAATTTTATGCTATAAGCTTGCCCAAGTAACAGATTCATTTTGTTGGGAATAAGATAAGGAATTTTTACCTTGTACATATTTTTACCAATACGGTGAATAATAGGGAAAATTTAGCATTATTTGACCTAATTATTACTAATTATTCATATTTCTTTTAAGGACGTTAAAACAAAGTTCAACAAAATAATAGTTTCCTTGGTAACATCGGTTGCTAAATTTTCAAAGAACATTGAAACTTAGAAAACCAAAAATGATAGTTAATTGCAAGTTTCAATTTTAGTTTTGTTGTAAAACAACAAAAATTACTATTGTAGTAAAATAACATTATAAAAAAGCAAAATAGAAAGGCAGAAATAAATATTAGGCAAATTAAAAAAAAAATCCTCAGCAAAATTCATGAAAAGAGTGCTATTTTGTCTATTTTTCACTGTTTCTCAGTTTGGATATTAATATCTCCTATGCCATTGACATGCCACCATACAATATCAGTAGAAAGCTTGTAAAAAATGCCATCGAATGATGTTAAAATATACAGGGTGTTCCATTTGAAAATTTCGATTAATTGTTCAATTTGTGTTTCATAAGGCACCGTTATAACAAATTATCACAAACTTAAATTTGACATGATAGTTGCAGACTAGACGATGTTAAAAAATTTTATCCCAAAATATTTATCTGTTTTAGAGCAGTGATTTTTCAAAAAATTGATTTTTTTTTTGGCTTAAATGGCAAATATCAGGTAAACGTGTGATGATAGATCCATAAAAGTTTATACAAAGTATAATTATTATTTGATAAGGAATCCAAAAATGTCATGATGTAGTTAAGGCGATAGTCGACAAATTTGAACGCTTGATTTTGAAGTTCGTTTAATATTTACGGTTTTGTTCATATTTTTTTCCAGTAGAGCTTTTTTAAAATTTCTTTTTTTAGTTTACTAAAAAGTCTCGTGGCTATCATTTTTTGTAATTTTATCTTTGTGTAATAAAATTAACAATTTTAGGAGAACAACAAAGAGAGTGCTTCGTAAAAATTGGCACGCCTTACATATAACGAAAAAAATTACTATTACTATTTAGTAGAAAAGGGTTAAAATAAAAACATCTCATTTCCTTTTTGCTATACAGTATACAGGGTGTCCCATTTGACGTTGGATTGTATGGGTAACTTTGTTGTTTTTGGAGATAGAAAGTCGGTTAAATGGACAAAGTAGTAGAGATTTTTTAGAATATTAATAATCCATTGAGAAAAAAATTGAGAAATATATAACATCGTTCCTGCGCCATCTTTAAAACACAAGAAAATGCGATTTTCAAAATATGGCTATAACTTCTTTATTTTCGATGGTACCAAAAAAGTTTTTTAAAATAATACAGACAATTTTTTGTGTACAATGCAATAAAACAAAAGATTTTTTTTTGCTAATGTATTGACCGGAAACGAACCATACTTATTTTTTTTCTTATGGTAGCCATATTGGATTTACGCATATTCGGAATCGGTGTATGTTTCTGAGTAATTTGGTATTTCATATGTAATATTTGAAGAAAAATAGAAACAATTTTAGTTAACCAACCAAAATGGCCTTGAATAGATGTAAAATGTCAATACATATGTGTTTAAACATCGTATCGACGTGCGGGCTGCGCTGCGAACGCGCCTGTGTTGCAACGTGTAATGCAACATAAAACGCAAGTGGATACGGGTTCGCGCGCGTGGTGTACGCATGAAGTGCGCACGTAACGCGCCAAACGCCGCGAACCGATTTCTGTCGGTTTTTTGGCGCGCCATCAAAGGGGCGCGTTGCATACGTTGCGACAGGTTATTTGTGTTTTTGTGATGCGCGCGCGCACGAAGCGAATACACCACATACTCAGTTGAGACTTTAGGCGCACATCGTGCGCTCCTCATGCGCGCGTACCAGACGGTTCGCAATATGCGCGTTTCGTGCGCACTTCTTGCACGCCAGAAATAAATTTCGGCGAGCACGAGACGCGCACGAGGTGTAATGCGCGTTCGCGTCGCAGCGCGCACGTCGATACGAAGCTTTAGATATATTTTACATTTAATATTTTAAATAGTTACACTTATATTATTGACAATTTACATTTAAAGTTAAATGTTAGTTTGTAGAATCAAATAATTTTATTTTTTTTTAAATATGACATATGGTATACCAAATGTTTAATTTTAATAAATTAAACCTAATTTTTTACTTTATTCTTAATGTAATTTAATAACAATAACATTACTTATGGCGCGTTATTGCATTTCTGCATATCGCGCACATTCTAAGGAGCCGCACTTTAGCCGCTCAAGTTCAATTACATAATTAAGTGTAACATACATTAAGTGTATTATACAGTATGACGTAGAATTACTTTACAAACATTGTAATAAATTTTAGTATATAAGCTTGCTATCTTAAGAATAAAGCCAGTAATCAATGATTGCTCGTTCTCTTCTACTACTTGGGTCAAGCACGCAACGCAGCCTAAGCGCCAAGTAGTCCCCTCCACCCCTACCACTTAGGTCTAGCACGCACCAAGCCTAAGCGCTAAGTGGTTCCTCCAAAAAACCTTCTGCATTACTTGGGTCAAGCACGCAACCCGCCCTAGCGCCAAGTAACTGCATTACCAAAAACCAAACACAAACATAGGTCTGCAACTTCGTTCATGGTCCTTCGAACAAAAGAGTTAAAAAAAATAAAAATGGAAAGACTCAAGGAACTAGCTCGTAAACAAGTGACTATCGGAAACCACATCATCCAGCTACTCGCCAATACAAAAAAGGATACGAAATCAAGGAAAAATGAAGAGTACTTCAAGTCCAGGAAAGAAACCCTTCAAAAATACTGGTTGGAAATCGAAGATAATCATCAAGATATGTGCGACGCGGGAATAGACCACGAATACCTCAAACAAAATTACATTGAAGAGCTCAAAAAGGTTTATACCCAAGCAAGAACGTATCTTGAAGAAAACCAAAAAAATATCCTAAAGCCACAACAACAATGGGATTCCAGTAGAGGCGCAAATGATACAGCACCCGAAGACTTAAATCAAAACCTTCGTCTAAGAAAGCAAGAGGTAGGACTCAAGCATTTCAAGGAAGCTGTCAACCAGGCAAATAGTGATCTTCAAGAGGAGAAAACACTAGAAAGGTATGAGTCGTTATTAAAGAAATTGAACAAGCAATGGGAAAGTATCCAGGAACTCAATGAAGAAATTTGGGTTTACGAAATGAACTTTTCCTCAGTTTATTTTACTAACAACAAGTACCTGGAAATGGAACAATTATTCGAGAAGACAATTGAAGAGTTTGAAACGAAAATATTAAGCCTGAAAACATCGTTAGCCAAACCCAACATCTCACTTCCAAAGATTCAAATTCCAATATTCGAGGGCGATTACGAGGGATGGTGGAACTTCCATGACATTTTTCAAAGGCTAATTGTACAAAATAATTCAATTACAAAAGTTGAGAAGTTGCAGTACATAAAAACAAATATCAAGGGCGAACCAAGCCGACTGATACAATATCTTCAAATCACAGAAGATAATTTTGAAACAGCGTGGGACCTACTAAAAAAGAGGTACCATAACAAACGTTTGATCCTTTCCAAGTTGGTAGACAAAGTTCTCGATCTACCAATAATTCAACAAGAGTCGGCCAAGAAAATTAAGCAACTCCTCGACGTTACAGTAGAATGTCTGGAGGCTATAAAAAATCTCGGCATTGACTCTTCAACGTGGGGACCATTGGCGGCCAGAATCGTCTTCCGAAAATGGGACTCAGAAACCAACAAAATCTACGAACAGTCACTGAAAAACCCGCACGAGATACAGGACTTTGAAGATCTTAAAACATTCCTTGAAGGGAGGTTTCAATCACTCGAAACTATTTCCAACATAATGGGGAACAGCAACAGCAAAGAAGCAGCGAAGAGAACCAAATCTTCGGAATACTGCTTGTACTGTAAACAAGCTCACTAGCTCACCCAATATATATGTGTAATAAATTCAAGTATCTTACAATAACAGAGAGAGAAAAATTTGTGGCCGAAAACAATCTCTGCAGAAACTGCATAAGTTACAAGAAAAGACAAAAATGCAATAGTACCATAAATTGCCGTACTTGCGACAAACTACATCATACACTGCTTCATAATGACAATTGGAAGCCTTTTCATAAAACGGAAAACAAAGGGTCACAGAAACCCTCAACAAGTGTCACGACGCATCTAAAAGCGCGTGAAAACTCAGTATTTCTTGCAACAGCATTGGTATTGACCTACACTACATCGGGAAAGGGTCACCTACTGCGTGTTTTAATAGATCCAACATCTCAATCATCGCTAATCACCGAAGAAGCGGCACAGATATTGGGAGGACCCAGTTAAAAAATACAAGCAAAGATACTACTCTAGTGGACAAAGTCTCAACAGCCTCATGCATACTGGTCCACGACTTCAACAAGATCTGACTGACATACTTTTACGGTGGAGAAAGCACGAAATAGTGTTCACCGCAGATATAGAAAAAATGTATCGTCAGATAAAGATTCATCAAGATGATCAGAAATATCATCCAATTTTATGGAGAAGCAACGAGAAAAGGGCAATAGAAGAATTCGAACTCACGACGGTCACCTATGGCACAGCTTCAGCACCCTATCTCGCTATTCGTACACTTCAACAGTTGGCCAAAGATGAAGAATAAAACTACCCAGGAATATCATCTACAGTGCTTACGGACTTGTACGTAGACGACCTCTTATCTGGAGCTCAATCTTTTGAAGAAGCTACCAAGTTGCAGACACAACTACTCAAAATGCTGAACAGCGGAGGGTTCACATTAAGAAAATGGTCTAGTAATAAGGATCAACTGGTAAAAAATCTACCAGAACACCTGAAAAAATCATCAGTCATGAAAATCTCAACAAACGATTTTCAGAAATCACTTGGAGTGAACTGGTCGCCGACAGATGACACCTTTTGCATAAGAGCATCGCAACCAACTATAAAGAAATTTACGAAACGCAACATTCTATATGAAGTTGCAAAAGCACCAGTTGTAATAAAAGGAAAACTTCTTATACAAGAACTGTGGCTGATGAACATGCAATGGGATCAAGTGGTTCCCGAAAATATACAAAAAAGTGGCTCATACTCCAGGAACAACTAGGTTCACTCGAAGAAGTAATCATCCCAAGATGGTTCAATTATTCTCCAGCACACACAAAATTGCAACCAGATTGCCTCAGAAAAGGCTTATAGTGCTGTAATATACACGAGAATAATAAGTGAAGACGACAACATAACAATAACTCTTCTGACAGCCAAGTCAATGGTAGCACCAACGAAATCAAAAACAACATTACCACGACTGGAGTTATGTGCCGCAGTCCTGCTAGCCAAACTAATGAAAAGAGTAGCCGCAACATTGGAAATAAATGATCAATAGCAAGAGGAGTTGGTCCCGAAAAATTAAAAGAACTTCGGTTGTGGTGGAATGGACCAGCGTGGCTCAAAAATCCCACATTCATCCCCCAAGAGGAGGAAATACTTGAACATCAAGAAGAGGCAAAATGATGTCACGTGACAGTTATAAGAAAAAATAACGAAATAAGCAATCGATTTTCAAATCTGACTTCCATGATACGAATCACGGCTCAATGCATCAGAATTATCAAAAGCTGCAGGAAACATCCAAAACAAATAGGTCTATTAACACCTATTGAAATGGAAGAAGCCCTTCTAAAAATAATCAAGAATTGGAATTCAATCAAGAACTTCAAGAATTGAAAACAAGTAACAGTGTCCACAAGAAAAGCAAACTCTCTCCACTGAGTCCAATTGTAGATAATAATGGTATAATTCGAGTAGGTGGGAGACTACGAAATTCTCATCTATCTTTTAATGAGAAACACCCCATCATACTACAAAACAATCATCTCTCAAAAATGAATATTGGAGACGCTCACAAGAAAACGCTACACGGAGGAAATCAAGCAAACTTGGCATATGTCAGACAAAAATTTTGGATAATAAATGCCAAAAAGTCTGTCCGGGCCATCATAAGAAGATGCGGTACATGCATCAGATACAATGCTGAAACGGCCAAGCCACAAATGGGAAATCTCCCGGCTCCAAGAGTAACTCAATCAACGCCATTTACACACATAGGAGTCTTCGTCTGCTTGGCAACAAAAGCAATACATAGTTACATACATAGTTAGCGATATGACAACAGACTCATTTTTAGCTGGTTTCAAGAGGTTCACAGCAAGAAGAGGAAACTGTCAACACATCTACAGTGATAATGGTACCAACTTTGTCGGAGCAAACAATACCCTTCAAAGTCAAATTCACAAGTTACTTCAGGACGATCATATCGAAGACAAATTGGCCGCAATCGGACCCTAGTGACACTTCATTCTACCAGCTGCCCCACACTTTGGAGGTATGTGGGAAGCAGGGGTAAAATCAATGAAACACCACCTGAAACGCGTAATTGGCGAAAGTACCCTAACATACGAAGAATTAGTGTATCAAATCGAAGCATGTCTAAATTCAAGACCACTGTGTTCATTATCAGATGACATCAACGAAATCGAAGTCTTGACTCCTGGACATTTCCTCATAGGAAAACCGCTAGTAGGACCATCAGACCCGATGCCGATTGAGAAAAATTCTGGGCTCTCCGAACGATGGAAACAAGTTCAAAAAATGAAGAAGAATTTTTGGAAAGCCTGGAACTCTAAATACCTCACCATCCTACAGCAGAAGTACAAGTGGAAATCAAAACAAAATAATCTTCAAGTAGGTGACGTAGTCCTCATTAAGGAAGAATCATCACCCGGCAAATGGCCTCTCGCTAGAATTATACAAGTCCATCCTAGGACCGATAATCAAGTCCGAGTGGTCACCATGAGAAAGGCTGGAGGAAACACCGTAAAAAGAGTCATTCACAATCTGATTCCAATTCCATTAGAGGATGTAAGTAACGGAAACAACATACCAGAGCGCAACATTAAAGCAAATTCCGCAACGATTTGTCAAACAAAGAAGACAAGACCAAAATCTGTCATATACTGGTTAACTATATTACTTCTATAAATGCTAACAAGGGTTACAGAAGCAAACTACACTATCCTTCATCCACCATCGGGGTTCTATATAGAACATATTGGACAAGCAAGAATAGAAAGAGGAATATTCCGGATCGATCTTCAGTTCAACCAATCCAAATTGCATGAAGATACCACATCAGTTAAAAGCACAGTAACATAAATGCAATATCTGTGCCGAAATATTTCTGAAATCAGTGATAGTACAGCATGCAACAATTTACTTCACCATCTAGAAGAAAGGGCCGAGAAAATTAAACGTATCACAACCGACTTGCAGAGCAATACGAGTGGTAAAAGAAGAGGACTTTTGGGTAATTTATTGACTTCCATCTTTGGGGTAAATGATGAAGTATACCAGGATATTGACGCCTTGGATAAAAACCAACAAGATCTGATACTCGCATCGAAACACCAAACCAAACTCATGGTGTCTACCCTCTCATCTTTAAATGACACAGAAAGCAAAATAAACAAACAACTGTTTCATTTCGAGGCAAAAATAAATGAGGGGATCAAGATGATCAATGAAATGCAAAACTGGTACAGTTTGGTTGATAAAAATAAACTAGATATTCAAGTTTTAGCATCTTACCAAGTAGCCAATAACTTCATCAATGAAGTCATCAAGTACTACAAAAAATTACTTGACGTCCAGAACCAAAATGGAAACTTTTTTGACCTGGCACTTCCAACACACATTGAAGAGATCATTCACAATTCGGGAAACAAATTGCCCTCTAACCTACAGATATTGTCACGCCAACTTCTGAGCACTACAATTCAAATTACCGAAAGAGAGATACAAATTCATGGATACTTTCCAATAGCTGATAAATCTGAATTTGTGCTGATCAAGGCCAACGCAGTGCCACAGCAAATTACAAACAATACCTACTGGACATTCGAAATACCCTCCGATATCATAGCAGTAGATTATGACAGCCAAGTTTACTTTCAATTGTCAGACCGGGAACTGCGAGGATGTCCTACACTCCAGAACAATACATACTTATGTTCACCGTCATCGGTAAGAAGCATCGAAAATAGTCCAAATTGCATCATCGATGAAATCTATCAACACAGGGAAAGAACAACGTGTCCTGTTAGCAAATTGACCATTCCATCAATCATTTGGAAGCAACTGTACCTGCCCAATACCTGGATGTTCATTACAGATCAACCCAGAAAAATTGCATTAACCTGTAACGGAAAAAGAGAAGATATCACACTCGTCAATACCGGACTACTTCAAATCTCGCAAGACTGCGTAATTACGCATTTAATTAAAACAAAACAGATAACGCTAACTCCAAAGAGAATGGACAGCATCAAAATGCTCACAGGCTACTCAAAGCACATTCCAATAACAATCAACTCGTTAGTAGTCCATCACAGAACCAAGGAACTAAAAGATGAAGTAGTTATTGGACTGTCAGATCATTTCATTTCAGCAAAATAAAACAGGAAGAAGACCAACTCCAAGAACATCTCAGCGAGAGCAATTGGAAACGGATCAAAACACACAGCATCATTAGCAGCTCAATAAGTGTGATCGTAATCTTAGGTATCCTTATAACCGTAGGGTTGCAGTCAGGCACATACGGAACCTTAGCAGATCAAAGAGACCCTCCAAGGAAGACAGCGACCAAACCACCGAAGAAATGGTACAACTCAAACCACTAGTCCTACCTTCGTCGGAGTGGCAAAATGTTTAATTTTAATAAATTAAACCTAATTTTTTACTTTATTCTTAATGTAATTTAATAACAATAACATTACTCATGGCGCGTTATTGCAATTCTGCATATCGACAATTGAAGAGTTGGAAATGAAATCATTAAGCCTGAAAACATCATTAGCCAAACCCATCATCTCACTTCCGAAGATTCAAATTCCAATATTCAAGGGCAATTGCGAGGGATGGTGGAAGTACTCAAATTTGTGTAAATCCGACATGACCGCCATAAGAAAAAACTAAGTTTGGATAATTTTCAGTCAATCCGTCGGTGAAAAAAAATCATTTATTTGTCTTAAGGCATTGTACACAAGAAAGTGCCTGTATAATTTCAAAAAGTTTTTTGGTACCACTGAAAATAAAGAAGTTATAGCCAAATTTTGTTGTTTTTTCAAGACAGCGCAGGAACGATGCGATATTCAAATGATTTGTCAAAGAATTAATAATATACGAACAAATCTCTATTACTTTGTCCATTTAAACGATTTTCTATCTCCAATAATAACAAAGATACCCATACAGTCCTACGTCAAATGGGATACCCTGCATATTGTATATTTGTTGTAATTTTATAACAACTGGACTTTTAATAATACATATACGGCGTTCTATTCCTTCTAAATATAAATTATACGCAGCCAGTGGAACTTCTATTAATACGTACGGTAATAAGTTACTCCAATTAGATCTAGGTTTAAAAGGTTCATTTTAATGGCCTTTTATAATTGCAAATATTACTATAGCAATAAATTTTACAGATAAAAAACATAATAGTATGTCTCATACAGGGTGTCCCCAAAATTCTACCGACAACGATTAACTGAAGATAGTAGACCTGAAAATAAATTGATATGACCCTATTTATCTATATCCAAAAATGCATCTCTGAGTAGTTATAAACCTCCAAAGATTTTTTAAAATAGATTTCTTTTATTACAGCCAAAGCAGTACTGGACGCTCAATTGGTAAAAATTAGACTAATCCTCGACTTTTGTAAATGGTATTGGATGGAAGAAGAATACACAACAGTCAAAAACTTTAGGTATTTAAAAATTTTATTTAAAAATTAGTTTTTCATGTAGAAAACTGCAAAATGAAGATTTTCTGTCTTTTCGTAAGTTGAGTCGTTTTCGAATAAAATTAAAAAAATGGTAGGTAAGTTAGGTCACTCAACATACATTTTTAATAAAATACTTTTTTAAAGTTCAAAAAAACCATTGCATTTACTCGATATTAATGGCTTATTAGCATTCTTAAACGTGAATGTAATTATTAAAATTAAGATATTTTGTTCAAAGCAATCAGTTTATGTTGAAACTGTAGCTTGTTACCATGGAAACGACTAAATTCTTACCGTTTTCGAAACTATGTTTTTAAATTTATTCAAAAGCGACACAACCTACGCAAAATTCATACAGGGAAAAAAATCTTACACATCTCCACAAAAGCTTGCTTTCAGAGGTTTATGGAGCATATTTTTTTATTTATAGTTTAGGAGTTACAAGAATTTAATTGGTGAGTTCGGCAACGCTGCACTGATATTTTTTTAAATAACCACTAACCACAAACCGTACAACTTTTATTTGAAACATTTTGCTCAAGAATGCTTACTTTCAAAATAAGTAAGATCTCAATTAAAGTCCCACAATTCAAAGTAAAATTTATTTTAATTGTAAAATCAAGTAGGCTGACATATTAAAATTTAAATTTGATTAAATTGCGCACCAATATTCTTTTAATAGGTACTGGTATTTGGGAAATAGCCTATTTGACATAAAAACATTTTTTTGCGTTGAACGTTTAGTTAAGTTGTCATAGCTGCAATTAAAATCAATGAAAATCATAGAGTCATTAACTCTATTTCTAAATGATATTTCATTACACAGTTGTTTTTAAAATTGATCAAAGATGACATTATATGTATGTAGTACAGCACGACAGTTACATTCCCAGACTTAAATGGCAAAAAAATTACAGAAAAAAGAAATATTAAATGTTAAATGTTAGTTTTAAATCATTAAACATCACAGGTTAAAGTTAAAAAAGAATTGTTTTAATTTAATTAGTTTTTTTTTCAATTTAAGTGAGATGATCAACGGAATTTCTTGAGGTTTAGGGTCGCGTGTTAAAATGTCTTACTTTTTAATCGCACTATTACCTCACTTGTTGGTTAAATAACTATTACGAAATTTTAATTTAGATTGTCTCCAAAACTATTGTTTTTAGCGATTATAAACAAGTATACCTTTTTCATGGAAAATTATATGTTTAGAAGAAAATTAAATTTAATTCCTAAAAGAATATTCTAAAATTTTGCAGTGGCGTATCAAATTAATTCAAAAAAAGTGAACACCTAATCCCGTTTCTACTCTACTGGATTGTTAAAATAAAACAAAAGTAGTAGCCGAAGATGACTAACCATGAGAACGGCTCACCGTAAAATTTTTATTTATAGGCGTTCCAGAGAAAATAAATAAAAAGTAAAAATAAAAATAAATTTCTACACTCTGTATGTCGGTAACAGTTGAGTTTTAGACAAATCTTTATATGGACTTTTTGTCTTATTATTACTTGTAGTATAAGCACACGAAGCCGTGACTACCATTTAAGAAATACCATCAATTTGCTTTTTTATTGGAAAATGGGTTAAGTTTAGATAAACTGGTAGTAAAAGAATGTGAAATGTGAAAACAACAATATCATATTGTAACGCGCTTTAAATTAGGAAAATTGGAAAAGCTTATTGGACCCGCAAACTTAACACTTCTAGGACCATATTTTATTTTTTTAATTTTATGATTGTCATTAATTGCTTAATTAATCCTTAATATCCTTATTTTTCTGCCGTAAGAATTAGAATTTGTCCTCAGACCGTTTTCAGAGAAAATGAAAAAAAAATGGCCGACCAACTTCATGCTTGGGAGACCAAATTTGTGTTCATTTGTGGTGTACAAATTATATTTGTTCTTTAACGATTTTTGCGAATAATTAAAAAATCACCAACCTTATTTTATATTTAAATTATATACAGGGTGATGATAAAGTTTGGAACAAAATAACTACCGTATTTCATTATTTTGAGAAAATCGCTCGGACAGGTCAATTTTTAAAATGCTGTCCTTTGGAATAAAAAACATTAATGTGTCGTCACTGGTGATTTTACAATGACGTCATCATCGATTTTATTAAATGTAAATCCCCACTTTTTTAATCGTTTTTGACATTTATGTCACTTAATCGATGATATAAAAATATGATTACATTTATATACAAATTTTTGAATAAAAATTATTTAATGTCAACTTAAAATTAATTTGTATTATTAAATTGGAAAGATTTGAATGTTGTATAAGATTTATTTCGACTGATTTCAATAAATGGTAAATCGTTTGAATTTAAAATTTTAATCTTTGTAAATTTTCTTACATTTAAATAGAATCCGAAGAATTTGGTTTTCAAGTTTATTTATTAATTTTTTTTAAATGTAATGCGAATTATTTAACCATTTACTTACAGACTTTTTATTTGAATTTGAAAATTTGCGATACATTTTCTTATTATAGTAACTTGAAATTCATTTTAAATAATTTTTATAACAACTTTTTTGTTAATAGCATTCACGTGTAAATTTGGTTGTCTAAAAATTAAAGAACAAGTTTTCATTTTTTTAATTTATTTTTAAATACATATATTCATTTTTTCTCGGTGGAAAATTAAGGTACATAAATTCTTAGTTGTTTAAAGTTGGTTTTTGTTTTTATTTTATTTTTTTTTTAATTTCAAATTAAAATAAAAACAAAAACCAACATTAAACGGTTGGATGTAACTGGCGCAAATAATTTATGCATAACTTAAATCATGATGTCCTTGTTTACTAAGTACAGACGCTCAGCGCAACAGCTTTGAACGGTCATAAAATAAGGGATGTAACTTGCGCAACAAGAAAGCAGGTAGAAAAAAAAGGGGTTTGGGTTTTTATCAGCCGATTGCAAATTTAGTTTCATTTAGTCTTTGATTTTAAGTTAACCTCAGATTGGTAATTTGTGTTTAAAAGTGCTTAAAATGAATATAACTATTATAAAAAGTGTTTACGGGAAAGACCAACTACTGGTGGACAATTTTAAATTCAGAAAAACAACCGTTTTAAAAACTGGTGAAATTTTTTGGCGGTGCACAAATAAACAATGCAAAGCTAAAATGTACACTATTGGAGAATCTCATGAGGTAACAAAACGCGTCGGTCATCATATACATCCTCCAAATGAAGAAGGTATTCATCGAGACCTTATTAATTTTGAATGCAAAAAATCAGGACCAGAAAATCTTCACACTAAACCCCAAGATATTATAAGGGGTGTTTTAAATAATAAAATTCCCAATCACTTACGACAAAAGATGTGAATAACATAAGAAGAAATATATACAATGCCAGGAAAAAAACATTTGATCATAAAATTCCAAAATGCAAAGAGGACGTCCATTTAGTTATAAATGAAATGACCATAAAAACAAACAAAAATGAAGATTTTTTATTTATAAACGATAATACGAACAATATCGTTGTATTTTCCTGCCATACTAATATTAAACTTTTAAGTAAAGTTGACAAAATTTATATTGATGGAACGTTCTCGTATTGCACAAAATACTTCTATCAATTATTTACGATTCATGGAATCAAAAATGGCCATTATATCCCATTATTATTTTGTTTGTTACCAAATAAACAAACCAATACTTATGCTTTATTATTCCAACAAATTAAAAACCATTCTCGGGATTTGCTGGGAAAAACTATAGAGCCAAATGAAGTGGTGGTAGATTTTGAATTAGGCATTCATTTAGCCTTAACAAACGTTTGGCCCAAATCCAAAATTACTGGATGTCGTTTTCACCTACACCAAGCATGGTACAGGAAACTTCAGGCGATAAAATTGGATAAAGAATACAGCAATGGAACCACTGAAATTGGTGTATGGTTGAAGCAATTATTTAGTCTAACTTATTTACGACCAGAAGATATAGGTGATTGTTTTGCGATGGACATAATGGCGGATATACCAAATGATGAGCGTGTAGAGAAAATGGCTAACTATTTAGTGGAAAATTACATAACTGAAGATTGTCGATTTCCACCCCGGGTTTGGGCTGAAAATTCTGCCAACTTAGACAGAACAACCAATAATTGTGAAGGTTTTCACTCCAAATTTAACGACTCTTTCAATAAGTCCCATCCCAATATATTTATATTTGTTGATAAATTAAAACAGTTTCAAATAGATACTTATTTAAAAATACAGAGTACACATTTGCAAAAAAAAATAGTCGATGCTAAAACAAAATCTAAATATTTATTTTTGAATAAAATGATAAGTTCCTTACAAAATGGCGACATTAATACTCAAATTTTTTTGAAGTTGACTTCAAACCACAATACTATTAGTAATTTTTGATTGTATATTTCTGAAAAATAACTTGTTTTATAGTGAATGTATACAGTTTACATGCTAGTTGAATTTTCTCGAGAATTGGTATAGCAGTACCTTTTTGTCCAGAATTAAATACGGAACAAGTTTATGAAAACAAATCATTTTAGTTTGACTATAAAAAAGTTTACGATACTTTTAACCCCAAACATCCCTGGAATTGCCCTTTCGACGGTGGCAAAAAGTCTGCTTAACTGCTTAGTTTTGAAATACCTGTATAAACTGAAGAGATAGACCACTGAAGCTGTAACTATTTCGTCGTCCGCCATTGCAAAATCGAATTCGAAGTAAGTTATGAAGCAGAATGTAAACACTCACTGTCTTGAGGTGCTTTCTTTTTAAGAGTAAAATGTTCTGGAACAGTTTGCTCTGGAACAACTTGCACTTGGCGTTAAAAAGAACAGCACGTAATAGCGCAACATCGTACAACTTCACAGTTGCCTCTACAAAATTGTTTACTCTGGTAATGAAGCCTCGTTCGCAATCTTCATCCCCTGAAGTATCTGATGAATCAGATTCAATTTTTGATTTAAATGTATTAGCCATAAGTGATTGAATTTATTAAATAATTACTAAATAAATAAAATAAAAAAGAATTATATTTTCTAAACCTTGCATGTTTATTTTAGCTATTTATATAAAGAAATAACCTTTAAATGTAAATAAACACAATGTACTTTTTGAAATCACGTTGATTGTTTATTTCCCCCACTCCTTTGGAACACCAAATTTTAGGTAGGTGCATCAAGGGTAAGGGGGGTATCAAATTGAGTAGCTCAAGAACACAAGTGCTTGTCAAAAAGAACAAGAGTAAAGTGTTCTGGAGTTACTCGGAACAGCTCCAGAGCGTAAAAAGAAAGCGCCTTTGGTCACTGCCTTCGATGCTGCCATGGAAGTATTTTGCAGCAGCGCGAGCAGCAGTGGCAGTTTTTACTTCGCGCATCAATTTTTAGAGCAATAAGCAGTATTCGTACGTGGCTTTAATCATTAAAAATTGCAAAAATAGTGGGGCCGTCGGACGAAGTATTCAAATTGGCCGGAAGGACCTCCAGACCGATTTGATCGGACGCTCGAGCGGTCGGAAGACGCCGATCGTCCGACCTACCGATCTAAGAATAATTTGGTTGACAACAAGCCTCCACTCGGTCCGATTTACCTTCTGAGATCTGACCAAAGTACAACCGACCGTCCGACCATATCGGATCATGTGGAGGATCTTTAAAATATCAAAAAAATAAGAGCAAGTATACCGGGTGGAAATGAAAACCGGGTCACCTCGATAACTTTTTTATTTATGAATAAAAAAATTTGAAATTTGGCTATGTTCTATGGTTCAAAAAAACAAATTTTATGTGCATTTTTTATTTTCGAAATCACTTCCGGTTTCACCGGAAACACCATGAACTTTGTTTTTTTAAATGTAACATCCCATATTTTTATTCATGGCTTAAAATACTATTAAAAAAGAAGTATTTTTGAGATATTAGTTTTTATTTTTTTTGTAAAAAAAATTTTTTTCAAAAAAAAAAAAGGTTTTCGAAGTCGGTGAAAAGTACCAAAACTAATTCTAAATAATTCAAATACCTAAATAAAATTGTAATTTGAAAAAAAATTTAAGTGGTTTTTGAACTATTAATTTTTAAACTTAGTTAATGAAGATTTTATCAAATATCTCACTTTTTTTAAAAGCAATGATGCCGGGTCATTCGACTTTTTAAAAAGAGGATTTTATAACGATTATTTTGGTACCCCATATGTAGGGTGCAATCAATTTACTTGTCCCAGTTTATCATATTTTTTGTACTCGGGATTTTTCAAAATGAAAAAAAAATCAAAAATGTATCACAAACACATACCTCTACATATGGGGTACCAAAATAATCTTTATAAAATCCTCTTTTTAAAAAGTCGAATGACCCGGCATCATTGCATTTAAAAAAAGTGAGATATTTGATAAAATCTCATTAACTAAGTTTAAAAATTAATAGTTCAAAAACCACTTAAATTTTTTTTCAAATTACAATTTTATTTAGGTATTTGAATTATTTAGAATTAGTTTTGGTACTTTTCACCGACTTCGAAAACCTTTTTTTTTTTTGAAAAAAATTTTTTTTACAAAAAAAATAAAAACTAATATCTCAAAAATACTTCTTTTTTAAAAGTATTTTAAGCCATGAATAAAAATATGGGATGTTATATTTAAAAAAACAAAGTTCATGGTGTTTCCGGTGAAACCGGAAGTGATTTCGAAAATAAAAAATGCACATAAAATTTGTTTTTTTGAACCATAGAACATAGCCAAATTTCAAATTTTTCTATTCATCAATAAAAAAGTTATAGAGGTGACCCGGTTTTCATTTCCACCCGGTATATTAAAACACATTTTAATTATAATTTACTCATCACATCGATAACAGGAGGTTACATAAAACATAAGGACATCAGTCAAAACTTAATATAGATAAGACAACAACGAAACTGTTCAGTTTAAAGTTGACTACACAAGATCCGACGCGGTCGGACGATCGGATGGAATTTGGTCAGATCGGAAGGTAAATCGGACCATAATGATTTTAAATATTTAAAAAAATACTTAAATCTCAAGTTTTATGATAATAAATAAACATAATTTAAGATTTATTAGTATTAATGTTCATTTATTTAGAATTGGCAATAAATATATATTTATATAATTAAAACTTTAAAAACTTAATAACTTATTTTCAAAGAATAAATCTTCAGATTTCTTTATCTGGTGGTTACATCTTAATTATTTAAAAAAAATAAAAAAGACGAAAAACTTTGCTAAATTTATCGGCTTTGTTACGTGCTTTCACTTTCCCTTTACAACTCTAATGACTTTTCTGTAGCTTTTTTTCAGATGCAAGCTTGGAAAAGCGAGTACCGAACAACGATCGCACTCTAAAGCCAACAGTATCATTTATTAGCGCTCCAGTCACCAGTCACTTTGATCTGCTAAAACAAGCGACCGTGTGAATTAATTACCTTATCGCATATTTTGTAATGAGTAATGACTAATAAAATCAAACGTGACATTGCCTTGTTACGGATGATCGGTGCCTTCTGTCGATTAATAATAAAAACATTTTTTAGCGTAACGTAAATATTAATCACGATAAACATTCATTCAATGTTTATTATAATATTTAGTAGTTCGAAAATCTCAGTTATCGTTTGTTTATAAAAATGAATTCATAAAAATTACTTACTGTAGTTAACAGCTGGATACCTAGATGCTAAATAGCTCTACTTTATTTAACGATATTTCTTACCATAAGGACATAAGCATTGAAACATTGATCCTTCATGTCCTTGAGAAAGATCAACGCAGATCCCATTATTCTTACAAGGGCTCAGATAACAAGCATCCTGCTCCTCACAATGAGGCCCAACGAAACCAGGACAGCATTGGCATTCATATCCTTCCTGAAAAATAAACAACTTATAAAGCTTGCATTAAATTTTCACACAAAACAATATTTATGGCCTTTAAATTTTACAGTAAAAAAAATTACCAAAAAATAAAAGCGATTCATTAGCTTTTATAAAAGCTTGAAATATAAAGAAGAGCTACACTGAACGAATATATACAGGGTGTAATAAAAGTAACGCATAATACCTGTAACTTTTTAATTTGAAGAGTTACATAAAAAAGTTAAATACAAAAGTTTTTCAATTAATTTCAATGCTTATTTTAATAAGCAAATGATTTTACGTTGATTTGGGATTGCAATTAATATCGCACCTTGCATATTTTAATGGTTTTTTCATGTCTCTCTCTACTTTGTTGCTATAGCAATCAACTATTTTTTTAAATAGTGTTAAGTTTTCTATAATATTTTATAGAAAGCTTAATTATTATTAAGCTTTTTTTATTACAAAATTAATTTATACTCTTTTTACAGACGTATATTATCAATAATTAAAATACAACTCTATATATTTTTTTATACTCAAAGCTCACTAAAATGATAAATTATAAAACTAATTAACTTGATCTTTTAACACTCCCTCTTTAATTTTCATGTTTGATTTAAACTCTTGAAGTTTCATTCTGGGTAATGATTTTGTTAGCATGTTCGCTAAATGATCTTCTCTTGGAATATAGTAAAATATATATAAAATATCCTTATTTACAGTTTCTTTAATTATATGAAATTTAACATCAATGTGTTCGTTTCTTTGCATTATCATTTGCTAACACTTTTATAGTACTTTAAATATCTACATACAGTTTCACATGTTTCTAAAATATATTTAACTCTTCAATAACCTTCATGTTACTTAAAACTTATTTTAAACCTTCAGCTATGTACTCTGCTTCTGCCGTATAAAGAGCAACAGTAGATTTTCTTCTTGTAAACCAATCAATTATAGTGCCATTAAAAGTTAAAACGTATCCATTTGTGGATCTTCTTGCGGAAGTATCTTCTGCAAAATCTGCATCAGTATAGCTTTTAACAAAATCGTTTCCCTCCGAAACTGAAATAAACCATAAACCACAATTTCTGGAACGTTGTAAATATCTAAATATTGCTTTAATTGACACTAAATGTATTTTCTTTGGATTTTCCATATCCAGGATGTCTGGTAATTATGTGGACAAACATTGTGGAACCGGTTTATCACCTCAAATTAACATGGTAAGTTCCTCTAACACTTTGCCCAAAAGTGCTTTCTTGCAAAGTTACAATCAGTTTAAGTTCACTTTTCAAAAAATAAAAATAGTTTTGCTATTTTTCATTCATTTACTACCAGTTAACCTAAACTTAGAATTTAAGTTTATTCCCCATTGGGTCTCTCAGTTGTCGGACTGCTTGACTAACTCAAAAGGTTTGGTCCGCTTAAGTCGTGCGGATCGGCGCCCGAGCATCCAGTACATTTTCGGTATTTGTTTTCTAAGCAGGTATACCTACCTTTTTCATAGTAAATTATTTATTTTTTAAGAAAATCAGTTTAAATTGCAAAAAAATTTACAACAGAAAAAGTTATAGTAAAATTTAAATTCTAAATGTAGGTAAACTGGTAGTAAATGAATGAGAAATTGCAAAACTACAAAACATATCGTGAAGAACTTAAAATGACCCTCCATGGCGGTTTTTAAAATGATAGCTTGTTGAGAAGAAAAGTTACGTCGGTGTTTGTTTTTTTTTAAGTAAACTTCAACTGGGTATAACTTTAAAGGAAGCATTTTTGGGCAAAGCATTAGAGGAACTTGTCACCTTAATTTGAGGTGATAAACCCGTTACACTATCTCTGTCCACATAATTACGGGACACCCTGTATAGTAGGGTCGGCCAGCAAACATGAATTCCAATCTAACTTAAATTGAATCAAATCAGAGACTCTGAATTTTCCTACCCATGCTGGAGGGTTGTAGTAGGGACTACTATTAATACAACTTTCCAGCATGGGCAAGAAAATTCAGCTAATTTAATGCAATGTCAGTTAGGTTGGAATTCCTATTTGCTGGCTGATCCTACTATACCCGCTTAAAATATTTGTAACATAGGCAATATCTGGTCCGCACACCATTTATAAAAATAATAAATTTCCTATTGCTTCTCTGTATGGTACATCTGTATAAGAACTTAAATTACAATCAGTATTCATTGTTAATCCAGATCTTTCAACTACCATACCCAATTTCTTCAAAATGCATGCTTCCTGATTAATCAAAATTCCTTCCTTTGTTCTAATAATTTCGATTCCTACATAATTCTTTAATTTTATCCTTTTTATTTTCAACACTAATTTCATTTTTATTTCTTAACAAACTTTTTTAATATATCAGCGAATTCTTCATTATAACATCGCGCAGACTGTTTTAAACCATAAATACTTCATAACCTGGTGGTTGACCATTTAAATTTTCTCTTTAAATCACATTTTCCATGAAGTGAGTTTTGATGTTTCTTCCTAAACCAATAATCGTTTTTCCAATGACCAGCCTTATGACAGTAATGACATACAGGGTGTCCCAGCGCTGCGAAGAAGTAACATTACTCTAAAATGAAAAAAGATATCGACATGCTTCTTTCGATAGAGTATACAATACTCTTAGGGGCATACTTTAAAAATATTTTAATAATATACATTCCTGGCGTCCCTTCCAAGATGGCGGACCAAAGCTACGTTTTTTTTTACTGAAACACGTAGTATATTATGACATTTTTGGATTCCTTATGAAAAAATAATCATACTTTGTATTACCTTTTATGGGCCTATCCACACTCGTTTTGCTGATATTTGCCATTTTTGAAAAAAAGATTGATATAAATCAAATGACAATTTTAGGTTGAAATAGTGACAAAACATTTTCAGTATCGTCTATGTGTAGGTAATCAAGTGAACTGAAATAAGGTTGTCAGGGAGAGGAGAACAGTTTGAGAGTAGATGTCATAGAGTGTCATACAAATAGTGTATAGAAATTGAATATTACAATAAACCTATTTAAAATAGTATTTATTTAAATTAATAAAACTATCAGTCTATTTTACAGCTATCATGACAAATTTAAACTTTTTGATCATTTACAACACAAATAAAATCGAAAGTCGGTTTTCTAAGTCACAGTATGCTTTGAATAGTTATCAACCGATGTTACCAAGGAAACCCTTATTTTGTTGAATTTCGTTTCTTTTCTGTACTTTGGATAACAGCTAATCGGTTTCATTCGGTTTTACCAAGCGCATACACCATATTTACCATTTCAAGTTCATTATTTCGGTTTAGCTAAAATTAAAAGTATAGAAAAGAGCGTAAAAACGAAATTCAACAAAATAAGGGTTTCCTTGGTAACATCGGTTGTTAAATTTTCAAAGCATACTGAGACTTAGAAAACCGAAATTGATAATTGCGAAATAGAGAAAGACACAAACAACTATTTGGCAATTTAAAAAAATGGCTATTTTGAAAAAAAAAAATTCTTAACAAAAGTCATCAAAAGCGGCATTTTGTCTAATTTTCACTTTTTCTCAGTTTGGATATTAATATCTCGTAAACCATTGACATGCGACCATACAAACATTAATCAATGGAAAGCTTGTAAAAAATGCCTTCGATTGACGTTTTATACAGGACGTTCTATTTGAAAACTTCATTTAATTGGTCTATTTGCGTTACATAAGGTACCCTGAAAAAAGATTATCACAAATTTTAATTTGACATGAAAGCTGTAAACTGGATGATATTTAAAAAGTTTTTCAAAAATTTTTTGCTTAAATTTTGAGTTGTTTTTCTTTCTTTGCTGTAAAACTATTTAATAAAACAATGTTGGTTGCTATAGCAATAAAAAAATGATAGCATGAAAAAACAGAAAAACGTCAAAATATGTTACACACTCATACGAGTAGTAAAAAGCTCTTTTCTCGTTTCTTTTATTTATTTTTAGATAAATAACTCCTTTTTAAAGTTAGAATTTGCACCTTATTTATATGAAAACTGGTAAATCTTAAAGGTAAATATTTAGGAAAATGTAGAAAATATTACAGAATGCAAACGACTTTCCTAATTAAGAGCACCACTTCTTAAGTGAGAAGAAAACAAAATCGCTTTTGATTAAGTTCCATCTCTAAATTTATCATAAAAGACATGTAATAAGACAAGAACACTGCTGTATAATTTCTCTTAAAAAGAGTCGACGAATATTATAATTTAATAATACATTGACTAATTCAATAAATTCTGTTGATAGAATTATGCAAACAAAAATGTTTGCCGTATGTTGTAAAATTATTTAGATAATTACATTGTTGTATTATCCTGTGAACTTAATTTTGGTATTATCCTATCAAGTATCATAACCAATAAAGGAGAAGATATTATCAGCTTCTGCTTTGTATACCCCTGCAATATTAGAGATGTAAGTATACTTACCAATGCTTATAAAAGCTTTCAAAGAATATGCAAGGGTAGCTTAGGTGAGAAAAATTTCTTTACTTGGCATTTTTTCAAACGGCAATTTCGGAAGTTTTTAATTTTACGATACATGGTTATCTAATTTATTTTTTTACACTTAATCTTAAACAGAGTCATTAAAATGTATGGAACAAATTTATTTATTCAACAAACTGGGTAATATTCACATCTTTAATTGATTAAATAAATTAAACATTAATATGTTAAAATAAAGAATAATTAAATGAAAATTCAAAGCTTATAAAATAAGCGATCTATTAGTAACAGTGGGCACTGATCTTAAAACAAAATAAATTTAGTCCATGTATGCAAATTAATATTAACAGGTTTGATTTTAATACTTCACAGCCGTTAATGATAAATGTAATAATTTTCAATTGGTTAAGGTTAGGTTTGTGAGAAAATCTCTCCCTACGTAAGTACAGTTCCTTTCAGAAAGAAGTAAGACACAGGAGACTCGATTGCTGGTTTAGCTCAGACGGCTCCAAATATGCCGGCACGTTTTGCTCCCTATTTACTCGTGATTCTTTTATGTCCCACTTCCGAAGGCTTTATGTGCGTACAAAATGCCTAAGAAATTGATGATTTTTGGGGCGAGATTCTTGGTAAAAAGCAGAGTGGACTAAAATGAAAATCTTAGCTGATATTTGAGTTTATTGGTATTTAAACTTCAAAAATATAAAAAAAATTGTCTCAAACCAACCGTGGGGGTGATCCAGCCTCTCCTTGGTAGGTCTGCTTGAAAATCAATCTTAAATGCTGGGGATTCATTAGATAGAATGAAAAGTCTGAAAGTATGGGGTTTGTTTTTCTTAATCTTAAAGGCTGTAATTCTAGTGTGAATCTCGGTCATTAAGCTGAGGCCAAGACAACTGCTTTCAAAATTCACATAAATTTATTGTAATAGTATTGTATATTCAACCGAAAACCGCATGTCGATACCCACGTTTGAGGCTCTGTATCGAAGTCCAAGGAGGCCACTTTGAAACCAACTGAGAATTACTGTTAGATAAACATGATTTGAAAGAAGTTGTACCATTTATTAATGATTCATACTTGGAGTATGTAAAAGACAAGAATACCACCAAGCAGATGTGGGAAACTCTAAAGAAATCCTTCGAAAGAAAAGTCAAAGCCATCTAAGAAGACAACTTTTAACCATGAAATTAGAGGACAACCTGATAAGGAAAATTCATTATCTAAAATTTGAAAATTTGATTAGTAGGAGCAAACCTGGAAAAAGGAGATATAATAAGTTATCTGTTGATGACATTGTCAGTTACATATGACAGTTTAACAACCGCATTTGAAACTGTACCTTCAGAAAGAATTGTAATATCTCGACTATTTGATGAAGAAGTAAAGAGGAAGCAAAGTAAGTCCATAGCAAAAAGTGAAGAAAACTGATATTCAGTAGCCTTTTCTAATAAAACAAGAAGATGTATAATATATCTAAATTAAAATGCATTAGTTGTGGACGTTATGGACATAAACAAATATTATTTCAAGATAAATAAAGTTTTTGAGAAATCTAGTAGAAATCAAGTTAATTCGACAGAACGAATTATAGATGACGAGTCTATTAGTTTTATAACAGTTTCGTTGGTTGACAAGTTAGCTAATGATGGAATATTAGAAAGAAAAATTAAACTAATTCTAGATTCAGGTGCTACGGATCATTTAATTAATACTAATATACTCTTTTCAAGTTTTGATGAATTGAAAGATCCAATTTCAATATCTGTAGCTAACGAAAACAATAAAACCTATGGTCACTTTTTACCTCTTGCGATATTTCTTAACTAATTTATCAAATTGGCTCCATGTATCTGACAATTCGAATCGCGTATAGAAGAATTTCGAAGTTTTTAATATTCGTTCCTATTATATTTATTTTGTTTAAATTAATTTTTCTATCGTGATTAATATGTTTTAATATGATATTATTTAGAATAAAATTTATTTAATTATGCCAGGCTTGTATTATGATACAAGATATAAGTATCAGATAATGTCAAAGGTAAAGGTCTACCTGACATTACCTTTAATTACAAACACCTGATTTCAGGTAGCAATGTTGCCAAATTTACCTTTTAGTTTTTTATTAATATCTCAAAAAGGGAGGTCGATATTAAGGTTCCTTAAAGCATCCCCAATAACGCACTGGAAAATTTATTCGCCATTAGAGAGTTATTGAAAGAATAAGTGTTTTCATGAATCTCATTGGACTTTATCTAAATCTCCAAATAAAATAATTATTGACACTTCACTTAAATTAATAGCAATAATTGTTTCAAAAATGTATAATGGTGAATAGACATAGAAGTTGGAATACAACAGCAAACCAAAAAGACAATATTCGCTTTTAGTGCGAGTTTAACTTTAACTATTTCGACATCCATAATAACTGTAATAAGTTTAGTTTCTTCAATTTTATAAATACTTTTTACAGCATTTAAAACACCACCACCTATACTACTGTCTCGGTCACAACGATACACAAAATAATTAACATTAAATAATTCATTGTAAAATATTCCAGAGTCAAGCCAAGTGCTAGAAAACCTTATCTATTTAGAATTTCGTTCGATGTAGTCACATGTCAAACATTAGAAAATAAAAGTTTACGTGTCTCGCGACTTGTTTCAAGAGTTTATTGTTTATAAATAAATAAATTTGTACCAGACTTTATACTGACCCTGTAGATGTTTCAGATTGAATGTTGATTTGCATAATTTACAACTAAATAGAATTAGTAATGTAGATAAGTGAATATTCACACAATTAACATTTACACTAACAGCGATTAAGCTGCTTATGAGTAATTTAGCTCAGTTACTTCCAATAGTAAAATATTAAGATTTCAAATTTGCATTATTTAGAATCCCGAAAACAAAATTGTGTATAATTTATTATTAAAAATAAAACGTGAAATGGGTTAATGGAAATTTATACTAGTAATTATTATAGCAGGTTTGTGCTGCAACATACAAAGGGGGTAAGCAGCATAAACTCAACGAGGCGTACGTTATGATCGTCCTACAGGGATTAAAAGACCGGGATCACATTGAGCGTCAAATGCTGACGCAACAAACGATAAAATAATTCAAATTTTACAAGACTTCTAATAAACCAGCAACATTTAACATTTAAATATAATTAAGTTCTTTTATACACCGTTTTGTCATTAAAAACATTATACTTTTATGAATAGTGTTCTTTAACTGAGCTGTGGTTATTCAGTTACTCACTACACAGAATTATCAAAAAACCAAAGTTAGAAAGTTTACGCAGATATTTATCAGCAGAAACCCAAGGTAGGCTAGGAATATCTAGGTATAAAGACATAAAGAATTACTTTTTTGTGAAAGAATTGAAATTAACAACAGATTTTTTTTTACTTTTTTTGTATCAGCATAGATTAGATAGACTAGATACTAGAGAGTATAAAATCAATCTAGCAATTTACATGGGGGTGCAGCTATCAAAATGTAGAATGTGTTATCCAGAACCGGCTAATCCCCTGTACTGACATTTTATTTTATCAATTTTTGCTTAAGGGGGTTTCAACCTTCAAAGTTTTTAACTGTCAAAATTTTTACGTTTTTGCTGATATTTCTAGTTTTTGAAGTTTATTTAAGAAAATGCTTCCATAGCCCGATAAAAAAGTTCATCAAGCTTCCTGTAAAATTGTCAAGAATCCAAAGACTTTTGCGATCAGCGCGTAATTTCAATTATTCATAAATTTTGACGCCATGCAATTTTAAGCAAGTAGGTTTTTCAAAATTATTTTGAAAGTCACTGGAAGCTTGATGAACTTTTTAATCGGGCTATTGGAGCATTTTTTCAAATAAACCATAAAAACTAGAAATATTAGAAAATACGTGAAAATTTTGACAGTTAAAAATGTTGAAGGTTAAAACCCTCATAATGCATAAATTCCGGCGTATGGGTAATAAATACTCATTTTATATTGATCTCCATATTCGTAAAAAAGAAGCGAAGAAAAAAATATACGGGTTAAGGAAAACTTTCTGGACATTGAAAAAAGAAAAAACAAGACCTTTAATGACCGAATGACCGAGAAATTACTGCGTGTAATTGTTGTTTGGTGCATGTATCTTTACCACTAAATGAAAGCAAATCTAAGAAATTATCTTCCGATTCGTGAATTTATTGTAAATATCGATCGTCCCTTTTTGCAAATAACTTTTTCTAAAAGCAAAGTTGCCAGGTCACTCGGTTTTTAAAAAGAAGATTATTTTGATATTCCATATGTAGAGTTAAATCAGTTTGCCTGTGCCTGTTTTTAAATTACCAGTACGGAAAAATAAAAATATGAAATTCAGGCACATGCAAATTGACTTGACCAAACCAAAATAATCGTTATAAATTGTAATTTAAAAAAAAAACCGAGTAACCTGCCATCTTTGCATTTAAAAAAAGAGTTGTTAGTAAACATACTTCTCAGAAAAGTTCAAAAATATTGATTTTTGAGCTCTTTAAAACTACTTGAATAAATTTACAAATTACAATTTTATTTAGGTATTTTTCTTATTTCAAATGGATTTTGGTACTTAGTATCAACTTCAAATGAAAACAAAATTTATTTTTTATTTTTTTAGTTACAAAAAAAATAAGAAAAATATCATAAAGATAAATAAACTTGATTTTTATCCCAAAATATTATAATAGTAAATGATGAAGGTATGGCTTTACCGGACTTAATAAAAAAAAATATGTTATAAATAATTATGTGATTTTTATTAAGTCCTATAAAGCCATAACTTTATCATTTGCTATTATCATAAGCATACTCATTTTCAAAAATTGTTTTTACAAACAAAAAAAGGGTGTTACATTTAGAGAAATAAAGTTGATGTTATTTCCGGTAAACCGGAAATGATATTAGAAAGAAAATGAGTGAAAATAATGTGTTTTCTTGAACCATACAACATAGTCAAATTTCGAATTTTTATTTCTTAAATATAGAAATTATAGAGGTGACCCATGATTCTTTTACACCCGGTATATAATCTTATCCATTCCGTTTCAGTTTTCCCGTTTCGTTTATTTTTTTTTTCTCTCTCAACCCAAATTGTTAATTTTTAGTCAACCTTTGGTACCGAAAAGGTTAAATTAAATTACCAAATATAATATCACAAGTGGTTAAATTTTCTCGGTAAAATTTATTGACTCGACAGTTCGTTGCTGTCAATTTCATGAGTAAATTCTCAAAAAAATCACGAGGCGAAGCCGAGTGATTTTTGAACAATTTATGAATGAAATTGTGCAACGAACTCGAGAGAAACAATCAATTTTACCCAGAGAAAATTTAAACACGCGTGATATTCTTCATGGTTATATAACGAATAAAAAAATTAATAAAATAATCTGAATTTTATGTTGCCTGTATTAATTAGTAGTATTTCTTAAATATTAGAACTCTGTGATTATAACCTATAAACTCAAAAGATAGCAACGTTTTATATTAGGAGTATAATTTATTTTTTATAAGTATTTTAAGTTTTAATTGTTATTTGTAATAAATGTACAATTAATGTAGAAATTGCCATTTCGTTCTTCAACTTGCTGTGATTGCTGAGGTTGAGAATTGTCTGTCTCCGATGTTATTGTTGCTGCAATGTTTTGTGCAGTTTCTCTTAAGTTATTAACTAACGTTTTGTGGTGTTCTAAATCCAAAGTATTGTTTTATTGATTGAACATTTGAATGTCCAGTTAATTTTATCATCTGGGTTTCTCTTACACCTGCCTTCGCCAGTGCCGAAATGGTAGATGAACGGTGAGAATGGTTGGTAATTTTTTGTTTTTTTAGTTTCTAATCCATTTTTTTCATCTAATAATTTTGTCCACTTTGAGATCGTATTTATAGAGATATAGAGAATGGCATATTTTTATACCAGTTACCGTTCTTGAAGTTTGAGTTAGGAGTTAAAAACATTCTATCGGTTTGTATTGCTGGAGCACGTTTTTCAATTAATTTTTTAAATAATCGGACTGAACATAGATTTTCATTATGAGGATGTCTTATTAACCATTTGCTACTTGCTGGAGCTTTAGAGCCGCCCTGAGTCGTTTTGAAAAAACTGTGTTATATTCAATTCGCCCTGTAAATTCTCCCAAGTTATTAAATTCTTCTTGGAAATAATGTATTTTACAATATGCAGCTTCATTACCACGCCAAGCTAGCTCAAAGGAACATATATGGAATTTTTTTTTCTGCAATCCCTCTGGGTTATCTTCCGGCCATACACTTGCCCTTGCATAAATTTCTTCTCTAGTTAAAGCTTTAGAGCTTACCTTGAGAATTAAATTAAGGTAACTATTTTAACATTATTATTTTAAAAATTATTACTTACTTTTCTTTTTTCCACAGATTGCTGAAGTAGCTTACGCTTTGTGTTTCTTGCATCTCTTGCATTTTTAAATATTATATTCGTAAATGGATCAATTTTTATGTTAAATTCTTTGAAATATTTTTGCTGTGGTATTCCAAATAGACTTTATACAACCTTCCTTTCACCGTTCTTTTTTTTCATGTTAAATGCCCAATCTTCCAATACTTTGGACAACTCGACAGATGTTGTATTTGGGAGTATGGTATAATTCCTTACTTCACAAAATTCACTAAATTGTTGCCACACTGATTTCTTTGATTTAATTGTGTTTATTGGAATATTACTAATTATTGCACTTTCTATAGATTCAGAATCTTCTTTACCAAATCTTGTCGCTTCCATTTTTATCACAAATAATTCGTATTTGAACTGAGGAGCTATGGGTAATTGCAAGATTCTGCGCAAAACAAGCTTACCGTGGGTATATTTGGTGGCCTATACTACATACGCGTTGAACTTTTATAGCATTTAATATTCGTATTATAAATTATAATCAATAAAATTTAAAATTTGCATGAGATAATATTTATTTATCATAAACCTATCATAAGATAGTATAAAATCTAGAAACTGAAACAGGAATCAAACTTAAACGTCCGTCTCGCCTGTCGCCGGTACTAAGATACTCCCAAAAAAATTGTCGCTTTTTTAGCTTCAAACGTCAGCGTAATACTTTGACGCGTGTCAAAATGAAGCGTTCTGATTGGCTTAGAATTCAATGAGTTATAGTTTATTTATGAATAAAAATAAAAACGCATTTTTTTATAGTTGGTCATAAAGTACGCCCCTATCATAGACTCTACATGAAAAACAAAAATTCTATATTAAAACTAAATTCAATTTGATTGGAACTAGGCATCGTTTTTGTTAAATTTTTGATTACAAATGCCCAAAAAACAATTTTTACTAGCGAAAAGTACGCTTTTCAAACATTTCGCCGAGTATCTTCATAAGTAATGATCAGTCAAGTGTTGCAATCGGTGAATTGGTAGCCTAAATCACTAATTCTAGTGGCACCATCACCATCTAAAGCTTGGCGATAAAGCTTAAAAAATAAGACACGCCACCGTGAATCGAAGCCACAGTTTTTATCGTATTTTTTTTAATTCCAACGTCTTAGCGGTTGTGACCACTAAGCAGATACTAATAATTACGTTAGATATGTATTTCTTAACACAATTTTTTGAATGATTCAAATTTTCCCATCAGTTTCCAACAACTCTCCTGTTTTAAATCAATTTATAAATCTAGAATATTTTCAGTTTCTCTTAATGAACCAATCTCATTTATTTAATAAGTAATATTTATTTCTATAATAATCAATTATTATTAGAATAATTAACAAAAATATTTTTAGAGAAAATAAATATTTTATCATTAAATTATAAAAAATAGTTTTTATGAAAAAGGTTTAATTTTTTAAAAATAATATAAATTGACTAATTTTTGACAAAATCTTACAAATACATTAAGCTTTTTCACACAATTTTGTATTTTGAGGTGATTCAACTTATTAATCAGCAATAAAGATGTTACAATTTAATTTATTGAACTCGAATGTGACAAGTGGACATAAATCGAAAACAATTTGTCGTAAAAATAATATAGCTAATGTTTTGAAAAATTAATTTCAAAACTAAATGAGCAAATTTATTAATTCATTAAGAGCATCTTCCTAAACAGAAAATATAGTGGTTTAGTACCCCAGAAAAATAGGCTAGTACGAAAAAGATTTTTGTATAATTTTTTTTGTAGACGATTTAGAAGTCATTTCTATACCTCCCAGGGGAAGGAAAAAAAATTGGAGAATCTACAAAAAAAAATATATTGACCTAAAAGTACCTTAACTTTGGACCCCTCTAATTAATTTTGTGTTAGGTTGCAGAAGGTGACTATCGGTTAAGTTGTAGCCTAATTAATTAAGATTATAAATCTGAAAAAAAATTGAAAATCTAACGAAGCAAACTTGAGTTTTTTCTGGGCTACTAATGCTCGATTTCATGATTTATCACAATTATTCCTCCCAAACTCGCGCGCCCTCTATGGATTCGCATTAATTGTCAGTTATTTGTGAATAATTTGCAAAGAAGCTCCAGAAAAGTGGGATGGATTTTCTATTCCTTGTTATTATCTCCAACGGAAAATTTATCGCGGGCGTCTAGGAAGATGCTCTTAAAGATTAAAGATTATTCGTTATTAAAATAATTTATAATATTCAACATGTGAAGATATTTTTTGTAATAAATAAATCGTGGTAAATATTTATTTTACAATTTTAGAATGCGTGTATATTTTTGTATATTATAATATTTTCAGTTATCATTGTAACATTATATTTTTTAAGTTTGAAAGCTTATATTTTTAATGAATCGTGCTTAGAAATTATATATTTGAAGATTGTTCTTGAAACTGCCGATTGTCAATTAAAATATTTTTTTGCTGATTTTGTTGTTTGGAAAGGATAGAAGTTTAGTCTTTGTTAATTTTGAGTTTTGTAAATATTTAAAAAGCTAAACTTCTTTCCTTGTCGCGGCTCCTGGTAGCCATAGTTAACTTTAGTTCAGTTCCACGTTAGTTTCCACTTTGGAAATACCATCTGCACAGCTATCTTCCTAGCTAAAAATCGTTTATAATTAAAACCAATTTATCAGGAAATAAACGCAAGAACCCTAAACAGTTTTTAATTTTGGACAATTCCTTAAATTAAAGGAACGCAACAACAAATTTGGTGGCAGCGGTGAAGGGATATTTTTTGCGTGTGTTAAGTGATTAACTATGCCTGGAGCACGACGGAATCACAGTTTGTGATTGAGAAACGTAAAAAAGTGATTTCCTGTCGTAAAATCTGGTTTGTTTTTGGAGCCGTTGAAGCTGCTTTTTTGAGGTCCTCCTTTTGGAGCAGATTTTGGAGCTGTCGGAGCTGAATTTTGGATCTGTTGAAGCAGAATTTTGGAGCTGCTGGAGCTGAATTTTGGTGCTGTTGGAGCTGAATTTTGGTGATTTTGAAGCAGAATTTGGAGCTGTCGGAGCTGAATTTCGGAGCTGTTGGAGCAGAAATTGAGAGCTGTTGGAGTTGCTGAATATTTGGACACAGTGTTTAATTGACGAACGATGTGCATGTAAGTAAGCCAGCATTTGAAAATTTAAAATCTGAGAACTAAAGTAATTATGAAAAATAGCAAATGTACAAGGAAATGTAGAAGGAAATGTTGACGGACTTATATTTCATTGCATACTGCTGTAAAATTAATTAAAGAATTAGATGGTACTAAAAAGAAATTAATATCAGAATTTTTAGATTCGTGTGATATGGCTTATGAATCAGTTAGGGAAGAGAATTATTAAAACGAAAATTACGGAAAAAGCAAGAAATTCTATAAAATATAGAGAATTTAATGATTGGCATAGTCTCGTGGATTATCTTGAGGAAATATTTTCACAAAAACGTTTAGTTGCACATTGGCAACTTGAACTAAATTCTTGTCGCCAAATAAAAAATGAAAATATTGAAATTTATTCCGGTAGAACATAAAAAAATTTATCTAACCTAATTGATGCGTCTACTGCAAATAAAACTCTAGAGGAAGCTGCAGCATTTCGGATGTTTTAAATTCACAAGCAAAAAAATGTTTTTATTCAAGGTTTACAAGAACCTTTTAAATTACATGTTAAATCGCGTAATCGTGATAATTTAGAAAGTGCTATGGAATTAGCTAGGTTATAAGAACGCGAGTTAATAAGTTCAAATAGTCGCAGAATTTTTTCGGATATAACATGAATCAAGGAAGACAAAATACAAAAAAGTGTTATGTTTGTAATAAGGAAGGACATTTAGCTAATAATTGTTGTTTCAGGTAAAATAGTAATTCTAATTTTCAAAATTTTATTCAAAAAAATGTTCCTCCTAATAATAGTAATTATAATTATAAATATATTATTCATCGAATTCTAATACTCGAGTAAATACAGTAGATATTTCTAATCCTAATAAAATCATTACATGTTTTTACTGTAAAAACCAAGGTCATAAATTAGCAGATTGTCGCAAGAGGCTGTTTAATAATGATAACAAAAATGTTTCAAATCAGCAAAATTTAAACTCCCGGACGGGCCAAACTAAATGATCACGAAAATGTAAATATTCAGATAATTAAGAGAATTCATAGCGATAAGATTAATTTTGATAATAAAAGGGTAAAACAAAATGAGAATAATCATGAAGGTAAAATAGATTTTGAAAATCAAAATAGGGAAAGTATTGAAAATAATTCTGTTAGTGAAAACAAGGGAAGCATACAAATTTGTTTAAATGTAACTAGAACTCTAAATTAAAATGCCAAATGTTTATAAAAATTAACTTTTTGTTAATTTTCCCACCTTGGTATGTAATTCAAATTACGTTAAATTATTGTTAGATACTGGGTCGGACATTAGTTTATTAAAAAGTAGTAAAATTAAACCTGACATGAAAATAATTGATGAAACAATAACTATCCGCGGATTATCAGATGAATAATTTTGTACATTGGGTATTGTAAAAGACAGTGTTTATAATGTTAACTATCATATTGTCGATGATATGTTCTCTTTGAAATTTGATGGAATAATTGGAAGTGATTTTTTGCGAGTTAATGATTCTAGAATTTATTATATCAAAATGGTTCTTGAAGTAAATAGTGACTTGATTCCGAATATGTTTTGTGTTGATAAAACAATTGTATTGCCTCCTTGGGTCGAAATGATTAGTAGTGCAAAGTTATTGCAAAATGTGAATGATAATACTGAAGTGATCATAGTAAAAAGTGAATTAGAAAGTGGCGTGTTTTTAAGTAATTGTGTTAGTATTATATTAAAGAACGCTTGTTTAGTTTCTGTAATTAATTCAAATGAAGAAGCTATATAAGTGAAGACAATGAAGCCCAGTAAATGTTTTAGGGAATTCCAGGCAGAGAATTCCAGGAAAAAATGCTGAAGTTTGCAAAAGTGAAATTAATACGTCAAGGACAGATACCTTATTACGAGCATGGAAATTAGACCATTTAAATAATGAAGAAAGGAGTTTTATACAAAATATTTGTTTGGAATATAATTACATTTTTTTATTTGGAACATGATTTTTGGACTTGTAATGATACCATAACACATCGAATTCCTACGAAAGGAGACGTGGTACCTATACATTTGAAACCTTATAGGTTACCGATTAAATATAAAGAGGAAGTTAAAATGGAAACGCAGAAAATGCTAGCTAGAAGAAGGAACAATTGTAAATAGTAATAGTCTGTGGAGTTCTCCTGTGATTGTCATACCAAAAAAAGGTTTATGCTAGTGGTAAACAAAAATTTAGGATTGTGGTTGATTATAGAAAATTAAACGAGTCCACAATTGGTGATTCATACCCCTTACCAAACATTGTACACATATTAGATCAGTTGGGTAACCCAAAATTTTTTAGTACTTTGGATTTAGCTAATTGTTTTCATCAGATAAAAATAGATGACGGGGATGCTAAAAAAACAGAATTTTCTACAGATTTTGGTCATTTTCACTATCAACGTATGCCTTTTGGAGTCAAGGGAGGTCCAGCAACCTTCCAGAGGTTAATGAACTCGGTATTGATGGGACTACAAGGAGTAAAATGTTTTGTATATTTAGATGATGTTCTAGTCTATGGAAACAACCTATTAGAACATAATAAGAAGTTGATGGAAATATTCGAACGTTTTAAAAATCATAAATTACTGTTGAAACCAGATAAGTTTTCAAAAACACATGTGAATTATTAGGTATTCAGAAAATTCAAGCATTTAGGCCAAACCTCAAACTAATGAAACATTAGAGAGATCCCACAGATCATTGAAAGAATATTTAAGACATTACATAAATAAAGATCAAACCAATTGTGATAAGTTAATACCGTATGCGACTTTTTGCTATAGTCTTAGTCTTTCTCCGCATACTGCTACTAAATTTACACCAAATGAATTAATTTATGGTCATAAAGCTAGGTTAGCAAGTTCAATTTTAGGAAAACCTAATAAAAATTAATACGCTTTTCATGATTATGTTCTAAATTTAAAGCAATCACTTCAAGAAGCGAGACAAATAGCTAGAGAAAATATAGAGCATCAAAAAGATTTGTCTAAGGCTAAATATTATAAAAATATTAACACTGTAGATTTTCAAATTGGAGATTTAGTATTATTATACGATGAGTCTACTAGACATGGACGTAATAAAAAGTTAGATTCAATGTGGATAGGTCCTTATAGGATCGTTGATAGGAATTCAAACGTGAACAGTACCATTTTGAAAGGGAATAAACCCATCATGGTCCATAATAATCGTTTGAAACTAGGGTTTGACGGTTTTTAAAAAACGGTTTTAAAAACCGGCGTTTCTAGTAAATTTGTCACATTCGAAAACTAGTTTTTAAATTAAGAAAACCGGTTTAAAAAAATTCAAATAATATATACAAAATCAGAGAGTCCAACGGAAATTTAGTTAGTTACGAGACTCTAATGTCGTTTCGATTTCGGTTCAGTTTTGGTACAGTTTCTGTTCTATTTCGCTCCGGTGTCCGGTATGGTTTTAAACTGTAGAAACTAATAATTGTTTCAAAGAAAATATGATTTTGAAGAAAATTTATACAAAAAATATATTGTATAGACCCTATTTGAAACTATATTTTGATTAATTCCGAAATAGGAGTTTAAAAGATGTATGGTGTACATACATAAGAATATAATATGCATATTGATTTTTTTTTTGTTTTTCTTATATTATGAATAGTGTCGAATTACCGGGTTTCAGTTTCAGCTGGTGAATGCTAAAATTCACCGGGGCACCTAATAAGTGCCCCTGACTTTTGTCAAAAACGAATTTAGTATTCATTTTTATTTCTTTTTAGATTTGTAATTGTCCTATTATTGATGGACTTAGTAATAAATGAAAATGGAGGGTTGGCGGATTATCAAATAAGACATTTTACAAAATCGTCTGGGATATTTTTTGATCATCTGGGAGAAATTAGCATTGGTAATGTATGTTAGCCTAACAGATTATGATAATAAATTTATAGAATTAGAAAAATGTTATTTGAGAACTATAGCTCTTTGTAATAGTGCGAAAGTCAATTTAAAATTCGATACTAAAATAAGAGGACGGGATAAGTTTTTGGCGTTGACAGAAAAAGTTATTGAAAAAATTGAGAATGAAAGAAATGTTATAAAACAGTTGTTAAGATTTCAGAACATTTTTAAACTTGGATTAATTAACGCAGTAGGTTGAGTTGCTAAATATCTTTTTGGAACTTTAGACGAAGAAGATGAAAACTTTTACAATTCTAAAATTAAAAGTTTTAGTGAAAACGAAGAATCCGTATTAAAGTTGGTTCAAGATTAATTTTAAAATCATCTATTTCGAATTTTAATGAAACTATTATTCTTTAAACTATAATGAAAATATTTTAATAGATAATTTATAAAATTTAGAAAAAATGCTAAGTAATAAGACCGAAGTTGTAAATTTATTAAATAATGAATTTTTGTTTGATGAACATATGTATTAGTATTATTATAATAATATTTTCCCAGTACCAGTTAGGAACTATAAGTTTGATAGATGCGATTTTGTTTGCTCAACTAGGTAAAATTCAGCCAACCATTTTAACACCATCTAAAATTCTTAAGGAATTGAATTCAATAAATAATTTATTGCCAAGTGGATTAGAATTTCCTGTAAAAAATAACTGAAGAAAGTTCTCAGGTTTTGATGAATGTAGTTGATTAAAATGCTTACTTTAAAGATAATTTTATTATGTATGTGTTAAACATTCCAGTGAGTGAAGATAAATTTTTAATTTGTATCATGTGTTACCTGTACACGTAAAAACTGATGTAGATAATAAGTGATTTTAATTGCTTGTGTATTAATATACTTTTGTTTTAGAAAATGTTTAAGAAAATGCCTAGGAAAAAGATGTTGCGATAAATTTTGACATTTTGACTCTAACAGAGTATCTCCAAATAGATGTGTTAGATATTTTAAGGATTATAGTCCCGAAAACTCAGTGATAGAGTTACCTGTGAGGGAGCTATCTGCGAGAGAGTCAGAATGTGGTTCTAGCAGACAACATCAGGTGGTAAAACAAACTACCGCATTGTCGTCTATCGTGGGTAGACGAGCTATTCGAAAAGATTCGTCCAACTGAGTTAGACGAATTTTTCTTTTAAGAGAGGAGGTATTGTGTTCCCACCCTGAATGCGTGTATATTTTTTGTATATTATAATATTTTTAGTTATCATTGTGACATTAAATTTTTTAAGTTAGAAAGCTTATATTTTTAATGAAACGTGCTTAGAAATTATATATTTGAAGATTATTCTTGAAACTGCCGATTGTAAGAATTATAATATTTTTTGCTGATTTTGTGGTTTGGAAAGGAAAGAAGTTTAAGCTTATGTCTTTGTTAATTTTGAGTTTTGTAATAACATACAATACATACAATACATAACAGACTTTCTTGAAGAGCATGTGGTCCCATTTGCCCCATTTATTGGACAGAATTTCCTACTAATGCAAGATACCTCATGTAGCTAGAATTGTGCAATTAAAACCATTTTATCAGGAAATAAACGCAAGAACCCTAAACAGTTTTTAATAATAATAATAATAATAATCTTTATTTCTTTCCTTCATACTTCACATAATATAATATATTCAATACAACAGGAAGAGAAAAATGCGATAGTTCAGATTACTCTGTTCTTCCAGCATGGCAAATAAAATAAATAAAATTATAACATTAGAATAAAGTAAACCAAAACAATTAACGTAAGTAAGACTTTAAATAACCCAAAGGTAAAGTGTATAACGTAACTTTACAGAAAAGCTTGACTAAGGTCTATATCAAAAAAGTCTTGTATAGAGTACTGTGCTGATTCAATAAGCACCCTAGAGACCTCTTTCTTGAAGTTGAGATAAGATTTTTCCTTTATCTTATTGGGTAGAGCATTATATAGGCGTGGGCCTATGAAGTTTGGTCCTATTTCCTTAAATTAAAGGAACGCAACAGAATAATTAAGAAAAATATTTTTAGAGAAATAAACATTTTATCATTAAATTATAAAAAATACTTATTATGAAAAAAAGATATTAATTATGTAAAAATAATCTAAATTACCTTATTTAAAACATTTTTGTCAAAATATTACAAACACATTAAGAAGATAGTCGGCAAAATGTTTGAATAGCGTACTTTTCGCTAGTAAAAATTGATTTTTGGGCATTTTTAATCAAAAATTTAACAAAAACGATGCCTAGTTCCCTTCAAATTGAATTTAATTTTCATATAGAATTTTTGTTTTTCATGTATTGACTATGATAGGGGCATATTTTTGGTACAATGATAAAAACGCATTTTTTATCATGGTACCAAAAGTACCCCTCTATCATAGACTATAAATGAAACACAAAAATTCTATATGAAAACTAAATTCAATTTGAATGGCACTAGGCATCGTTTTTATTAAATTTTTGATTACAACCCCAGTAGCACACAATATTAAACCTACATTTAACCATTATTGTACCAATATTTTATATTGGCCCAATATATAAACATATTATACTATATTGGTTACATATTGTTTAAGCAATTTATTTATATATAGGTATTTATATGTTGGTCCTAGATTGGGTCAATATTATTTTTACTCATAATATCTTTTATCGATTTGCCTTTAATGGGCCAATATAATTTATCAATTAAAAAAATATATAGTTTAATCATGATTGGACCAATATTAAAAAAATATTTGATTTTAAACGTTGTTTATTTAAAGTTATGCCAATATGATACCATTATTTAAAATCAAGTTTCAAAATATATAGGTTTTTGGAGATTTAACCAATATAGTAAAATATGTTTTCTTTAATATTTAAAAAAAAAACTTCAATAAAATGTTTGTTTTAAAACGTTGTTTATTTAAAGAAATGCCAATATGATACCATTATTTAAAATCAAATTTCAAAATACATAATAGGTTTTTTGGTGATTTTTTAATCATAATACTGTAAAAATATTTTTCTTGGATATTTATTATAAACTATTATCTAGGGTAAGGTTTAAGGAGTAGTCTAAAAGTTAAATAGAATAAACATATTGGAAAAACAAAAAATTTCAAAAAATACAGATCACAATTGAAGTAAAAGCATTTGCTTCATTTTTATTCACACGGCTCAATGTTTTGATGTTAAAAGGGTACGTGCGAGCATAAACTGATGTTAGGTGAAATTTAAATTTAAAATATATACCTACATACAATTTAAAATAAAATAATAGTAAAATATATTGGGCCTAGATTGGTTCAACATTATTTTTTTTATCATAATATGTTTTATCGATTTGCCTTTAAAGGCCCAATATAGTTTATCAATTTAAAAAATATATCGTTTTATTATGATTGGGCCAATATTAAACTAAAGTTTGTATTGAAACGTTGTTTATTTAAAGAAATGCCAATATAATACCATTAAAATAAAATATTCAAAATAGTTTTTGGAGATCTAATCACTACTGTAAAAATATTTTTTCTTGTATGCTTATTGTTTTTAAGCAAACTTCGATAAAATGAATTAAATGGGAGTTAAAAGGTAATGTACGAGCATAACTGATGATAGAGGTGAAATCTTAATTTAAAATATATAAAAAATGTAGGAGTAATAAAATAATAGTAAAATATATTGAGATTAGATTGGTTCAATATTTTTTATCATATGTTTTATCCATTTGCCTTTAATGGACCAATATTCCCAGTAGCACACAATATTCCACCTTTATATAACCATTATTGTACCAATATTTAATGTTAGCCCAATATATAAACGTATGATACTATATTGATTTGATATTGGTTAACCAATTTAAAAATATATTGGTAGTTATATATTGACCCAAAATTGGTTCAATAATATTTTTTAATCTATTATCTTTTATCAGCTTGTATTTGATGGCCCAATTTGGTTTTACAATTAAAAGTAAATACAGTTCTTGATATTGAAAACATAAAATACAAAATTGAAGATTAGTTCCGTACAAAATCTGTTAAAAGTTAATTATAAAATTAGCCGTTTTTTATTTCACCTACCATACAATTATTTTACTATTGAGTGTTTTATGTATTAATACCTTTCATAGCGATATTTTTTCGGGTAAAATCCATTTTTATGAGGTGAATTGTTCAGTATTCTTAGTTCCAAAATTATCACTAGATGGCGTTTCAACTTCTACGCAGAGAATTCGGTCAGTGTATAGTATAAATAGTGAGCCGGGTTTTGAATGCAACCATAATGCTACACAAATCCTGACCGCTTCATGCGATGCACGATTAAGATCTAACAGTGTAGAATGCTGCAAATTACCTATTGGGCATTTTTAGGTTCTTCTAGCTAATTGCTATTTGTTTAAATAAATTAGCAAATTTCTTATTTTTATGAGCTTTTATTTGATTAATACAATACGTATAAATTAGAAATGCATGTATTGGTATAAAATACAAACCCATTAATCCATAACAGCGTTCACTGGCTAAAGTATATTGGTACAATAAAGGCAACCATATATCGCCGTATGTCAGTAAACAAATATTGGCAGGCAATAGGTAAACTATATTGGGAGAATAAAGGTAAACAAATATTGAGCCTTTGTTTTTTGCCAATATTGGGTTGCCAATATTGGATTTCACATAATTCCATCTGAACAAATGCATCTCCAGCCAATATTGAAGGCCATGATTGTACCAATATTGTTGTGCTACTGGGGAAAGGCCCAAAAATCAATTTTTACTAGCAAAAAGTACGCTTTTCTAACATTTTGCCGACTATCTTCTTAAGCTTTTTCGCATAATTTTGTATATTGAGGTGATTCAACTTCTTAATCAGCAATATAGGTGTTACAATTTAATTTATTGAACTCGAATGTGACAAGTGGACATAAATCGAAAACAATTTGCCGAAAAAATAATGTAGCTAATGTTTTGAAAAATTGATTTCAAAAATAAATAAATTTATTAATTCATTAAAGATTATTCATTATTAAAATAATTTATAATATTCAACATATGTACATATTTTTTGAAATAAATAAATTGTAATAAATATTTTACAATTGAATCAATTTGTGTAAGCATAAGAATTATGTTAAACACGAAAGGTATCCAAAATTTTTTATGTATAGTTTATATTTTTTAAGTCCTAATGCTCTTGCTTACTTCACATAAGTCGTTTTCATGTGTGAAAGGGAGAAGTTATAGTTACATCCGTCAGAAAAACAGACTACTTATATTAGGAATTATGCATACACTTAAATGATATAAAAGTGGGGGCGGTAAATTGCAAGTTTAGCAAAAGATTGGAATAAATATTGTTAAGACACTAGTGAAAACAGTAGTTCGAGTCCGAGAAACGAAGAACAAAGTCTACAAGATGTTCAAGAAAAGCTTCAAAATGGCCTAGAAGATGAAGATCGACCTCTACTTCAAACCAAAAGTTGCAGAAGAAGAAACTGATAAGTTGAAGATGTGTTGTGATTGTCCACTTCAACCATCTACGTTGTGGAAGATGATTTCTAGGTCACAGCTTCTCAACTAGAGAAGATTGATGCCGAAGTGGAAAAGTTCTACCGAGAAAACGATCTCAACGTACAACCATCCCCATCGAAACCAGGAATGTCTACCTCCAAGCAACAACCAACTCCAGCGTAACCAGAAATGTCAATCTCCAACCAAGAACTAACTACAGCGGAACCGGAGTTCCGCTGTAGTTGCCTACCCCCAACCAACAACTCCGATTTTCTACCTCCACCTCCGCTGACTATGGGCCCAAGTATCAAACGAAGAGGTTGTTGTTTGAGCAGCTTTTCCGCTCAATATCTGCGGCTCCATAGTAATTCGATTTGGGGTGGATCCGTTCAACAACTCCACCCGGTTGCTTTAATTTAAAAAATCGGCTCTGAGGAAGGTGTTAGGTTTAATTACAGCACATTCAATGAACCGTTATTATTCCTGCCCAATATGATTAACATCATAAACAGTAAGCAAGTAACAACAGTAAATCTTACAGAATATGTAGCAAATGTGCAAACCTACTGGGTGCAGCTTCAGCTGAAGAACGGATGCAACTTTTATTTGGGGGTACAATCTCTGCAGAATCTTCATAATATGGCAGCATTTTATTTGGAGGTTTTTAATGGTGTTGGTTTTCGTGATGTTCAGCCATTCGATGGGTTTGTGGACAAAGTGTTTCGGAGTGTAATCAATCGAGGTAGATATGCAGTTGAAACAAATGACATTTTAGATTTAATTAATAGTGAGGAATTTAGCGATGTAAGAACATTTTTATGTGATTTATTTATTAGGTTTAATTGTTATTTTTAGAAAAACTATACAAAATATTTACGACAAGTATTTAGAAAAAAAATTTATTCATAGGTATTTTGTTTTTATTTTTTTATTTTATTTCATTTTATTTTATATGTATATATGTATTTTAAATAAAAATCTAACTTTAGAAAATAGGTTTTTATTAATATTATAAAGTATTTGTATTTGAAATAAATAATTATTGCATTAAATCCAATTTTTATAATTTTGCAACTTCCCAATACTCCCGCACTCACTCATGTTTTATGAGTTTCAAAATAGCATATTATTCAACGAGCGAGTAATGGCTATTTAATCGCGAGTAGAATACTATACTTTATCTTTTCACTTTTAGATTCTTCTATCTAGTTTTGTCATTTTGCTGGCCGTTATTTTCATTAAACACCTATGTTTATTTACTCTAGATTTTTGTTCTATGGCGTAAAATAGACGGCCCAATTTAACCTCTAAAATCACCTGACACCTAATTATATTTTTAATGTTTCTCCAATCCATAAAAAGGCTCTGTATGCTATATTATACCTGTCTTTTGATTTATTTGGTAATAAATTTTGGGTTGTTGTTAGCGCAGTTTCTAGTATTTCTGGGGGTGTGCAACTTTCACTTTCTGAATCCATTTTATATATTATGTACTCACGCTCTTTATTATTTTTGTAATTATATTTTTTAAGAAATATGTTTTTAATTTGCAATAAATAATTACTTTTATTAATATAATATAATTGTAAATTAACTTTGATTCACTTTCTTTAAAAAATTTATATTTCAAATTGAAATTATTTTGACAGCGGCGCACGCAAGTGAAGATGGCGCCGTCACATTCTATTCGTGTAACCCCGTTACCGGTCGGTTTTTGGCCAACTTCAGCCCGGTTGTTATGATAAATGTTTTGAAAATGCTGTCTCGTGATTGGTTCTAGCTAGTGTGTTATGGAGAGACATTTGATTTAAATGGAGCTATAACACACGGCTAAATTGTAATGATTGTCATTAATTAATAAGAAATGGGTACGTAATTAACATGTTATTCAATAGTCGTAGATAAAATAAATAACATAAAATTTGAATGTGCATAAAGGCCGTTTTAGACAGGCACATTTCTTACAACAAATCTTATGTAAGATTTGTTATAAGAAATTTGTGGTCGTGTAAAACAGGAAATTTTAACACAATTTGTGTCAAAATTGTGGCCAAAATAGAACCTGTTCTATTTTATTTGTAACATAAATAAAATGTGCCCGTCTAAAACAGCCTTAACAGTCCTATAATTTTTCATGATAAGTAATATTTATTTTATAATAACACAATTTAAAATAATTACTTTTATTTAAAAATAAATTTTAATTTTGATTTTTATTATTATAATGTATTTTGTTAACTTATAATGAAATAATGATTATTTTATTCACAAAATTAATATTATTTACAAAACATTATTTATCCTAATCCAACTATTGTGTGATTTATCAAGTCCGAGGTCCGAGCCACTTAAGAAGATAGTCGGCGAAATCTTTGAAAAGCGTATTTTTTTATCATTGTTCAAAAAGTACGACCCTATCATAGACTCTACATGAAAAACAAAATTTCTATATGAAAACTAAATACAATTTGAATGGCACTACGCATCGTTTTTGTTAAATTTTTGATTACAAATGCCCAAAAATCAATTTTTACTAGCAAAAAGTACACTTTTCAAACATTTCGCCGACTATCTTCTTAACAAATACTTTATTGTTCTTTTTTCTTATATTTTTTTCAACAAGATAAGCATCTTCATATTTAGCCTTTTGTAATTCCTCCGAGTAAAATGCTCCTTTTATAGGTTGATTCTGCATATCTTCTAACAAGTACGTTACTGGATTTGTTATGTTATTTTTTTTACTTTTTCGGTGGCCAGGTCCAATTAATAAAATAACTTTTATCAAATATCGCTTTTTGTTTGCTAATTCTAACAATGTTTTAGTTTTCCATGTCCAGGAATTTTCATATGAAAGTAAACAGTTTTTACAACGCTTTTTAATTTTTTTTTCGTGACCTCAGCAGGTTTCACAAATTATGTTAAGGTCATCATACCACTTATATTTCCCCAATATACTATTTTTTTTTCTTTTAACGTGCGAATTGATGCTTTCATGATGCTAAATGTTGAATAGTGGTTTATCCTATGAATTTTCATTAGGTCGCCAAAGTTTTTATTGTAAAATTCTTTTCCCTGGTCCGTTTGTAAATTTAGAGGTATATACAGTGGAGCCTGGAGCCACTTTTATCTTTTACACGGACCGTCCATAAGTATTTAGAAAAACAATCGATAACTACCAAAATGTATCTGAATCCTTTATTTTCCCGTGAATAAAGTTGAAATTCAGCTAAATACGCTTGCCATAAATCATCAATGCCTTTTAAAATAGTTCTTCGTCTTTGAAATTTTTTTCTAGCTAGTTTATGGAGTTCATTTACAAAGTCTTGCTTCACATTGCTCATTTTTCTTGAGATAAATATTGATTGTGAATGTACGATTTAATTTCTACTATACTCTTATCGATTTTTGTGTCCGTCTGATACAGAAGTTATTTAAAATTGAGTCGAGAGTTTTCTCTAAATTTGCTATAAGCTGATTAGTTTTTATCTCACAATTGGAAATCTTATTACTCATGGACTAATTAAGAGCATCTTCCTAGATACCCGCGATAAATTTTCCGTTGGAGATTATAACAAGGAATAGAAAATCCATCCCACTTTTCTGGAGCTTCTTTGCAAATTATGACCAAATAACTGATAATTAATGCGAATCCCTAGAGGGCGCGCGAGTTTGGGACTAAAAATTGTGAAAAATCTTGAAATCGAGCATTAGTTCTGCAGTCATAACTCAAGTTTAGGCCACATCCTGCCAGAGTTACCTTCTGCTACCTAGCATAAAATTAATTAGAGGTGTCCAAAGTTAAGGTACTTTTAGATCATTATATTTTATTTTGTACATTCTCCATTTTTTTGTCATCGGGCAGGAATTAAAGAAATGAATTCTAAATCATGTACAAAAAAATTATACAAAAATGTTGTTCGTACTTGCTATTATGACTGCAGAACTAAACCACTATATTTTCCGTTTAGAAAATTGCTCTTAATATTTTGTTTATATTTTTATTTCGCTCATTTTCTAAAGTGGTTTTTAAGTTACTTATTTTTCCAATTATTTCTAATCTAAATCATCAACGAATTTTCTGTTAATCGTCTGTTTTCGAGATTAAATTTCCCATCTCGGGTAAACAAAAAACCAGAACCTGGAGGACCAGGTTTTATCGAATTGATATTTTTTATGTAACGTCCAAATTTATCGACGCTCATGATGTCAATATTAAATGATACCTGAATATTTTTGACTTAGCATTATAAAATTAAATTTGCCTCTCTAAGTTCTTCCTCAATTCTAATAATTTCGTTTTCATGAGAATTATTGCCCACCCCTCTTGACACATGTAATAAACACAATCGATCTACTAGCTCATTAGGGTCATCCCAATAAACATATTCCAATGTTTTTTGTGTTTATTTCAAAAAGCCGATTCCAATTCTATTTCTTGATGCTCTTGTTATAGGACCGCTGTAAGTCCGAAATCGGTTTGGAAGAGTTGGTTCGGCAAATAAAGGTTTTATTATATTTTGATATTTGTAAGAATTTGAACCTGTAATTTGCTGACTTGGATCGACGCTTCTTCTCAGTGCAAAACTCTTTTCCAATATTTCCTTATATACTTCTTTTTCATTATTATTAAATTTCTCAGGATTTTTCTTAATTAAAAGTTCCTAAAGATTTTTAGGTCTTCTTTTCAATAATTAACTCTTCAACATTTGACGTAATTGTAGATTTTCCAATTTTCCATTCTTCCTTAAGTGGATTATATACAATGCCATAGGTGGTATCATATTCATCTTTTGTATCTTTTATTAAACCATTAATGTACTGCTTTGGAAGTGGATCAAATTGTTCTAAAAAGTGATCATAAACTTCTGGTCTTACATCATCAACAAGTGATTGATAGAATGGTCTCTCCTCCTCAAATGCACAATCATCATGTACCACTTCCTCATCTTCATATACAGTATCTGTCAATTTAGGTGTCTTATCTTCTTAAGCTTTTTCGCATAATTTTGTATATTGAGGTGATTCAACTTCTTAATCAGCAATATAGGTGTTACAATTTAATTTATTGAACTCGAATGTGACAAGTGGACATAAATCGAAAACAATTTGCCGAAAAAATAATGTAGCTAATGTTTTGAAAAATTGATTTCAAAAATAAATAAATTTATTAATTCATTAAAGATTATTCATTATTAAAATAATTTATAATATTCAACATATGTACATATTTTTTGAAATAAATAAATTGTAATAAATATTTTACAATTGAATCAATTTGTGTAAGCATAAGAATTATGTTAAACACGAAAGGTATCCAAAATTTTTTATGTATAGTTTATATTTTTTAAGTCCTAATGCTCTTGCTCACTTCACATAAGTCGTTTTCATGTGTGAAAGGGAGAAGTTATAGTTACATCCGTCAGAAAAACAGACTACTTATATTAGGAATTATGCATACACTTAAATGATATAAAAGTGGGGGCGGTAAATTGCAAGTTTAGCAAAAGATTGGAATAAATATTGTTAAGACACTAGTGAAAACAGTAGTTCGAGTCCGAGAAACGAAGAACAAAGTCTACAAGATGTTCAAGAAAAGCTTCAAAATGGCCTAGAAGATGAAGATCGACCTCTACTTCAAACCAAAAGTTGCAGAAGAAGAAACTGATAAGTTGAAGATGTGTTGTGATTGTCCACTTCAACCATCTACGTTGTGGAAGATGATTTCTAGGTCACAGCTTCTCAACTAGAGAAGATTGATGCCGAAGTGGAAAAGTTCTACCGAGAAAACGATCTCAACGTACAACCATCCCCATCGAAACCAGGAATGTCTACCTCCAAGCAACAACCAACTCCAGCGTAACCAGAAATGTCAATCTCCAACCAAGAACTAACTACAGCGGAACCGGAGTTCCGCTGTAGTTGCCTACCCCCAACCAACAACTCCGATTTTCTACCTCCACCTCCGCTGACTATGGGCCCAAGTATCAAACGAAGAGGTTGTTGTTTGAGCAGCTTTTCCGCTCAATATCTGCGGCTCCATAGTAATTCGATTTGGGGTGGATCCGTTCAACAACTCCACCCGGTTGCTTTAATTTAAAAAATCGGCTCTGAGGAAGGTGTTAGGTTTAATTACAGCACATTCAATGAACCGTTATTATTCCTGCCCAATATGATTAACATCATAAACAGTAAGCAAGTAACAACAGTAAATCTTACAGAATATGTAGCAAATGTGCAAACCTACTGGGTGCAGCTTCAGCTGAAGAACGGATGCAACTTTTATTTGGGGGTACAATCTCTGCAGAATCTTCATAATATGGCAGCATTTTATTTGGAGGTTTTTAATGGTGTTGGTTTTCGTGATGTTCAGCCATTCGATGGGTTTGTGGACAAAGTGTTTCGGAGTGTAATCAATCGAGGTAGATATGCAGTTGAAACAAATGACATTTTAGATTTAATTAATAGTGAGGAATTTAGCGATGTAAGAACATTTTTATGTGATTTATTTATTAGGTTTAATTGTTATTTTTAGAAAAACTATACAAAATATTTACGACAAGTATTTAGAAAAAAAATTTATTCATAGGTATTTTGTTTTTATTTTTTTATTTTATTTCATTTTATTTTATATGTATATATGTATTTTAAATAAAAATCTAACTTTAGAAAATAGGTTTTTATTAATATTATAAAGTATTTGTATTTGAAATAAATAATTATTGCATTAAATCCAATTTTTATAATTTTGCAACTTCCCAATACTCCCGCACTCACTCATGTTTTATGAGTTTCAAAATAGCATATTATTCAACGAGCGAGTAATGGCTATTTAATCGCGAGTAGAATACTATACTTTATCTTTTCACTTTTAGATTCTTCTATCTAGTTTTGTCATTTTGCTGGCCGTTATTTTCATTAAACACCTATGTTTATTTACTCTAGATTTTTGTTCTATGGCGTAAAATAGACGGCCCAATTTAACCTCTAAAATCACCTGACACCTAATTATATTTTTAATGTTTCTCCAATCCATAAAAAGGCTCTGTATGCTATATTATACCTGTCTTTTGATTTATTTGGTAATAAATTTTGGGTTGTTGTTAGCGCAGTTTCTAGTATTTCTGGGGGTGTGCAACTTTCACTTTCTGAATCCATTTTATATATTATGTACTCACGCTCTTTATTATTTTTGTAATTATATTTTTTAAGAAATATGTTTTTAATTTGCAATAAATAATTACTTTTATTAATATAATATAATTGTAAATTAACTTTGATTCACTTTCTTTAAAAAATTTATATTTCAAATTGAAATTATTTTGACAGCGGCGCACGCAAGTGAAGATGGCGCCGTCACATTCTATTCGTGTAACCCCGTTACCGGTCGGTTTTTGGCCAACTTCAGCCCGGTTGTTATGATAAATGTTTTGAAAATGCTGTCTCGTGATTGGTTCTAGCTAGTGTGTTATGGAGAGACATTTGATTTAAATGGAGCTATAACACACGGCTAAATTGTAATGATTGTCATTAATTAATAAGAAATGGGTACGTAATTAACATGTTATTCAATAGTCGTAGATAAAATAAATAACATAAAATTTGAATGTGCATAAAGGCCGTTTTAGACAGGCACATTTCTTACAACAAATCTTATGTAAGATTTGTTATAAGAAATTTGTGGTCGTGTAAAACAGGAAATTTTAACACAATTTGTGTCAAAATTGTGGCCAAAATAGAACCTGTTCTATTTTATTTGTAACATAAATAAAATGTGCCCGTCTAAAACAGCCTTAACAGTCCTATAATTTTTCATGATAAGTAATATTTATTTTATAATAACACAATTTAAAATAATTACTTTTATTTAAAAATAAATTTTAATTTTGATTTTTATTATTATAATGTATTTTGTTAACTTATAATGAAATAATGATTATTTTATTCACAAAATTAATATTATTTACAAAACATTATTTATCCTAATCCAACTATTGTGTGATTTATCAAGTCCGAGGTCCGAGCCACTTAAGAAGATAGTCGGCGAAATCTTTGAAAAGCGTATTTTTTTATCATTGTTCAAAAAGTACGACCCTATCATAGACTCTACATGAAAAACAAAATTTCTATATGAAAACTAAATACAATTTGAATGGCACTACGCATCGTTTTTGTTAAATTTTTGATTACAAATGCCCAAAAATCAATTTTTACTAGCAAAAAGTACACTTTTCAAACATTTCGCCGACTATCTTCTTAACAAATACTTTATTGTTCTTTTTTCTTATATTTTTTTCAACAAGATAAGCATCTTCATATTTAGCCTTTTGTAATTCCTCCGAGTAAAATGCTCCTTTTATAGGTTGATTCTGCATATCTTCTAACAAGTACGTTACTGGATTTGTTATGTTATTTTTTTTACTTTTTCGGTGGCCAGGTCCAATTAATAAAATAACTTTTATCAAATATCGCTTTTTGTTTGCTAATTCTAACAATGTTTTAGTTTTCCATGTCCAGGAATTTTCATATGAAAGTAAACAGTTTTTACAACGCTTTTTAATTTTTTTTTCGTGACCTCAGCAGGTTTCACAAATTATGTTAAGGTCATCATACCACTTATATTTCCCCAATATACTATTTTTTTTTCTTTTAACGTGCGAATTGATGCTTTCATGATGCTAAATGTTGAATAGTGGTTTATCCTATGAATTTTCATTAGGTCGCCAAAGTTTTTATTGTAAAATTCTTTTCCCTGGTCCGTTTGTAAATTTAGAGGTATATACAGTGGAGCCTGGAGCCACTTTTATCTTTTACACGGACCGTCCATAAGTATTTAGAAAAACAATCGATAACTACCAAAATGTATCTGAATCCTTTATTTTCCCGTGAATAAAGTTGAAATTCAGCTAAATACGCTTGCCATAAATCATCAATGCCTTTTAAAATAGTTCTTCGTCTTTGAAATTTTTTTCTAGCTAGTTTATGGAGTTCATTTACAAAGTCTTGCTTCACATTGCTCATTTTTCTTGAGATAAATATTGATTGTGAATGTACGATTTAATTTCTACTATACTCTTATCGATTTTTGTGTCCGTCTGATACAGAAGTTATTTAAAATTGAGTCGAGAGTTTTCTCTAAATTTGCTATAAGCTGATTAGTTTTTATCTCACAATTGGAAATCTTATTACTCATGGACTAATTAAGAGCATCTTCCTAGATACCCGCGATAAATTTTCCGTTGGAGATTATAACAAGGAATAGAAAATCCATCCCACTTTTCTGGAGCTTCTTTGCAAATTATGACCAAATAACTGATAATTAATGCGAATCCCTAGAGGGCGCGCGAGTTTGGGACTAAAAATTGTGAAAAATCTTGAAATCGAGCATTAGTTCTGCAGTCATAACTCAAGTTTAGGCCACATCCTGCCAGAGTTACCTTCTGCTACCTAGCATAAAATTAATTAGAGGTGTCCAAAGTTAAGGTACTTTTAGATCATTATATTTTATTTTGTACATTCTCCATTTTTTTGTCATCGGGCAGGAATTAAAGAAATGAATTCTAAATCATGTACAAAAAAATTATACAAAAATGTTGTTCGTACTTGCTATTATGACTGCAGAACTAAACCACTATATTTTCCGTTTAGAAAATTGCTCTTAATATTTTGTTTATATTTTTATTTCGCTCATTTTCTAAAGTGGTTTTTAAGTTACTTATTTTTCCAATTATTTCTAATCTAAATCATCAACGAATTTTCTGTTAATCGTCTGTTTTCGAGATTAAATTTCCCATCTCGGGTAAACAAAAAACCAGAACCTGGAGGACCAGGTTTTATCGAATTGATATTTTTTATGTAACGTCCAAATTTATCGACGCTCATGATGTCAATATTAAATGATACCTGAATATTTTTGACTTAGCATTATAAAATTAAATTTGCCTCTCTAAGTTCTTCCTCAATTCTAATAATTTCGTTTTCATGAGAATTATTGCCCACCCCTCTTGACACATGTAATAAACACAATCGATCTACTAGCTCATTAGGGTCATCCCAATAAACATATTCCAATGTTTTTTGTGTTTATTTCAAAAAGCCGATTCCAATTCTATTTCTTGATGCTCTTGTTATAGGACCGCTGTAAGTCCGAAATCGGTTTGGAAGAGTTGGTTCGGCAAATAAAGGTTTTATTATATTTTGATATTTGTAAGAATTTGAACCTGTAATTTGCTGACTTGGATCGACGCTTCTTCTCAGTGCAAAACTCTTTTCCAATATTTCCTTATATACTTCTTTTTCATTATTATTAAATTTCTCAGGATTTTTCTTAATTAAAAGTTCCTAAAGATTTTTAGGTCTTCTTTTCAATAATTAACTCTTCAACATTTGACGTAATTGTAGATTTTCCAATTTTCCATTCTTCCTTAAGTGGATTATATACAATGCCATAGGTGGTATCATATTCATCTTTTGTATCTTTTATTAAACCATTAATGTACTGCTTTGGAAGTGGATCAAATTGTTCTAAAAAGTGATCATAAACTTCTGGTCTTACATCATCAACAAGTGATTGATAGAATGGTCTCTCCTCCTCAAATGCACAATCATCATGTACCACTTCCTCATCTTCATATACAGTATCTGTCAATTTAGGTGTCTTAACAGGTGCTTTATATTTCCTAGAAGTAGCTTTTCGTTTATAACTTCTTAATATATTTTCTCCTAATGATTCATTATTCGATTCCCATTTTTCTTCTTTCGGTTACTCTTTCGGTTCTTCTTTCGGTTTAGCTTTAACTGCAATTCTATCTGACTGACAACACGATATTTCCTATTCTCATAACATGGATTTGGGTGAGCGTCATAAAGCAGATAAAGTTCTAGAAAAGGCTACAGGGCAGAGATATAAATCAAAAGATGCAAAATTTGGTGAAAAAGCGACTGCGTTGGCTGCAGCATCGGCTATGAAAGTAAAACGAAAATTATGTATGGGTATAAGATTCTGTAAGAAAATTGCTAAAAACTATTCTTTTACTGGTGTTCTAAAAAAAGCAAAAAATGCGATTAAAGGAATCAAGCGAAAAAAAAACAAAAGTAAGCAAACACAAGTTTTATTAAAAGAGGGGGCCGATATTACAATAGCCGCGGCTAGAGCTGCTATACGTGATGTGGGTGGAAGAAAAAACATAAAAATTTCGCGCATTATTCCGATACCCAAAACTGGAGGAGATTTGCCGTTTATCCCCATTTAGGACTTAGTGCATTGGCTAGTTTAGCTGAAGGTACAGCAGCAATTGCTAAAGCTGTATCGGACACGAAAACCGCCAAAAAAACCTCAAGAAGCGGAACGTCAAAATAAAACAATGGAAGCAATAGCCTTGGGGAAAAAGGAACAGGACTCTACTTAAAGCCCTATCGAAAAGGATTTGGAATTTATCTTCGTAATTCAAAAAACTTTTAAGTCAGTTACCCCGCAGAGGACTTAGTGATGTGGACATTTTGAAATTTAACAAACGAAATAATATTAAATTCTTTAGAGGTGTTTTTATGCGAGATAAATTACCGAATAAACCATTTTTAAGAGAAAGTGGAAGTGAATTTGGATAATTACTCGGTACCCGGAACCCATTGGGTAGCAGCAACAGCAATAGAAAGCAAGGCAATATTGTTAAATATTTTGACAGTTTTGGAAACTTACCACCACCTAAAGAAATTAAAAATTATTTTCGGGGTAGCGAAATAATGTATTATATGTATAATCATGATAGATATCAGAAATTTAATACGTATAATTGCAGCAATGTACTTTTAGTCATGTCTCGTACTTTCACCCTAACAGGTAACACTTCTGTATTAAGCAGAAACTGGTACCCACCAATTGACCTCAATTCTGCCGTATATTGTTAGGGGCTTATTGCTTTTCATACGTTCAATACGATACCTAACATAGAAGAAGGTTGTAATAAGTTTTATTTCGGACCATCATCAATTACAATCCCAACCGGTTCCCACGAAATAAATAAATAAATAAATTTGCGACGATATTTAATTTTGCCTGCTGATGCCCAAAATGCTCCAGATCCGGACACTTTGTTTAGTCTAAAATCGAATAATAATGCTTTACATACAGTGTGAATTATTTAGTACATATGACGTGGATTTTTAACCAGTAGATTTGATAGGAAGACTATTGGTATTTCCGGGTAAACAAATTCTTCAACCCAACAAATTGCACATTTCTGATCAACCGGTTGAAATATTTTTTGGAAGTCGACATTCAGTACCCGGAAACATTACATGATTTACACAATGATTTACCATTTCTTGTTGAGAATATTTCACCACCAAAAATTAAAAGTTAATCCCCAATTTTTATAATAAAACAAAATCCGTTGTTCACTCCCAAAATTTAAAACAAGCTTTAAATCACGGATTAAAATTAACAAAAATTCATCGTGTTATTAAATTGAATCAATCTAATTGGCTTAAAAAATACATAGATTTGAATACAAAATGCAGGCAAAATTTGAAAAGCGACTTTGAGTTAATGAATAACAGTATTTTCGGAAAAACGATAGAAAATGTTGAAAAACGAGTTGATGTCAATTTTGTGAATCGTTGGGAGGATGTTGGAAAATGTAGAGGGGTGGAAAGTTTAATATCAAAATTAAATTTTAAGAGTGTTAGTATTTTTTATGAAAATTTTGTATCAATACAGCATGAAAAATTATTTTTTTTATAATAAACCAATATACATCGGTTTCAGCATTTTATTAAATTTCAAAAATATTAATGTACCTACAGCTTTTACTATGATTATATAAAATGTAAATTTGGGGATAAATATACTCTTTGTCATGCTGATACATATTGTTACAAGTTAATAACATTTATCAGGAAATAGTTTTGAATAGTGACAAATATAATACATCTAATTTTGAGAGTAACAACCCATACGCAAATCACAAAATAAATCTATTTTGGGTAAGATGACGGATGAAAACGCATGGAAAATAATGTATGAGTTTGTAGGGTTGAGAGGAAAAATGTATGCTAACAATGTGGAAAAATCATGGAATAAGAAAATTAAAGGAGTTAAAAAATGTATAGTTAAAAATGAAATTAAAGCTAGAGAATTTAAAGAGGCACATTTAAAAAAAAAGGAAATTTATAAAACTCAGACATTATTACGTTCAATTAAACATACTATTTTTATAGAAAAGCAAAATAAATTAGAAATTTCGCCAGTTGATGATAAAAGATACATTTGTGAGGATGGCATCAAAACATTTGCTTGGGGTCATAAAAACGTACCGTATATTGTTGTGAGCAAATAGTAATTATTTAAGTTTTTGTTTTTGGTTTTAATTTTTTGTAATTATTTGTATATTTTAACTTTTATATTATTTTTTCCTTTTTTTTGTGGATTTTGTATAATTAGTCAGTATCTACAGAGGGGTGCACAAAAAACGGCCAACGATGCAGCTTCGTTATTTCTTATCTGATTTTAATAAACGATATGTCAAATTAAATGGTTTGAAGAATACTACCATCAGATAATAAAAGATTAATTTTATTTTTGAAAACATCAGAGGAGGAGGAGGCAACTCTTCTTTTTCGAGGAGCAACATATTTTTTTCGAAAAAATCATTAACAAAAATAATCTAAAGTAGTGAAGAACTTGCGGTGATTTGGATAAATGATTGAGAAATAAAAGACGGAGATTCCATATATCCAACTTGTTTTAATTGTGATGCTACATGTTTCGCCGTACTACGGCTTCTTCAGGCAACAACTAAAATAACATACAATAAGCTACAATAGGTGAATTTGTGACTTAACTTACAATTCGAAGAGTTACAGTTGTAACAACAACATGACTAACTCAAACTAACGTGTGAGGTTGTATTAACAACTTGACAAACTCAAACAACGAGTACTTGAACAATTAAAAGAAGCTAAAATGTTACAATTAGAACGGTGTGGCTTCATATCTACAAAACTTACTTGGAGTTGGACATTTTGTGTTGAAAAAAATTTTTATGAGTACCAAAACGTAAAAAGCATCTTTCAGCATTGAACAACTGATGAATGAAATTTTCCTTAAAAGCATCTAACCCTATTGAACAACGGGTAAAAAATTATCTTGAAGAGCGTCTAACCCTATTGAACCACGGGTGAATAAAAATTTTAAAAATTAACATAATACGTAACCATCTTGTGAGTAGCAAAAATCGTTATCCTAAAAACATATTGATAATTTATAATTTTGAATTATATTAAGAGATTCGAACTCACCAGAAACTTTGCATAGTCAAAATTAAAAGAAAAAATTGAATTGGATGATGGGATACATTTTAATTTTATTCTGTTTGAGTAGGGTCGCATATTAAACTTATGTGCGGTTTAAACTTATTAGTTAGTAAATTTGGACTTCTTGCTTAACCTAACATCAAAAGCACATTGTGATATTTTAGGTTATACGGATGCCAGTCCCTAAGTCACGATCGATCATAAAATCAATCCAGAGAAAAGTGCGACAAATTTAGCTGTAACTATGGTTGAAGTTATTTTAATTGTTTGAATTTGAAGATTGGGTTAATTTGATCAAGTTCTTTAAGTATTTGGAGTGTGGCATATCTAATTGATTATTTACGTTATGTGTTTTCGGATTCATTACACTTTTTAAAATTTCTAAGTTTTCAAACTAATTTACATGTACTTAATTTCTTTAATTTCACTTCCGGAAATATCATTTTCTTTCCTATTTTAAATGTAACAGGCAACACCCTGTTTTTATAAATTATTAAACGATTGAAAGTTTAGAGTAGAGTATGTGAAACATTTTTTTTTGGAATCTTGAAAAATTTTTATTTTTTATCAACAAATTTTTTTTTAGATAGTAAGTCATAGTAGACACCGGCCTGTATATTTTTTAAATTTTGATTTGTTTAAATTTAATAGATGAAATTATTTTCAGGGGTGACTCCAGGTATATCTATAAATTATATTGCAGTTAAGACTGCATTGTTTTTAACATTTTGTAGTTCTATAGAACTTATCTAACTAATTTAGATTATTCAAAATTATATTTTTATATAGCAATTATGGAAGAAGTTAATTTTGAGTGAATGAATGATTTACTTTCGGAGTTTATCGGTATTTACCAAAAATATCTGGAAAGGGATGCAAACAATAAAAACCACAAGAACAGGAATCTGTTTGCTGACGCATGGAGTGCCATAAAGATAAATTAAATGTGTACATTTCAATTAGTTATTTAAAAAGAAAGAAAGCTTAATGTCGACTTATAGAATCCTAAAAAAGAAACTTGTATGCTTCATGAAGTCTGGAATTTCCAGTATATTGTTCAAAAATTTGTTCAATTTAAAATGCCCAAAAGTGCAGGCTCACGCCATCTCTTGCAACAAAACGACTTAAAAAAAACTATACTTGACTTAAATATTATGAAGAAATAATAAAGTAAGGGATGTAACAATTTAACAGTTTTTATTTATTTTTCCTCCAGTTTCGGGATCATATAAATTTAAAGCTACACTAAAACGCAACGACAAAATCTAAAACGTTACAATTTCTATTTACATAAGTGCCATTAAAATATCTCGCAAAACCATTAACAATCTCATTGACCGTTGAGAGCTGATCATTATCATAACTTAATTCTCCGGGAATTCTGCTACAGTTTTTCAAGTAGTTTATATATGTCCAGAAATCCTTTGGGTCTATTTTATGTTCTTCAGAGTTTTTAATAAAAATTTTTCTAGGAGCATTAATTTCCTGTTTGACCAATTTCCGTGATAGCTGGAATTTCTCTTTATCAATATCATTTTTGGAGCGTAGATATTTTCGACGTAAAATATTTTTTTTTATTTTGTTTCTAATATTTTCATTAAACCAAATAGGTTCTGAGTACGTTTTCGGTTTTATTTTTGATTTTGGAACATGTTTGTCAAAATGATAATAATTATTTACATCTTTAATTGCGTAAAGGTCATCACAGTTAAGGTTGCACATATCTTCATATAAGTCGATGTAATTTACATTTTTAAAATTATATTTGTCTCTCCTTTGACTCAGAATGTTTTTTCTAGGAAGTGAATCGAATTTTAGTTGATCACAGAGAGCTGGATGGTAGGCATCCTCCTTGACGTATGGTATATTTACTCTTTGGAAGTAACAATTAAGGGTATCAGAGCAAACAAAAAAATCGAGAAATTTATTAGAATCGTTATTTGGTAGTAGGAAAATTGTCTTAAGTTAAAGGATAAACCAAGGCATATTTTGTATTAAATTTAAAATATAAATATTGCATTATAATATCGTTATAGGCTTTTGAAATTTAGAATTTTTTTGCACTTTTAAAAATCACCCTAAATAAATATAAAACAAAAATTTACGAAGTAAAAGCGAATCTCGACATTCTCTTAAATGTCTGGAAAAGATATGTGAAAACCGATTTTGATTTTTTTGATTGGTATGGCTGTAATTTGTCTTTGAAATCGACAAAAATTTACATTGAAATCGCCTATACCCAAATTACACCGGCTATCCTCTTAACCAATAATTTCAAAGGTGCGTACAATCAAAAAGTAAAACTTATTCTAGATATTATTATTAAGATAGTAAATTTAAGCTGCGATGAAGATCAATTAAGATTTTATAAGTGTATATTTTTTTTTAAATTTTATAAAATTGTATATAAAAGTCCGTTTTTACTGTTTTCAGCTTGAGAAAGGATATAATATTTCCGAAACTTGTCGCTGAAATAAATGGCTTCTAAAGTTGTATGCTCGTCCTCAACCCAAGAATTTAGATATTTGTTAATTTTGTAAGGACAAGAAACTACTCAATAAGATCATTTATGTTTTTTAGGACATATTTTAATAAAATAGATTGTGCAAAACAATAAATAATAATGTTACTAACACCTGTACCTATATTATAATGTTATTGTTTATTTACTTAAAAGAATGGCATTTCTTTTGTTTTTTGTTTGATAATATTCTTATTTCTTTGCAAAATTGTGTTTTGCGTAATAGGTGTTATTTTAAATTTTAAGTTTTATTTATTTGATTAATTTTATTAAAAACAAGGATACTTTATTTTTTATAAATTTTATAACTTTTATGAAAAAAAATTCTTGGTTTGAATACCGGTATTAATACCTGTATCTCTGTTTCAAAAATTGTAATGTATGTACAATCACGCGCAAAGATATTAAGGACACAAAAGAAATATTATAATCCAATAGCAAGCATTTGCCAATGCGAGATCACATGAAATTTGAATGAACGCCGCACGGATCTTAAGTTGTGTTAATTTCTTTCAAATTCTCGTGTAGTCTCGTGTCTGCGAACGTTTGCTATTGGGTCAGAATATTTCTATTATCTCCTCGATATCTTTGCGCGTGATTGTACATGCATTCATTCTCTGAGGGCTATTTAAAAAATTTCAAGCAAAACCTTCTCGCTAGAAACACTTGTTTCTTAATGGGGCTATGGTTAGATAGAGAGATAAAGGTAGATATATATATACAGTTTCTTCTAATAGTTTTATAATCTCGCGTTTACTATTTTTACAATAATGTTTAAAAACAACGAATATCTGGTTAGGTTAACAAGATTTGATTTTGATTTAAAAAAAAACTAAATAATGTTCATTCAAAATATAGAAAAATTAGTTTAATTATACTTCAATTAGTTTTGGTTTTTTACTTTGGGTCCTAAAATATTAAGTATAATTTTTAGGTTTGCATAGGGATAAAATTTATGAATAAATAAAAATGTTTCACATTTAAATTTTGGAAACAATTATAAGTATATCTGTGTAATTTATATAAAATACTGAATATTTTCAGTGTTTAATTACAGAATAATAAAGGTCACTTACCATAGAAATATTGGAGTAACACAGGCCTTTACCCGAACAGTCTTCATTTTCCCCACAGTTATCGGATTTAACAATAACCTTAAGACGAACACATCGGTTTTCCCATAACTCCGAAACAACTATAACATATAATAAAATATAATGGGTTAATAACTTAGGCCAGAGCAAAAAATATGGATGTTTTTGTTAGTATATATTAAAATAATTTTTTATAAAACACTTGTGCCAAAGTTTGTAATAATAATGAGGTTAAATTGTAAATGGAAATCTGTCCGGACAGCCGCGTCCTTAATGAAATGCTGATACATAAATTCGTATTTGAGCTACACTTCAGTGTCTTTTAAATGTTATTATTTCCATCTTGTTTGCATACTTTTTCTTGGTAAAACTAACTACTTAACGAGGATGTTTTTATTTAAAATATTAAAATATTCAATAATTCTTTCATAGTTGCAAATTGTTTTCGTTTAAATGGAATAAATTTAGTAATACAAATATAGACATAAAATTGTGTTCGGTAATTAGCATTAAACAATGTGACTGAAAAGCGTAAGAAATAAAATAATTAATAATCATTAATTTACATATTTCAAACATTTTACAGTTTCAAAATGGGAAGTAGACAAACTTGCAAAATGGTTTTAAGTTAAACAGAAATAGCTTAGTAATAAAACTATGTACATTAATATGTACTTCTTAATTAGCTTAAAAAGATTTATGTAGTAACATATAATCACTGAAAAGCTTAGGTATTAACACGATAACATATTTATATAATAAATATCACAATGTGAGAAAAACAGCTCAGGTATTGATCGCTCAAATATTTTTTACGTTTACTCACCTATAAGTAAGTTTATCCCATCTGTAAGGTCTTTTTCGTATAAAGTCACTACTTTACGATTGTCAATTTTAAGAGGCGTTATGTCCAGCAACATGCCTTCTGTGACATCGCAGTTGTCATGCCCGGTGCGAGTGACCTGATATACGGCAGTGGTGGGTTCGTGTATCATCCTTTAACAACATAAAAGAAAATCCTCTTATTTATTTTTTATTATAAAAATAAATTTAAAATGTCATTTACTTCAACTCTACTTTTCGTATCTTACAAGGATTAAGGTTTTTTAGCTTACCTATCTATATTGTGGTCACGACTGAGGGTTTGGTTGATAATTGTTTTCTTATAAACGAGATGAGAATCATCAATCCTGACTAACAGTACATCTCCACTTTGGATTTCGATTGTGCCGTCCCAACTCAATATGGGAGGTATACATCCAGCCAAAGGCATTCCTGACTTTCTGGCGGAGGAACTAGTGTCTGGGCATTCCTCCGGGATCTGTCGAAAGATACTTTGTGTTAGATATCCGCTAATAGTATAGGTTAGGGATTTCCGTATAGACTTAGTGGCCATTGCTATTTCATAATTACTATGAGACCAATGTATCAAACCTTAATTTATGTGGACACTACAAAGTTAAACATAATTATTTAGCTTTACTTGCTAATGAAATGAGATAAAGCTGAATGTTGTTTGTAAATAAATTATTCGGAATGCTTTTAGATTGATTTCAATCGATTAAGCATTCAATGCAGGCTTAAAACATAAGCATTGTATTGATATTTCAAAACAATAGTCAATTCCTTTGCAAATTTTACGGTTAAAGATATTTATGCTGATCAATTAGTAAAACCATTAATTATATACGAGATTTTCATATAAATTTATCAATTTTTGATTTCTTATCGTAATACTATAGTTACTATTTTACCTAAAAAAAATAAGTTTATCACAATGAAAAATTAAAAAAAATATGTTTCACGAATAAATTATTTTCGATTACTCACAAATTTTACAAAAAATCTAATAGCCTGATAGTACCGGTTCGATTACTTAAAAACAATTAATAAAACGCCAACGTTTCTAAGCTGGTTAGCTACTGTATCAAGGCTTAAATTAAACATGTACAACATTAATATATACAGTGTGGAACTCGATTCATGAGACGACCTTAAAGAGTTTAATTTTGCGCATACGCCTCTTTCGTAATAATTATAATTTATTGTCGCGCCCAAGTTGCTTGATATTCGCAATCCACCAATCCAGCCGCATTGCCATCACAATTGAATTGAATCAAATGCAAATTCGTATGCAAATGCATTGTTGCTTACGCGACACCTGATTGGCGGCTGAGCGCTAAGATTTGATAATAGCAGGGGCCAGCGCATGAGTAACTCATCGTCTCATCCGATGTTCCAGCAATGTATTTAAACCTGGCGAAGAGCCAAGATACGTGCTCCCAGTTTTCCTCTCAAAACAACCGTTTCTTTCGGCCGATTTAAAAAAAACAAGTTGCTTTATAAAGAGGGATAATTATTACAACACCCGTACAACTTTTAATTTATTTGCAGTTTGGTAACACTTTTAAAAAAATTCTGGAAAACGGTCAATTTATTTCGGCGTCATCAAGTTTAATAAATCACAGCACCGTCGGGTTTTAAAGAAAAACCACAAAATTTGGCACCGTTTATTCGCACATTTTGAGGATTGACCTGACAAACTTCCAAGTCTTTAAGAGCAACGGGGTAGTCTTTTTTTACTTTTAAATTAATTAATATAAAACTATTATCTTTACCAAGACGTATGATAGCTTTAACTTTGTAACGCCAGTTTTTTTACATATTTTCGATTAAATTTGTAAAAGATTTTTGGCGGAGACTGCGATTTTCTTATGGGCGGATTGACAAAAAATGTAAACAAATATTTAATAAAATAGGTTTTCATGGGGTTTTGACCTGTATGTTTCTTTGCAGTAACAAAAGACGTTTCGTTTAAAAATTTTTAAATAAAATAAACTTATAAAAATGTTTTAAACATCGTTACAAAATCATAATTAAAATTTATAACACTTGAATAGTTATTAGTAGTTATTTGTAACAAAATGTTTTATAAAATAGGTTTTCTTGGGGTTTTGAACTTTAGTACAAGTTATTATGCCCTACTATTATAATAATTGTCGAGAAGAGACAAGATACGTTTTCCCAATTTTCATCTCACAGCACCCTTACAATTTTTATTTTTTTAAGCAAGCTACCACTGAAGAAATTTGATTAGTTAAATTAGATTTAGAGAGTTGATTAGTTAAATAAGACCGAATTAAATTAACTACTAATAACTATTCAAGTGTTATTAATTATTATATTTATGAATTTTTAACGATGGTTTAAACATTTTTATAAGTATATTTTATTTAAAAATTTTTGAACGAAAAGTCTTTTGTTATTGCAAAGAAACATGCAATTGAAAGGTTCAACCTTAAACATTATTCAATAAGATCCATTTTCGCGTTCTCGGATTATAAAGTTAATATTATTTATTTATTGTTGTTATTCATACTTGCGAAATAATGCATTACGTTTAACCAGCTCGATAATAAAAATTTCATATTTGGTTGAGAGTTCGTGAGATCATCAACATCCCAGTTGTTCTTTATTTCCTTGTGAAAATGGCTCAATACACGGTAGCAGAAAAGTCAGATATGTTGGAGTGGTATCATCAGGGAAACAGTTCGCAAAAAGTTTGCGATCTATTTGCGGTCAAATATCCTGACAGACCGATACCCAACAAAAATACTGTACTTAGAGTACACAAATTATTTCGGGATACTGGTTGCGTTTTTAAATTACCTGAAATTAATCAAGGGGGTCGTGCACCTATTATTTCCGAGGAAACAACTTTAATGGTACTGGCGGCAATTGAAAACGATTCAGATTGGTCTAGTCGAGAAATCGCTGAAGAGGTAGATATTTCGCACACATCTGTGCTTCGTATTTTAAAAAGACATGGATATAAGTCTTACAAATATTCTACCTGTCAAGACCTAAAAGATCCAGAGGATAAAATTCGAAGGATGGTATTTTGCGAAGGTGCAATGGAGAAGGCCAATTTAGATGATACTTTTGTTTCGAACATTTTATTTACAGATGAATCGAATTTTCCATTAGCTAGAAGGCACAATTCTTCTGTTGTAAATTATTGGTCACAACACAATGAACATCGAGCAATGGTTACCTCGAGTCAAAACAGGGCATCCTTAAATGTTTGGAGTGGAATAATTAATGATGAAGTAATTGGTCCATTTTTTATTAATGGAAACCTAAATTCTCGAAAATATTTGGAACTTTTGAGAAACCAAATTATTCCTACCCTTAGAGAAATGCCCAATATAAACATCAATGATGTGTATTTTCAACAAGATGGTTGTCCTGCTCACAATACACTAGTAGTGAGAGAATTTTTAAATGAAAATTTTCCAAATAAATGGATTGGCACATATTCCGAGCCATTAGCTTGGCCCCCAAGATCCCCTGATTTATCCCCTCTAGATTTTTTTTATTGGGGTTATCTTAAAAATACCATTTATAAGGGTGGAAAATTTAATAATTTGGAGGATTTACAAAATAAAATCATCGAGGTATCGAATGCAATAAGCGTTGAAACATTAAACAAGGTCGGAAATTTATTTTATGACCGTTTAGGGTACTGCTTGGCACAACTGGGAGGTGATTTTGAAAGATTTTTATAATCTGAGTTCATCGCTACAATTCATCCTAAATCTCCTATTAAAAATCGGTCCTTTTCAGGACCACCAAAACAAACAAAAAAGAAAGCCTTGTCTTGTGAATGCTTTTTGTTTTCAAAAAAGGAATGCACATTACTTAAAAATAAAAATTTTTGGCACTTTAAGACTTTTATACTTACAAAAATTGCTAAATGCTAGGCATGTGATGGCGTTGTGATAGTGTGCTGGGTTGTCACTCGTAAGGTCCCAGGTTCAAACCCCGCGACAACTACATAATTTTGCACATTTTTCTTCATTTTTGTTTTGTTTTATTAATGAATTTAATTTAAAAAAATGATTTTGATTCGGGTTAGGTTAGGGTTAGATGAAGGTAAGTTAGAAAACTATTTAAAAAAGTTTTTCAAATGAATAAATGAAACTGCCGGCAACGATTCAAAGTGCTAACGCGCAAGCGCCAACTGGTGCCGGCAACGATTCGTAAAAATAAAGGTTGCCGGTGCCGGCAACAAATTTTGTGGATTTTCTTTAAATACTACGTTGCTGTGAACTTGATGACACCGAAATAAATTGACGGTTTTCCAGATTTTTTTTAAAAGTGTTATTAAACTGCAAATAAATTAAAAGTTGTACGGGTGTTGTAATAATTATCCCTCTTTATAAAGCAACTTGTTTTTTTTAAATCGGCCGAAAGAAACGGTTGTTTTGAGAGGAAAACTGGGAGCACGTATCTTGGCTCTTCGCCAGGTTTAAATACATTGCTGGAACATCAGATGAGACGATGAGTTACTCATGCGCTGGCCCCTGCTATTATCAAATCTTAGCGCTCAGCCGCCAATCAGGTGTCGCGTAAGCAACAATGCATTTGCATACGAATTTGCATTTGATTCAATTCAATTGTGATGGCAATGCGGCTGGATTGGTGGATTGCGAATATCAAGCAACTTGGGCGGGACAATAAATTATAATTATTACGAAAGAGGCGTATACACAAAATTAAACTCTTTAAGGTCGTCTCATGAATCGAGTTCCACACTGTATATAAACATATCTGCAGTACATACGCTCAATAAATTCATTTTCCAACCTAGCATGACAGGTAACAATCGCCTCTCTGGATTGTTAATTTCAGCCACTTTAACCGAACGCGTATTTTTTTATTAGCCTAACAACCGTACACAAAAAAGTAGCCTTGCTTGCGGATTTTAAATGTAAAAGAAAATGAGCGAAACTGTATGCTTTTTTTCGTTATTCCAGACGACATCCATTTATTCGGTGGAAAAACTATTTCTATAAAATATTTATCTTTTTAAAATTAATAATATACTTAGGTTTTTAATATTCAAAAATTTTTGATTTTTTTCTCAAATCGGATCATAAGCTCTCCGCTACGTAGTTAGTAGTCCATTTAATTTTGAAATTAAGCATTTTGGAGAAAATGTATCAAATAAAAGTTGTACGATTCTTAGAACGAATTATTTTAAAATATTGCCATGACCTTGACCAGCAGGTTAGGTTAAGTCACGAGATAATCACTTAACTTTTTTTTTATATCGAAACGACCCATTTTTATTGCATTGCATATTATTATAGCTTATGTTTACAGGTTTATTTTCCAGTTACTTTAAAAAAGGCTTTGCGCAGTTTCATAGATTAAATATCGCATTTTCAAATTCAGATAGAAGTATTTCAAAATAATAATTTGTAGAGACTGTAGACATAATCTAGTGAACCTCAAAATAAATCAGTATTAAATAAAGTTTGCTTTGGTAATGAAAAATATAGAAATTGAATTTCCATTACAAAACCCATTTACAAAAATTATATTTGCACATTCTTTAGTCTTAAATTGAAACATTTTTACTCAAAACTTAACTAAGAAAAGAATTTATGGGTGTGGCAAACAATTTCTATTTTTTTCATTACCAAAGCAAACTTTACTGATCTAGAGAAGATCAAGTTGTGGCCAACTTTGAAAACTTTACATCCTAATAACTAATAACTTTAAAACAAAAATAAATGTATGTTCGTAGGACATTTTTATTTGCTCAAAATAGCATGAGTTTTCATATGGCAAAGTTTGTCACACAGTTAAAGAAAAACGCTGTAATGTTAAGGAAGTTATGTTATTAAGTTTTCTTATGATTTTTTAACCATAATTTAAAAATATATTTTTAAATAAAATAAAACTATTTTTTCAATAAAATTTATTTATAGATGTCATTAAACTTTAATGATATAACATAAAGACACTTGTCTTGCAGAAAGCGTTTCAAGAAGTACTTTTATACATAGAGGATGTCCTGCCAGCAGGAGCCAGCTCCGTATACCGTTTGGTCCTTCTGGAAGAAAAGTTCGTCTTTCTAGGAGTACTGAGTTAAGATGGCAAACACTTAGTTATTGCAAATAATTCAAGTTCTGATGGCAGCCCTATTGTGCTGTAGAGGGTGGAACACGTTTCATCGGACGATAGGATTAAAGCTCAATATTATTTGGAATCCGACTACACAGCAAAAGCCATATAAACGCAAACTTTTGTGCAAGTGTGTAAAAGTTCATGCAGTGAGATTGGCTTTGTGCGGCATTCACAGTGTATTAATATTCTGGCATTACAAGGACAAGTCTTTGATCGTTTTTTTACGAAATTTAAATGAAACATTTTAATTTTATTTAAGTTTTCGGTTGCCAAATAGGGGCGTTATACGCGAAAGAGTTCGCATTAAATAAGTTTATCAAATCATTCTACAAACCGCGTTTCGCCCTTTACATCCGTTTTGCGGGAAGTAAGAAAATATGAATTTGTCAGGTCTTATTTAAACGTTAGAATTTAAGAAGGTAGTCGGCAAAATATTTAAAAAGCGTACTTTTTGCTAGTAAAAATTGCTTTTGTGCATTTGAAATCACAAATTTAACAAAAACGTAACTGGTTGCCCTTTAAATTGAATTTATTTTTCATAAAGAATTTTTATTTATCAAGTATAACTATATTATGGTGGTGTTCTTTTGGAAAAATGATAATAACACATTTTTCCGAAAATACGCCCCTATAATAGACTATACACGAAAAACAAAAAATCTATAGGAAAAATAAATTTAATTTGAAGGTCAACTTGTTGTGTTTTTCTTAAATTTCTGATTACAAATGCCCCAAAATGTATTTTTACTAGTGAAAAGTATACATTTCAAACATTTTGCCAACTATCTTCTTAATACAGTTTTTATAGTTTTTTTTACTTTTTTATTTTGAAAATTATTTTTTTAATTATTTGATTCAGTTATTGCAAATAATTCAAGTTCTGATGGCAGCCCTATTGTGCTGTAGAGGGTGGAACACGTTTCATCGGACGATAGGATTAAAGCTCAATATTATTTGGAATCCGACTACACAGCAAAAGCCATATAAACGCAAACTTTTGTGCAAGTGTGTAAAAGTTCATGCAGTGAGATTGGCTTTGTGCGGCATTCACAGTGTATTAATATTCTGGCATTACAAGGACAAGTCTTTGATCGTTTTTTTACGAAATTTAAATGAAACATTTTAATTTTATTTAAGTTTTCGGTTGCCAAATAGGGGCGTTATACGCGAAAGAGTTCGCATTAAATAAGTTTATCAAATCATTCTACAAACCGCGTTTCGCCCTTTACATCCGTTTTGCGGGAAGTAAGAAAATATGAATTTGTCAGGTCTTATTTAAACGTTAGAATTTAAGAAGGTAGTCGGCAAAATATTTAAAAAGCGTACTTTTTGCTAGTAAAAATTGCTTTTGTGCATTTGAAATCACAAATTTAACAAAAACGTAACTGGTTGCCCTTTAAATTGAATTTATTTTTCATAAAGAATTTTTATTTATCAAGTATAACTATATTATGGTGGTGTTCTTTTGGAAAAATGATAATAACACATTTTTCCGAAAATACGCCCCTATAATAGACTATACACGAAAAACAAAAAATCTATAGGAAAAATAAATTTAATTTGAAGGTCAACTTGTTGTGTTTTTCTTAAATTTCTGATTACAAATGCCCCAAAATGTATTTTTACTAGTGAAAAGTATACATTTCAAACATTTTGCCAACTATCTTCTTAATACAGTTTTTATAGTTTTTTTTACTTTTTTATTTTGAAAATTATTTTTTTAATTATTTGATTCAATACCACCGTAGTATCTATAAACAGGGGAATAATAAATTTTTTTTACTTTAGAATTTTTCTCTCAAAACACCTCATAAACATAAACTAATCAAAATTCCCTAGCCTCAAGTGATGTAGAGGCGAATTGTTGCAAGTAACGCGGTAATCATCGAGGTGAATTGCAACGAGCCAAAATGTTCTTCTAATGAAGCATTTGCGGACAGCTACTTTTTAAAATATTTTTTTTTAAATTAAGTCAAATGAAAACACCTAAAGATTTTAAAATAAATCAAAATCAATGGCTAGGAACATTTTTTCTACAAAAATAAAAATCCTATTATTTCTATTTCAGATTATACAGCACAAACACTTAAAACTTTCCCTTGATTTATACAACTTTATACAAAAATTGAAATAGTTTCTAAGTAGCATTTTTAAGTTAAATATTGATCCTTTAATAAAAGAATATTTACATATATAAAATATAACGGAGTAAATATCTTCTGTGTACTTTACCTCCTTTAAAAAGAAATAAGGAAATATAAAAAATTATGCATTTAAAGCACCACTACAACCTTTTAGCCTATCACAGAGCCGCATTAGAATACGAAAGTATGTTTTAAAGTTATTAGCAGGCGGAGAATACAGGCTAATGAAGCTATTAGACCACTTGATAACGCCGTCGAGGTCTCTCATTAAGCCAAGTCCGACCACTTGAAAACAACATACCTACCTTGAATTTCTTTTGCGGGCTTTGTAAATAAATAATTTTAAATTGTGAATTTTGGTTTTGTGGGATAAAACTTTAATTCTGGGTGATTGGAGGATTTTTATATACATATAATATCATGAAGTGTTTAATTTTTATCGGGTTTTATTGAATCAAGCCTGTTTTGCTGCCAAATTCAAGAGTAAAATGACATAAAAATTACGAGGCTATGCAAACTGTGAAAAAAACTAGAGCATTTTAATAACTTTTAATGCGAGTGATGTACAGGGTGTCCCACTTAGTAAAGAATTACTTTCCAATTTTTAACCCATTCAGATGATCTTGATTATTTTATGATTTTTTCTAATTTTCCAATAAATATACAGGGTGTTTCTGAACAAGCATCGAATATTCTAGGAATTTGTTTTTGGACTAATTTGAAGACAAAAAGTAGGAATAATTTTTTTCGCTAAAATACTCCATTTCGGAAATGCAGGGCATTCAAGTTTACTCATTTTTTTTAATTTTTTAACATAAAATCTACATTTTTAGTAATGATTGGCTTAAATTTTGCACATACCTTACTATTGGCAGCCGCCTTGAGATGAATTAGCAAATTTTCAAAAATAAAGTTAGGGTGAAGTTTTTCGGGTGAATTAACCCTTTGAACCCTCCTTAACTTTTTTGTATTCACTTTTTTACAAGTTTTTTTAACTTTTTGCTTTCATTAGCCTTTTTGATAACTTGTTGCGTTTAGATGTTATGGGATAAAATAAAACTTCAAATTTCTAAATGTCTGCAAAATTAAATAAAATTTCTTGAATTTGGGATTTTTCCCGGATAGGGCAAATAAAACACGTTCCTCAGAGCTAGGACAAATGTTACAATTATTATTACGTCATATAATTAAAACACAAAATAAGTATTTACCTACACAATACAGGTTGGTTCTTACATAATATATGAATATCGCAGCACAACGGAATTATTATTAAGAACAATATATTGTTAATGGCTTCATTAAAACGTCTTGGCGAGGAGCTATTCTTAAAAATTATAATACAACCACGCTTTTTTTAAATCACAAAATTGACATATGATATGTTTAAACATCAATTACTATGCAACCCGATGTACTCAAATACGTGTGGTTGGTAGAATAATTTGAATTTTTTTTAATGTTTATTAAAACTTTTTTATAACATATGAATAAATATTGGTCAAGTTTTCCGTATCCTTACGTAGATTTATCGCCTTAGGTTCTTTGACATTGAGACATGGACTAGTCTAAAATTTTTTAAGACGCTTTTGGAGTTTTAGTTTCAATTTTGTAGATTTTTACTATACCTACTTTCATCTTACAAATTTTAATATGAATAAGAATCAAAAAGAAATGTGGGTACCTACACATGCATGCGTTATTGATGCTATGTATATTTATTGGAAAATTATGAAAAATCATAAAAAAATCAGGAAGATCTGAATGGGTTAAAAATTGGAAATTAATTCTTTGCTCTAACACTGGTGAGCCCATTTTAAAATGTATTTATTTATTTTTACTCAAATTTACAAAGAACATTTTTTATAGTTTTGTTTTGTCTTTTATTTTGTAAATCGAGTTAGAATATGAATACTTTTTTTATTTAAAATTAAATAAAGAATATTCTTTTAAAAGTAACTAGAAATTTAAGATATTTAACACCTGAGTAAAAACTTACTTTTTGGCAGCACCTTCAAAGGAATGTAACTCCCTTATAAAGATAGTTTTACTAAGATGATTTTTTGTCAATTTACTTATTTTCACCTCCAGTATCACCCCTTCAAACAATAACGGGTGAACGATAAGCATCCTTTATATTATGCTTAAAAAGATACCCTTGGTTTATTCACTTGCCAATTGATTATCGCTAAATCACGTTTTGTTTTCGGCGTTAGTGACACTTTGAAGTTATCTCGACAAATTAAAACAATTTATTAATAATGAATTTGCTCGTAAAATTAAAACGCTTTGTTTATAAGCTAATAACTTATTAGTAATAAGTTTATTGTCTTTTAATATGTATATAGTATACGCGCCGAGCGTATTTTACTATAGTTTGCATTTTTGGTGGAAAAACAAATTGTTGCTTATGTAGTTCTTATTTACAATTACTTTATTAAAAGTAAATTGTAAATAGTTAATACTACAACTAATATGAACAGAAGGTCAAACATATCCTATTGTATTTGTTCAATATTACCATAATTTTATTTTATATTTTATTTTATTTTGTTTCATGTTATATATTTGTATTTCTTGTTTTTGCCAGCACTGCCCTGTCCCTTATTTAAGGGATTTTCGCTATACCAGGGCATCTGCAGGGCCATGTGGTGGCTATGTGGAATTCCACTTGAGCCCTGGCAAAGCGCAATCGGCGCATCTTTATTTTAGTAACCTAAGAACATTCAATCAGGGTGGACATTGCGATCCATTCCGATTTGTACATACTTTTAATAAACTTAATTATCAAAATTAACGTTTATTGTCATATAACCCCCAAGAAGTAAATCTTTAATCGCAACGGCGTCTATTGAAGACCGAAAAATTAAGTAACGCGAATTAAAGATTAAGCGACCCTTGCGTCCAAACATTGGTCCTTCGAACCGGATTCCGGATTTTGGATTGCGGATTGTGAATTGTGGATTGTCGGATATCACCGTATAGTGCATATAATAATCGAATACATCGAAAAGCGACTATTGAAGTCCATTAACGCTACATCGGTAGCTATAATCAACATATAATCATCGTAAAGCGACTATTGAAGTCCATTAACGCTACGGATAGTGTATCAGTAGTTATTATACAACATATTATAATCATCAAAAGGCGACTATTGTAGTCCATCATCGCGGCACAGTGCATCGCATCTTCAAGTTGAATCACGAAACGCTCACTGCTCAAGCTGATTTCAACGCTTCATATCACGGATTACAGATTAGTGATTATATATTCCTGTGATTAATTAATTGTGCATTGTGCAACTATCAAATCGAGGCTTCAACGATTGAACGCAGCCCGCAACGCTCCAGCCGAAGCAGACGACGCCGACGCCTCAGCTGAATTCTACCTGCGCTTCATCTTCAGGCCTGCTAAACCTTCGTAAACGTAAGTTTCTTCTTTTTCAATAAATCAATACTTTCCGATCCTATATCCATCCAATATGGCTGATAAACAAATCAAAAAGCTTCATTATCAACGAGGAACGCTAAAATCTAGGCTAACAAATGCAAAAAAGTTCATAGATACAATTGAACTTGACCCAAACTTCCATCAAAACCGCGATGTTTTTCATGAATTAGAGGAACGACATTCAAATTTAGGAACAGTAATAAATGAATTTAGCGCTGTTCAATGTGAAATAGAAGCTTTAGAAAATTTCTCCGATGAGTGTTCAGCTGAAAGGATCAATTTTGAGGAAAGTCATTATAAAATCTATTCAAAACTAAAATCGCTTATGTCGAATTTTCAAACAAATACTGTTTCAAGCGATCCAACGCAAAATACTTTTACTCGTCAGCAAGGAGTGAAGCTACCAACCCTTAGTTTGCCAAATTTCTCCGGCAGTTTTGAAAGTTGGGTTGAATTTAGGGATTCCTTAAATGATATGATCCATACAAACGCGAATCTAAGCAAAATTCAAAAATTCCACTACCTAAATTCACTGCTTCAGGGTAACGCCGCACAAGTAATTAAATCACTGCGCATCAGTGACGCAAATTACGCCCTGGCATGGGAGATGATTTGCAAAAGGTTTGACAATCGAAAATCATTAATCACTTCTCATATTAAGGCAGTCCTTCACATGCCCAACATTAAGAAGGCAACCGCTTCCTAGCTAAGGGATTTAATAGACAATGCGTCACAAAACCTTCGTGCTCTTGAAAATTTAAAAGTTAAAATTGAAAGTTTTGATCCTTTCGTGGTTCAAATTCTTGCGGAAAAATTGGATGAAGAAACATCTGACAAGTGGGGTGAGTTCAACGCTGATGATGAATTACTCACTTTCGAACGGTTCACAAAATTTATCGAACTACGTGCTGATATTTTGGATAAAAAGCAATTACGCTACGGAAATTCCTATAAACAAAAAACAAATAACGTTCAACAAAGCAGCCGATCATTTGTATCAAATGTAGGAATTTCAACTTGCCCTATATGCAAGCATAATCATAAAATTACTGATTGCGAAGAATTCTGTAATTTGGAGGCATCCAAACGTTTTGAAAAGGTAAAGCTTTTAAAACTATGTATAAATTGTTTAAAGGCAGGTCATTTAACAAGCACTTGCAAATCAAAATTTACTTGTAAAGCGTGCAACTTAAAGCACCAAACTACGCTGCATTTTAACAGAGCAACATCAGCTACTCCGGGTTCAAACCAAGCAAGTGCAGCACCATTAACCAGTTTGTCTTGCATAAGCAACAACGTACTTCTTTCCACAGCTATTGTGGAAATATATAGCAATTGCGAAAACAAATATTTGGATTGCCGTGTTTTACTGGATTCCGGATCCCAGCTAAACTTTGTGACAGCTGATCTTTCTAGAAAATTAGGTCTAATCACTAAAGACACCTCCATATCTGTTATTGGCATAACCCAGGTATCAAGTACCATAAATTCGATGTCCAGTATCACATTCAAATCAAAGTTTTGTAATTTCTCAGAAACTTTATCATTCTACGTACTACCAAAAATTTGCGATTACATACCACACACTCAAACCAACGTCTCTAATTTGAATATTCCATCAAATATAACCTTGGCTGATCCTTCTTTCAACGAATCAGGAAAAATTGATCTGCTTATAGGTGCCGAATATTTTTAGAACTTAACTTCCGTAGGCCAAATAAGGTTAGGAAATAATCTACCTGTTCTATAAAAGACCTTACTAGGTTGGGTTCTTTCTGGAAGGATATCAGGGCACAAGACGCTAAAATCCTTTACAGCCCTTGCGAACGTCGATGACATACATCTAGCTCTCTCTAAATTTTGGGAACTAGAGGAGGGCACCCATCCGTCTGAATCTTGGACTCCAGAAGAAACTCAATGCGAGGATAATTTCGTATCCACTACTAAGAGAGATAATGAAGGACGATTTATCGTCACAATACCTTTGAAAAGGGATCCCTCAAGTTTAAGGGATTCCAAATCGCTGGCCTTAAAACGATTTAAGGCACTTCAAAATAAATTCAGGTCAAATTGCAAATTTAAGGAATCGTATTGCGACTTCATGAACAAATATGAGTCGCTAGGTCATATGTCCAAACTATCGCTCTTTGAAAATCCACTGTATTTTCTACCTCATCACGGAGTATTCAAGACTGATAGTATCACCACTAAATTAAGAGTCGTGTTCGATGGTTCAGCACCCACCTCAACTGGTGCATTATTAAATAATCTGCAATGTGTGGGTCCTATTATTCAAAGTGATCTTTTTTCGATACTTATTCGTTTTCGGCAGCATAAATTTGTAATATCCGCCGACATAGCTAAGATGTACCGTCAAATTTTAATAGATATAAGTCAAAGAGAGCTGCAATGCATATTATGGACACCGCACGATACAGAGGATCCAAGCATCTACGCGCTAAAAACGGTGACGTACGGAGCATCATCTGCTTCCTTTCTGGCCATTCGCTGTTTGAATCCGAGAGCATCCGAAATAATAAAATCTGATTTTTATGTGGACGACCTGCTCACAGGAACAGATGATTTGAATGAAGCAATTCTTTTATGTAATCAGATCAGCAATATTTTAAAGCAAGCCAATTTCGAGCTTCGTAAATAGATTTCCAATGATCAGCGCATTTTAGGTTCAATTCCTAGCGATGAAAACTCCTTATCAAATTTGGTAATTGGAATGAATGAAAACTGCAAAACTTTGGGCGTCTCATGGTCTTCTCTGGCAGACTGTCTATTTTACAAAATTTCGACTCAAAAACCTGCAAAAATAATCACGAAGAGAAGCATTCTCTCCACAATAGCGCAAATTTTTGACCATCTCGGATTATTGGGTTCAAGCACGATCATTTCCAAGATGATACTTCAGAAACTCTGGATGGAAAAGCTTTCGTGGGATGAATCTGTACCCGTAGTAATTCACACTGAATGGCTAACGTTTCTAAACCAATTGCATCATCTAAATGAAATTTCAGTCCCCCGAAGAATAGTCTGCGACCAACCACGACGTATTGAGATTCATGGTTTTTCGGATTCCTCCGAAAAGGCTTATGGTGCATGCCTATATCTGCGTAGCCTATCCTCAACTGGTGATGTGCAAGTACAGCTTATAGCGGCTAAATCTAAAGTCGCTCCGTTGAAATTTCAGACATTACCCAGACTTGAATTATATGGGGCTGTTATTCTTGCGAAACTACTCAACTCTGTAACTTCGGCTTTAAAATTATCTATTGACGGCATATTTTTATGGACTGATTCTACTATTGTTCTGGGCTGGATTAGCACTCCTTCGCATCTTTTAAAGACTTTTATAAAACGACGTGTCTCTCAAGTTTTACACAGAACAAAACCCGAGGAATGGCAGCACGTTAAATCTAAGGACAATCCCGCAGATCTTATATCTCGTGGAATACTTCCTGAGGCCCTGAAGAGTAGCAGTCTATGGTGGAATGGGCCAGAATGGTTATCCTGCTCTGCTGATTGGTCATTTCAACCATTTCAATTACAAAATGAATTACCTGAATTACAAGCTGAAAGACATTGTTTAGCTATAACTCCAATACCAAACGTATTCAATTTTGAAAGTTTTTCCAACTTTATGCGTCTCCAACGTACTGCAGCATATACCTTTAGATTTATAAATAACTGCAAGTCACCGCCTAACAGACGCGAATTTGATCCGCTATCTCCCGAAGATCTTAGCAGAGCTCTCATTCATCTCATTAAAATAACACAGCAGTCATCATTTAATGCAGAATTAAATAGCCTTTTGAATAATGAGCCTGTTGACAATAAAATTCGTACATTAAATCCATTCATCGATAAAGATGGTATAATCAGAGTGGGAGGGAGATTAAAAAATTCGGAAATGCCTTATGAGAAAAAGCACCAAATTCTTTTGCCATCAAACCATCATTTTACCAGACTCTTGATTGAATGGGAACATCGAAAATCTTGCCACCCTGGTCCTAAACAATTACTATATCTGATCAGGGAACGATTTTGGCCTCTATCCGGACGTAATTTAATAAGAAATGTAGTCCATAATTGCATCACATGTTATAGAGTTAAACCCATCAAGTTCAACCCACCTATGGGAAATTTGCCGAAAGAGCGCATCTCACCTTCATTTCCATTCAATGTCACTGGAATTGATTACGCTGGTCCTTTTCTAATAAAGAACAAAAAGGGTCGAGGATCAAAATCAACAAAATGCTACGTATCATTATTTATATGCTTTACTACAAAGGCCATTCATATGGAAATTGTATCTGATCTAACAACTGAATCATTCATCGCATCACTTCGAAGATTCATTTCGCGCAGAGGTAAACCTAGTGAAATCCACTCCGATAATGCTACCAACTTTGTAGGAACCAACAACGAATTAATGCGGATTCACGAATTTGTTACCAAAAATTCAAATGATATCTCAAATTTTGCCACCAATGAAGGCATAAAATGGAAATTTATACCACCCCGATCCCCAAGTTTCGGTGGATTATGGGAGGCCGGTGTGAAAAGCTTAAAGAGTCATTTAAAGCGAGTTATGAGCAACGCGAGCCTAACTTTTGAAGAATTATATACTTTACTTACGCAAATTGAAGCTATACTAAACTCTCGACCCTTAACTCCCCTCTCCTCAGATCCTGAAGATGTAAATCCATTGACCCCTTCTCATTTCCTAATTGGTCGCCCCTTAACTTCACTAGCTGAGCCTGATCTGAGTCAGCTATCGGAAAATCGATTGAGCCGATATCAATATATTCAACGGCTCAGGCAGGATTTTTGGAAAAGATGGTATCGCGAATATACATCCGAGCTTCAGCAACGTCCAAGATCCCGCATCACCCATCAGCAACCCCAGGTAGGCAGATTCGCAGATTGGTCCTCATCGTCGAAGAAAATCAACCTCCCATGTGCTGGAAGTTTGGTTGCATCCATGAACTTCATCCCGGCAACGACAATCATGTGCGCGTAGTGTCCGTTTTTACGTCAAAGGGTATTATAAAGCGTGCTTTATCAAAGCTCTGCCCAATTCCAAAACAGTGCGATAGTGCGGAGTGATAAATTTAGGGTTACTTATTGAAAGTTCAACCGTCTCCTTTCAAGGCGGGGAGTTTATGTTCAATATTACCATAATTTTATTATATATTTTATTTTATTTTGTTTCATGTTATATATTTGTATTTCTTGTTTTTGCCAGCACTGCCCTGTCCCTTATTTAAGGGATTTTCGCTGTACCAGGGCATCTGCAGGGCCATGTGGTGGCTATGTGGAATTCCACTTGAGCCCTGGCAAAGCGCAATCGGCGCATCTTTATTTTAGTAACCTAAGAACATTCAATCAGGGTGGACATTGCGATCCATTCCGATTTGTACATACTTTTAATAAACTTAATTATCAAAATTAACGTTTATTGTTACTCATATAACCCCCAAGAAGTAAATCTTTAATCGCAACGGCGTCTATTGAAGACCGAAAAATTAAGTCACGCGAATTAAAGATTAAGCGACCCTTGCGTCCAAACAGTATTGTTGGATGCCATAACAGTTACTCCAACACACAGGAAAATATAAAATTTTATAGATTTCCTGTAAAGTCCTATGCAGTAAAAAGACCAAAAATTTGAATAAATAGGATTAAGAGAAAATCGTAAGTATAAAAATTAGTCTTGCAAATTTATGTTATATTTTATGATAATACCTTTATTTCTAAAATGTTTATTTTAGATCTACTAGCGAAGCTTGGAAACCAACAAAAATGATAAGATTTGCAGTGCTCAATTCATTGGAAATGAAAAATAAAATTTCCCAAGGTAATATTTATAATTTGTTAACAGTTAACAATACCATTAATTTATAATACATATTTTATGGTATTAGGAATATAAAATTCCTACAGAAACGAGGAGTCCAAACTCAACCAATTTGAGAGGATAAGAAATCTAGAATCAATTTCTGCGAGTATTTCATAAACCGTCCAAGTTCAAGAATGTTCACCAGAAATCTCTTCAGAATTAATGGAAGATTTTAGTTCTTTTGACGAAGACTTTAAAGAAGAAGATTGCTTTTCGTTTGAATGCATTTATAAAAAGCTTTAAATATTAAACGTACTAGTGATAAGTTTGTAGGCAATACTGATAATATTGAATGTTATGGTTTTCATGGGTTTAATTCAATGAAGATGATGAAAATTTGAATAGAGTTCTACTGGAAAAAATCAGAAGTTTGTTGTTGTATCCATTTGATGTTTATTCGCTAGATTTAGCAATTTTAGATCCAATCAAAATTCGAGATTTGATTTGTCTTGTCCAATAATATGACGTTTATACTGAAAAATGTCAGAGATTACATATTACAGCGACAAAAAGCTACCTGCATTTTATGAGCGAAAACATCCATGTCCATACGCGTATTTTTGGCTCATAGAACATAGAATGCAATGAATGGTTCTAACTTACGTGTGACTTTTATTCCCCTCCTTCACCTAGCTGCTTTCATTTTCGTGTTTGATACAAAAATTTTGAGTTTTTTATTAATCTCCCTAAATTAAACTCGACGTTGAGTTCTTTTTCTTGGATGTTTTTGCTTTTAATCAACTCAAGTTTGGTTGTCCCTTTGGTAATAACTATCGAACTTTCGTCAACAACATCCGAAAAAAACTCGACCTCTTGTTTATTTACCCCCGAAAACAAATCACATAACCTAAGTTTTTAACTTGACAGTTCCAACCATAGAAGTTTTACCTCGAAAAATGCATAGAACCGACGATAGAGGCACTGATCGCAATTATTCACTCGACACGTATACAGGGTCTGTAATATGGAACAAATTCAAAAAGTCAAGACACGTAAAATTTTGTTTATAATTGTGGATCTTTTGCGTCATCATATTTTTTTAAATGTAAACCTACAATTTAAGTAAAAAATTTGAAAGGACTTCAAAACTTATTTACCCATGGATAGGTCTAGTTGCGCAGAGCAAATAATTTATACTGTCCACTCACATAATATATGCGATAACTTTAAGATAGTTCATAAATGTTCTGAATAGAGTTTGCTGAATCACCTGGAGAATTTCGAGATTTTTAGTTATGAGTTAAATGAGAATAGATCATTATAGGACTGTAGTTTCAATTAAATTTTATATGAAGTTACTTGAGTTACAATTAGGCACCCAAGTGTACGCTCAGGACGTGGCTTAAAATGTCTCTCAATAATATTGATTCTGTGATCGTTTGTTGAATGATGTTTCAATTAACTTAGACTTAGGCCAAGGGGCAACTACGACGCCATGTTTCTGGCTAAGCTTATGGAGAGTATAAGGTTGTACAGTCAAACTTCCATGTAACGTTTAATCATGGGAACCTTAAAACAAAGTCGTTATATAGAAAATTCGCTATATAGAAATTCGTTATGTTGAATTAAAACATTTGTTATTTCTTTATAGCTCTTTATTTTAACTAAAAATATGAAAAGTCGTTGTTGGTAATGAGTATATTTTACAAAAACTAAATTTGCTCCAAGTCGCAAGTATAACTTATAAGTAGACCTTATAAAAAGACTCGACAAATTTCGGAATTTACGTTCATTTATAAAAATTCTAGGCTTTCTGATAAGTGCCTATCCAAACCAGGCCGAATGTTGTGGTGCGCCTAAGCAACTAGGCTTAGGCGCTCACCTTTAGCCTAGTTACTCAGGCGCTCAGTTTTAGCCTAGTTGCTCAGGCGCATAATATAAGCCTAGTTGCGCAGGCGCTCAATATAAGCCTAGTTGCTTGGGCGTTCATAGCCCTATCGATCACAGTATGAGGAGTACCAGATTGCGTTAATACATCTATGAATTGTTAATGTGCCTGATGATGCCCTTATGAAGGCGAAACTAGTTGCACTCTAATAAATATATTGAAAAGTTGGGAGTTGAATCATTCACCTATACCTTTAATAAGTTTATACATTAAAAATATTTATTTAGTATATTTAAATATTTCAGAAGGAAGCACAAATCAAAATTTAAAAAAAATGCATTGAAATAAAATATCATCAGATTTTACAATATTGTATTAAAACTAGTAAAAATCAGTTTAGACCATTTTCTTCTTTTATTTTTACTTAAATTTGTATTATTTTTCTATAAGTGGGTTATAAAATAAATACAGGGTGATTCAAAACTATTCCGCATCCTCTGAATGGTAAATTCAACACATGAAAATGAGAAGAAAAGTTCATATAAACATATGTCCGATCTCGCTTCATAAGGTTTTTGTTCGTTTATTTCAAAATTCAATTCAAAACAGAAATTGAAGTAGAGTTTTTAAATTTAGTATGAATCATAAAACAGTTAGGATACATTTTATTGATTTTTTTCAAAATTTTTGATTGTTTTAAAAGGGTAGATTTAAGGAGAGTTGAGGTTAAAAATGGTCTTAACTTTTTTATGCTTAACTTTTACAAGATTACTTTTATAAATTAATGTTTTCCTTTTAATTCTTAACAAAAAACGTACTCTTATTTAAAGTCGGTAGAATGCGCCGTTTTCGAAGAAAATTCATTTTATTATTTTATTGATGGTCAACATAATTTAAATTTAAAATAATCATGTTAGCCATGGATTATTTTATTTTATTGTATTACCCAAAACTGTGTAAGAAATTGAAAAAAATCAAAAAAAAGTATCCTAACTGTATTATGATTCATACCAAATATCAAATCTGTTAATTTGTACTTCAATTTGTTTTGAAATAACAAGAAAAAAAACCGCTAATTACTGACAACTCTTTTAAAAGGCTGTAGCTCTCTTATGAAGCGAGATCGGACATATGTTTATATAAACTTTTCTTCTAATTTTTATAAGAGGAATCTGTCCTTAATAGGATGTGGAATAGTTTTGAATCACCCTGTATAGTAAAATCGTTCTTTCGTAAATTTTGATAAAAACTTAACGTTTTTGTAAGGTAACCTTACGTGATTGAAAAAATGGTTAACATTTTTGAAATCAGCACTCAAAATTACATCAAAATCAGGTGTTAAAATTAAAACAATTTTTATAAAGTATTTTCTTGCAGAAATGATATCCTTATACAGAGTGCTGAAAAAGTCGCGTACACGCTCCACGCTACGTTGTTAAGAAGCACTCGTCAGACAAGTGAAAAATATTCAAAAAAATCCTGATTATTCAATATATGAGTGCTCAAAGATAAAAATAGCCACCCGCTAAATAACTTTTGAAAAAATAATTAATTGTGAAAATACCGTGACAGGTCGATTATTACCTTTAGGGGGACAAATTTTTACGAAAAAATAAAAATGGTAATTGCAACCCCCTTCCCTACGGAGCCTCCCTTTCAATTTTTTAAATGAGAATAGGGGTCGAGTAATACATCATTTGAATGCATTTTTTGCCCTGATAATGTTAGTCGTAATTTTTTTGGAAACTTTTTGATTTGTAACGTATCTAAAAGTTAAAAAAAGTACCTAATAATGGTATTTTTTTTGTACTTTTAAATCACTTTTGGATAAATTGTTAAGAAGATAGTTGGCGAAATGTTTCAAAAGCGTACTTTTTGCTAGTAAAAAAATAAATCAGTTACCATGTTTTTTTATATTTTTTTTTTGGGATAAATTACTTTTTTCTTCAAACGTCAGTAAAACATGTCATTATATGCTTCAATACAAAAGGTTAAACATGTATTTTAATGCCTAGGCTGTTAAAGTCCTTTTTCTGCCGCTCAAATGTGTCAAATATATTTATACCAAATGTCAAATCAATTGAATTTAACATTTTTATTCTGTTGAATTTAAGCAAAATAATTTGAATTTGATTTACAAAAATACATTTTAATAAAAAAAATAGAATTCTTAATTTTTTTTTCCAAATCGTGAACAAAAATAGAAATCATATGTTTGCAAATTTGATTGCTGAAAAAATGAGGTTATGTTGCTTCAACTATTATCATAGAAAATGTAAACATATTTAATGCAAACATATTTAATGCAATTGACAAGTACATACCAATAAATCGGAAATATTCGAACGATTCGACGTTTACCCCTGATTCAAAGATCATTTTAATCATGCAAGCATATGTAGTGAAAATATTAATTATTTTAATTTTAAATAGACGTTTGAAGAAAAAATAGCATGTTTTATTCGGAGCTAAAGAGCTTTTCAGTACCTCGTTCGCAAACGTTGCAGACTCGCCACGGAAAAGTGTCACTTTAGCTCCTAATAAAACAATATACTATTTATGTACTTTTCTCTTCTATCGTGTCCTGTAAATGACTAAATTAAAATAGGGCCAAAACAAATCATATTTTTATTTTCAGGAAAAAAACAAACCTTTAAAATGATGCGTCACTCGACCCACATTCCCATTTAAAATAATCAAAGGGGCCGTCCTGTGGTGTAGCGGGGTGCAAAGACAACTTTAATTTCATTGTAAATAGATGTACCCCTGAAAATAAAAACCGACCTGTGACGACATTTTTATATTAAATTATTTTTGCGATTATTATTTAGGGTGGTTCCTTTTAAAATGAACACCCTGTATAATTATGTTTTGCATTTCTCAACAAAAAATATTAATTTATGTTGAGAATGTAAAGACATTTGCATTTTAAAATTTTTAATTTATCATAAATTTTGCAAAAACAATATTACAACAATTTAAAAATATTACAATTATTTCCTTGTTTCCTGAAATTTAATCTAAAATTTTAATTCGATACAAAAAAGCATATTTTCGATAATATTAATGCGACACTATTAATATAATATTTATTTCTATAATTACTACATAATAAATTTTTATGAAGAAATGAGCCACTGACAGCGAATCTTCGCGGACGTCTCTGTTTCATGAGGTGCCCCTCATAACTCATCACTGGGTCATCTGAAATCAAAAAACCAAAATGATTTTATTAGATGATAAGTTTCTGCAGGTAACATGTCGAGTTTTTTTTTTTATTTTAACGTATTTTAAAATCGCAAAATTTTCAAATTTTTGATGAAAAATTGAAAATTTTGACTTCTAAGTGCTGTAAAAAATGGAAAACGTTGTTACCTGTAGAAACTTAGCAACAATAAAATCATCTTGGTTTTGAGGGGCACCGCAAAGAAACTTTTTTTTTAAACTTTCACAGAGATTCACTGTCAATGGCTTATTTCTTCATAAAAAATAATGAAAATTTCATAGAATATTCTTCAAATGTTCCTTTATTATGTAGTAGTTATAGAAATAAACACACATTAACTGTGTCGTCAAAAAAAATATCGAAAATATTCATTTGTTGTATGAAAACTAGGTTGCCAAGTTTACCTTTTTTAAATGTACGAATAACTTCGACATTTCCATCCAAATGATTTATAAATTATTTTACCCTTGTTTAATCATTTTTACCAAACAACGTAGAGTGGACATAATCTATAATTCGCTTGGCAACTGCCATTTTGAAATCAATAAACTTCAGTGCTACCAACTTCGATAAGATACATTGCACTACTATAAACCCACTCAAAACAGTGGGTTTATGGCTATAAAAGAACTGTTTTGAGTGCTTTTACAGCTTTCTTATAGACGCAAAATAGAAAAAACATATAATCACACTTTTTGTTGTCCATGAATTTTTAGAATATTTTTGAAAAAAAAATAAATTATAGAAGAAATTCCTTGTTCCAATGTTTCTAAGACATTCCTATTATGTTTTAAAACTGCGTTTGGCTCAAAAACTGTATAAAAATGTATAAAAGCATTGATAGAAATGCCTGCAGAGTGATGGACGCTGCGTTTCGTGCTTATTGCAATTGGTTATTATAGCAATCAACGATCGTCCGATCTTTTTGGAAAGGACACTTTACAATAAAAAATAATGAGTGCTAATAAGCACCAAACGTCCATCACTCTGCATCTTGGAATTGTTGCTTGCTGCACCTTAACCACTTTAAACGAAGGCTGACCTAAGGAATCTCCTTTACTCATTCGTTTATTTATTGTAAAAATGTTTACCTTTTAAAATAGTTTTAGGAAAACTTTAAGTGCTAGAATTCTTGAACTTAGACTTGGATGTTCTCCAAGTAGATAATTGTTCCCTAAAAAATGGTACAAAGTGTCACTTATAACTTTTAAAAGTCACCTAAAATTCATGAAACAAAGGTGCAAACGGTCTTAGAGTCAGGTAATTGCTTTTTGATTAACACACGTATGGACTTAAAAGATAATTATAATTTTTATGTTTATGTTTGAATAATTGCTTAATCACATATCTTTGCATTTTTTATGTTTGTCAAAATCGATTGACCAATTTGTAAAATTATCACATGCATTATGTACTTAACAAAAATGAAAAATATATATCTCTCATATATCTCCATGCATTCTAAATTGTTCTGGAATATTTTTAATTGGAAAATAGGGATTTTATTTGGTAATTTTAGTGATTTTAAAGTATTATATTGGAAGTTATAAGAAAGTTTAGTATCAAAGTTATGAAATTACAGAACATTTAACTTTGTTAACCTAACATAAACTTTGAAATAAAGAAGCATTTTTCTTAATCCCAAATAGCATTATATTGTTGAGCAATTCCAATAATGCAATCCAAAAAGTTATAATTTAATTAAAATTCTTTATAAACGAATTATGAATTGTTTATTTTTGTAAATAAAGCGCGAAAAGTTTCTGAAATTAATTTTTTGTAATTAACTTTGAGTAATTCCCAGCGAACTCGGTGTAAATATTTTCTAATTCTCGGGTGAATCGATGGAACGAATGGTTTAAGGACGACACAAAAAGCGTCGACCCGTAAAGCATAACGCGTTAGCGGCCACTCTCCCGAAATAAGTGGCGATTGTGTTTTCCCTACCGGGGATATGTGAAGAAACCCAGTTTTCCAATCAATACCCATCACGTCCTCAGAAGACTACGAATAACCCGATTTATCCATCACAAAATCTCATCTACTGTGAACGTTTAAAGAAACCATAAATAATGTATTCAAACGATTCAAACATGCTTTAATTTAGTAAATTGTGGTACGCATATACTTTTTAGCAATGAAAGTAATCTTTTTACTTTTTGTCGGATTATTTAGGTTTTTAAGGTCAGAATTCTTAAAAATCCATTTGCCTTTTTTGCAAAGCTAAACGGAGAAAAAGTGCGCTGCTATCTAAACAGGATCATTCGTTAAGCTACCCTTTTATTTAATTCGAAGCTAGTTTTTATGCTTCGCCTTTTATCCCATATTACCGCATACATTCGCTTTTTTGTCTTCTTTCGCATGCTACTGTTTATAATTACTATTGATTTTTAGGGCTGTTACCCATTTGAAATTAATTAAAAGTAAACATCACCAAAAGAAAACGGCTTATTTTTGGAGTTATTGGAGTTATTATCTCCCATTGCTCTGTGTTTGATTGAGCTATTGAATACTTGTTTGCTTTTAGTTGCTAAAGCCATTTGCATAGATGTATCCAGGATCCAGGCAATTTCCGATATTACTCCTTTTAATCGGTTGTTTGTTAATTAATAGCCTTTAAGATTGAAAGCCACTCTCGCTGGATTGTTCTAATATGGGTTAATTTTCTGTAGCACTTTCTTGACTTCATTACAATAATTACTTTAATTAAAAGATTTATGCTCTATTAACTACCAATTCAATATTTAACTATTTACCCTCACTAAGAAGACTATAAAATTATGGGAATTTAATTAAACGAAACACAACTCAATGAATGATTTAGTTAATCCAATAAATTCAGATTAATGTGTCAGTAACATCTCAATAAACAACTCAATAATAACTCCTAACAACTTCTTGGCACTTGATTGTTCTCTCTTCTTTTTTTTTAATTTCTCTACTAACTACGCAAACTTATCATTTTTATCAACCGCACAATATTATATATTAGTATTAGTATTTATTAAATGTACATTCAAGTACATATGTAAGTACAAAACAAATTATAAACACAAATATTTTAATATTCTAAATCTAAAGTATTGTTTTTAATTTCTGCCAATAAGTTCTTCTTAAATAATGTAAAATTTCTTTCTTCTTTTATATTGTTTGGTAAAGAATTGAATAATTTAAATCCATTATAATATAAACTTCTCTTTGTTGTTTCTTTTTTTGCAAGATTGATAACTAGATTTTTATTATATCTTGTTTGATAAAGATGTATTGCAGACGATAATTTAATATTTTTAATTAGATAATTTGGTAGATAACCATTTATCATTTTGTAAATAAATGTCATGTTTTAATAAAAAAAAAGTATTGTTTAATTGTAAGCAAATTAAGTGCTTCATGCATAATAGTTTCAAATGCTCTTTTAAAATCAAGAAACACCGCTACAATCATGTTATTGTTATTATCTAACCAAGATTTCCAATTATTTACAACAAATTAAATTGATGTTTCACATGAATGATTTGATCGAAAGCCAGATTGATTTTCAAATAAAAGATTATTAGAATCTATATAATTTGTTAATTGTTTATGAATAATTGATTCAAAAATTTTTTCAACCAATGGTAACATATTTACTGGACGAAAATTTTCACTTTTAATAGAATTAATAATTTTTGGAATAGGAATGATTGTGGATTGTTTCCACAAGTCTGGAAATTGTCCTACAGTAATTGATTTATTAAAAATCGTTTTTAAATAATTAAGGAAAACGTCTTTACTTTTTTCTAGAAAACTTAAATTAATTCCATCTGTAGTTGATGTTTTCTTAATATTATTTATTGAAACAATTATATCATCAATAGATGGAATTAAATTTAAAATGTAGATTATCATTTGAGATATTTGTTTTATTCACATTTATAAAATTAATATTTGAATTAACCATATTTTCTATACTATTAATTATATAATTATTAAATTTTTCCGCGATTTGTGAATTATTTTGAATTATTTCATTATTAAACGACATTTTATGAATAGAATTATTTTGTTGACCATCAATTGCCTCCTTCAAGATTTTCCACATATTTTTTCAATAAAATTATTATAATAAATCTTTTTTTTCGTTCTATTAATTTAGTAGTATTATTTCTTAGTAAACGGTAATAATTCCATTCATCTAAATTATTTGTTAAATTGGCTTTTCTAAATGCACCATTTTTTAAAGTTGTCAAATTTTTTATTTCAGCATCGTACCATTTTTGTTGGTTTGGTTTAGGATTAATTGTCTTATATGAGGCTAGTTTATTTAATACCGTTTCAACATTATTATAAAGATTTTTTACCATAAAATTAACATATTCATTCAACGGCCAATTTAAATAATTTAATTCATTTATAATTGAATCTTTTTTAATTTGTTTTAAGTTTCTACATTTAAACGAAAAATTATGATTAAGTAATCCATTTAAATTTGAATTATTCTTAGAATTTATTTGAACTTTAATCATAAAATGGTCACTAATTATTGAATCTATTACAACATTTGAGTTAATATTATAATTATTTGTAAATACCAAATCTTTTATTGTTTTAGATGATTTAGTAGTTCTTGTAAATTTTTTAAACTTTTGTGAATATCCATAATTTTTAAATAAATTCAATAATTTTTTCGAATAAACAGATTCCTTACTGATATCAATATTAAAATCACCAAGGATGATAATATTATTTGTATAATTCACATCTTTAATAATGTTATTTAAAATATTTAAAACCAAGATATACTTGAAGATGGAGATCTATAAATACAAATCCATATAAAATTAAATATCTGAATTTTTAATAACCATAATTTATTTTCAAAGTTTTTGTTTTCAATTATTAAATAATTTATATTATTAACTATATAAAATACTATTCCTCCAGTATGTCTACTATTGGAATTGCATCTTTCCTTTCTCCAAATGTTGTGATTAATATTTAAATTTAAATGAAATTTTTCATTTTTAGTTAAACAATTAATACATTTAAAGTTTTGTTTATTTGAACATACCTTAGTCATGTGTTTCTGAGAACAATTTCCGCAACAAATCTCATTTTTGCACTCATTCATTAAATGTCCCGGTCTACTACATTTGAAACACCGAATAATTTAAAAGTATTCTTCAAATTTACATCTATCGAATCCAATATATAAATAACTTTTGTTCATTATGGTATTAAAAGATGTAGGGTCACATTCTAAAATTATAAAGAAATTATTTTTATTATTTTCTGACCGATATTTATTTTTAATGAAAATAAATCGACTGAATCATCCAAATCATTTTGTGAAATAATTCTTTCTAGTAAAATATCATTGGTAAGATCTCTTTCTTGTGATATATTAAAGATTTTAATCTTCGGAGAAATTTTATTTGGAACTTCCATTTTCAAATATTTTATTTTTTATTATTGTTTATTTTAGATTCAACTTCTCTAAATTTATTCATGTCATTGCATTCTAAAATTAATCCACCTCCTTTTTTAGAATCTTTAACTTTTATACCATTAAAATGTTTTGGATTACAATTATTTAATAAATTAGACCTTAAGTTTTCTTGATTATTTCCATTTCCATTATCTTTTATAAGTAAAATTTCCTTTTTTAAAGAAGTTTTGAAAACTTCGGTGTAAGATTGATTTCCTCATAAATTTTCAAACATAGATGAAGATTGTGATGTTTCCAAAATATCTGCATATGATTTACTTTTATTACCAAAATTAATATCCTTCTTTTCAATATTGGTTATTTTTCATTCAGGAGAGTAATTTGATTTTTTAGTAAAAGGTTTTTATCTTCTAATTCACAAATAATCTTTTTTAAATATTCATTTTCTCTCAACAAAAACCCACTGTTGTCGCAATCAGAATCTTTTTCAATATTTAAAATGTCATTAGAAATTTTTACACATTTATGTTTTTCATGGCAGCTATTATGATAAATATTATCACAGTCTTTACACTGTATAATCTTCTTAACAGCGGAATTACCACAGCCATTGCATAATGTAAGTCTTGACTTGATGTCAATCTTGACATTGTGAACGATTTCTCAAATTGTATAAAAATTAATATTAAAACAGAAGTAAACAATAAACAAATATAACATCAAACACAGCAACAAATACAGGAACAAACCATCAACAACAATACACCAACAATTGATTCAATTCAATTCAATGACTTTACTATTTGACAGTTTAGTGTCGTTTTTATGTAGGTTAAGAGAGAACACAATTTCCTAAAAATTGATAGCTTTTACGTAGACGATTTTTTTAAAGATAAAATTAAATACAGGGTGAGTCAGGAGGAATGCGTCAAACTCGGGGAGTGTACTCTATACACGCGTCTTAGGCGAGTGTAACTAAGCCCGTTTTTAAAGACGGGTGGAGCATCTTTATGCTTTAATAACGCGTGATTATTATCGTTTGACAGTTCTCGATTTTATAATTTTAATTGTTTTCTACCTCAATTCCATATTGAATAACGTATTTTAACATCGGATTTAATGCAAAACAGTTAAGAAATCCATTATATCACGTAAATAATTTGCCAGATTTAAGGCGACTTTAAAATGTGAGGTTATATTCTTTGTTTATTTTGTAACTTCATAAGTGTTTGCTACTTTATTTTACAAAAAAATCATTTGGCATCTGAATCGAAGAAGTCCTTAAATCGTTCATCAACTAAAACGTTTCATGTGCTGCCTTTAAGATAAATATTGCTCGAAAGAAAAGGGACAATCAAATTAAAATGGTAAGTTATAAGTTAACTTTTATTTTAAATAATTTATATATTTCACTAAATCCATAAAAGTTGTTAGCGATTAAAATCTTGTAAAGCAAATTTTTATAAAAATTTGCTGCTCGCTGAAATAACAGCGATTATAGACCTTTAGCTCACCGCAGGCAATATGGTGCTGATCGTACCCAATATGCCCTTTAAATATTGCATACTTGGTATATGCTGATCAATCATCCGTAGATTTTAAAAAATAACTCCAGTAATTTTCTTAGATAATACACCCTTAGAGCAATCGCTGTACGTATGCCAATGTTTTGCGATGAATTACCAATCAAAAATCTATTATATGCAAAAATGATTGGAGTCATTTTTTAAATCTATGGATAATTGATCAGCACATGCCGAATGTGCAATACCTTAAAGGGCATACTGGGTATGATCAGCACCAAATTTCCTACGGTGAGCTGAAGGTGTATTAATTTAAATTTCAATAAAAATAATTTAAAGATGCTTTGTCCTTTGCTATTGGTGGAAAGCGTATTTAATTATGTAAAGTTTTAAGTAGGTGATGATACTTTTTCATTTAAATTCTTCAAGTTTGTTTTATTTTTGCAGGTTTGTATAATTTCTTTCAAGAATCTAAGGAAATTCAAGCTGAATTAGAAGAAACAAGTATGCGGGTTTCAAATTTACAATTTGAAAGTTAACAATTTTGTGTTATAGTATAAAGAAATAAGAAAAAAATAAAAAAAATTACAGGCACTACGACTTTTTGTTCAAAAGATATGAATTTTTATATAAAATATGGCATTCTGATAAATGAGTAAATGTGTATTGTTAAAAAATCATATTTAGCTTAATAACTGAAATTAAGAAACAAAAATTAGTACAGATAAGTTTGTAAAAATTATCGATATTATTTTATTAAATTTTTTAAAATGTAATTATTTTTTAAGGTACATTACCTAAGAAACTTTAGATTTTTTTGAGTTTTTGGGGTTTAAAATTTTTTTTAGTGGGTGTAGGGGGCAACTAACTCCCCACATTTCATTCATTTTCTATTGTCCTTCATTTGCGTGGACGATTTTGAAAAAATTCGAAAAAAAATTTTTTGCGATATTTTTAAGGCTACTCTGGCTTGAAATTTTTCATGGAAATCGATTTTTATTGTTTTTCTCGAAAACTATGAAAGTTAGCGATTTCAAATTTTAACCAACGGTAAACACCGTCGATAGACGCGTTTTAAAAAAAATTGGTTAAAATTGGTTTAAAAGATTTTTAGGAAAAAATTAGCAAAGTTTTGGCAAAATTTTGGTACAAATACGGGCCTGGACGACGCAATTTTAAACCGAAAATTAAAATTTTCACGGAATTTGGTGGGGGAGGTGACGGTGCGAATTTTAAGCTATTAAGCGTGCCGGTGTTTCCAATAGTTTTGAAGATATTAATTATTTTGTGAAAAGTGAAAAGTGAAAAATTTCAGACCGCAATTTTGGCTCCAAACGGAGATTTTGCATATTTTTGCTAAATTTTCGGCCATAACTCGGTAAAGAAAAGGGATAGCGAAGTAATTCTTTTTTTGTCGTAAAGCGGACCTTGAAAGCTTTCAGAAAAGGTATATCACATGGGGGTGAAATAGAATTTGGGGGGTTGATTAGACCGTAAAGCGTAAAAAATTGCGACTTTTTTAAAAAGGACTTCAAAAAAATTATTTTTCGTTATTTTTTAGAAATTCGAAAAACCCTATGCGTGGGTGGTTTCTGTTCTAAGAGTAGTTTCAGCAGAGTTTTTAAAAATGAAAATCAGGAGCCGTTCACCCTTAAATTCAAAAATTCTTCCGTATCTTCCCAACCCCTTCGAGTATAAAAACAAAAAGTAGCCTATTAGCTACAAAAGTTACTCTTTTTAAGGGAACTAAAGTAAAATTTGAAATTTTTTAAAAACTGTGGGCGCAAGTGGTACAACCGTTTTACCGCGTTTGTGCGATTTTTTGAACATTTTACGTTAGATTTTTTTCTGAAGCAATGGGAAAAAATTTAGTGCTGTCGATTTTTTTCCTTATAAATATTAAAGCAATTAGCAAAATAAAAAATATTCCACCGTAATATCCAACCCCTATAAAAAGTTACGAATTTTCAAAGTCCGCGTCGAAAAACCAAGAAAAACGAAATGCAAATTTAAAGGAACCAAATTAATATAAAAAATCAAGATATCAAAAAAAGGGCTCGGATCGCTATAATAACGTGTATCTAGTTTGTAAATCGAAACCCCGCTATTTTTTTGCACCTGCCGATCCTCAAATATAACGGGTACAGTTTGAGCACTTTTGCCGCCCGAAAAAACGTTAAATTTGTACGCTTGGCGTCTCGGCCCCGGGGCGCCACACGGTTGCGCCTGGAGACTTAAAAATGGCCTGTGTTCAGCTCCAGGATGTGAGAATAAAAAGGGCCAAATTTCGTCGCTCCCCTATAAAACCGGACGGGGGTGCGATTTTTCAAAGTTGACGCCGACGAAAACCGGAAAAAAAGCGAGAAAAATCGACCGTTTTCGAGAATTTTTTTTAGAGTATTAGCGTGCTGGGAAAAATTTAAAATTCGAACCCCACTTAGAATCGACATCCCTCTTCACGATGCAATCGGAATTTTTAAAATGTGACAAAAAAACTGCCATTTTTAAAACCGTCGAATTCAGAATCGGATCCTCCTTAACATACTAAAATTTAATGCGATTCGGGGTGAATTTCGGACACTGAGGGGATGAATTCGATTTTACGTTCGGGGTGGAATAACTTTTTTCGGGGCGGTCCGAACGAAAAGGGACTTTTAAACTTTTGTCTTAAAATTTTCTCCTCTTTATACATGCAAAATTTCAACTCCATACGAAAAAAAAAACTTACTCATTTCTTACGGTTTTAATATAGTGCACAGTTTCAAATTAAAATTTGAAAGTTAATAATTTTAGGTTGTAGTATAAAGAAATTAGAAAAAAATAATAAAAAAAATTCAAGGCTCTACGACTTTTTGTTCAAAAGATATGAATTTTTATATAAAATATGGCATTCTGATAAATGAGTAAATAAGTATTTTGAAAAATTCATAATTCGCTTAATAATTAAAATTAAGAAATAAAAATTCATACAGATAAGTTTGTAAAAATTATCGATATTATCTTATTAAATTTTTTAAAATTTAATTATTTTTTAAAGTACATTACCTAAGAAACTTTTGATTTTTTTGAGTTTTTGGGGTGTAAATTTTTTTTTGAGGGGTGTAGAGGGCAAGTGACCCCCTACATTTCTTATATTTTCTATTATCTTTCATTTGTTGGGTCGATTTTGAAAATATTCGAAAACAAAATTTTTGAGATATTTTTAAGGCTACGGGCTTGAAATTTTTAATGGAAATCGGATTCTATTTTTTTTTCTAGAAAACTATAAAAGTTAGCAGTTTAAAATTTTTACCGAAAGTTAACACCGTCGATAGACGCGTTTTAAAATATATTCGAATAAAATCGGTGAAATAGTTTTTTAGGAAAAAGTTTTGGGTAAATTTTGGTACATATACGGCTCTGAGGTGGAAGTCTGTAAGCTATACGATTTGTTTTCGTACAACGAAAAAATCGTTTGTTTATTAAGTTGCTTGGTGACAGATTTTCTATCAGCCTTCCTTATGCACATTTTGTATTTGTTGAAAGAAGACAAAATGCGTCACTTTAGCAACATATTAAAACAAACGATTTTTTCGTTGTACGAAAACAATCGTACAGCTTACAGACTTCCACCTCTGGACGGCGCAATTTAAAGCCGATTAATTTCACGGAATTTGGTGGAGGAAGTGACGGTGCGAATTTTAAGCTATTTATCGTCTCGGTGGTGCTGATAGTTTCGAAGATATTAATTATTTCGTGAAAAGTGAAAATTTTAGCCCGAAATTTTGGCTCCAAAGGAGATTTTGCTTATTTTAGCTACACTTTCGGAAATAACTCGAAAACGGAAAGAGATCGCGATGTGATTCTTTTTTTGTAGTGAAGTGGACGTTGAAAGCTTTTTAATTTTTTTAAAATATAATTATTTTTTAAGGTTCATTACCTGGAAAAATTTAGATTATTTTGAGTTTTTGGGGTCTAACTTTTTTTTTGAGGGGTGTAGAGGGCAAGTGACCCCCTACATTTCATCCATTTTCTATTATCTTTCATTTACGGGGTCGATTTTGAAAATATTCTAAAAAAAAAAATTTGAGATATTTTTAAGGCTTGAAATTTTTCATGGAAATCGATTTTTATTGTTTTTTTCGAAAACTATAAAAGTTAGCGATTTCAAATTTTTACCAAAGGTTAACACCATGGATAGACGCCTTTTAAAAAATATTTGGTTAAAATCGGCTAAACAGTTTTTTTGGAAAAATTTTGCTACAAATACGGCCCTGTACGGCTCAATTTTGAACCGAAAATTAAAACTTTCACGGCGTTTGGTTGGGGAGGTGTCGCTGCAAATTTTAAGCTATTAGTGGTCCGGATGGTGCTAATAGTTTCGAAGATATTAATTATTTTGTGAAAAGTGAAAAAATTCAGGCCGCAATTTTGGCTCCAAACGGAGATTTTGCATGTTTTTGCAACATTTTCGGCCATAACTCGATAACGAAAAGAGATAACGAAGTGATTGTTTTTTTATCGTAAAGTGGAAATTGAAAGCTTTCAGAAAATGTACATTACGGTGGGGCAAAATTTGAGGGGTTGAATAGACCGAAACGCGTCAAAAATTACGACTTTTTTAAATGCGATCTTAAAAAAAATAATTTTTCGTTATTTTTTGGGAATTCAAAAAACTCTATGCGTGGGCAATTTTGTTTCGGAAAGTAGATTCAAATGAACCTTTAAAATTGAAAATGGGTTAAAAAATGGCCCGACGGGAGCCACTCACCTCAAAATTCAAAATTTCAAGTTGATTTAGGCATAATTTCCGAACCCCTTCGAAAATAAAAATTTCCTACGCGTTACCCGTTGTAGAAATGATTCTTTTAAAAGGCAGTGTAGAAAAATTTAATGATTTTTGGAAACTGTGGGCCACAGTGGTAGTACCAATCGGCCGCGTTTGGTGCAATTTTTTGAACATTTTACGTTCGATTTTTTTCTGAAACAAAGGGTTAAAATTTTGCGGAGTTGATTTGTCTGCTCATAAATATGAATGTAGTAAGCAAAATAAAAAATATTCGTCCTTAATAGCCGGCCCCTGTCAAAAGTTACGAATTTTCAAAGTCCGCGTCGAAAAAGGATGAAAAACGATGCGCGAGTTGGAGAGCGCCAAAAGTACATAAAAAAATGAGATATAAAACAATAAATGGAATGCCGATCACGAGTCAAAAAACCGCGATTTTTTCGCATCGGTGGATCTCGAGATGAGACTCGTTTAGATGTGGTACACTCGGCGTCTCGGCGCCGGGGCGCAACACGGTTGCGCCTGGAGACTTAGAAATGACCGCGGTCAATCCTCAGGATATGAGAATAAAAGGGGCCAAATTTCGTCGCTCCCCTTTAAAACCGGACGGGGGTGCGATTTTTCAAAGTTGACGCCGACGAAAACCGGAAAAAAAGCAAGAAAAATCGACCATTTTCCAGAATTTTTTTTCAGTGTGTTAGCGTGCTGGGAAAAATTTAAAATTCGAACCCCGCTTAGATTTGACATCACTCTTTATGATTCCACCAGAATTTTTAAAATCTGACTAAAAAAACTGCCCTTTTCGCGACTTGTCGCAAAAAACGTCGGATTTCGGGGTAAAAATACAAAAGGGGTGATATCTCCGCCCCCTTAACAGATAGGTTCAGACGGGTCAAAACCCTCATCTTCAGAATTTAGTCCTCTATAACGTACCAAAACTTGATGCGATTCGGGGTGAATTTCGGACACTGAGGGGATTAATTCGATTTTACGTTCGGGGTGGAATAACTTTTTTCGGGGTTGTCCGATCGAAAAGCGACGATTTAACTTTTTTCTTAAAATTTTCTCCTACGTACGCGTACAAAATTTCAACTCTATACGAAAAAAAAAACTTCCACATTTCTTACGGTTTTAGTATTATAGATAATTTACAAAACAAATTAATTATACAGGGGGTTCACATTTATTGCAAAATCTCTCTGCTAGTAATTCTTTGGGAACAAAATAAAATAAACCTTCTACAAACAGGGACCTAAAAATTTGGGATTTATTTCAACCCAAAGAATGGAAATTGTTTACTGATATTGGTGTACACATTCTAGGTGTGTTGTAAAATTTCCTGAGGTGTGACTACCTTTATCTTATTTTCATGTTTATGGGTTTTTTATTTTTATCCAAAGATTCACCACCTGAGAGATTTTAACATAAATGTGAATTACTCTGAATTTTTAAAATTGTTCATTCAAGATTTGTTTTATCTTCGGATTTTGATTTTGATGAAGTTTCTACAGAGAATAAGATTGATAGATTCCTGATTCCTGATTCCCATTCATTAATTGATCTGTAACATTTTATATGTAATAGTAATTATTTATAACATTTAAAATAAATAATGGGACAAACCACTAACATAAATATATTGTTTATCTTTCATTTTCTCCTGCTTTGCCTTTTACCGATTGACAGTATCAACATTTCAGTAATAGTTTACCGAAAACTTCAGTATTGTTTAAATATATGTACCTTTGAGTTTTAATGAAATTGGAAACTATATTAGCTGTGTTTTATCTGCCTTTACAAATGATCAGATACAAAATACTGCTGTTGCGATAGGCTACGATTTCAAAGCTAAATATTTGATTGGATAGAAAAAGTGAAATGTCCAAACTTAGCTGATCGTTGCAAATAAAAGTGTCAAATAAAACACACCTATTGTAAATTAGATGCTGAAGGCTGATGGAATATGTAATTATATTTAAAACCTTTACATCAACCCCCAAAAAATATACATAAATGATATTCTACTGTCAGTCGTTAGGTTCATTGTGGAAATGAAACTGAAGAGTTGCCGAAGAACCATAAGATAAATTTGCTAACTACTTACACATCGTTTGCATTATTACTTTAATATAAATACTACTACATCACTAGAAAACTCCTAATACTAATTTTGTAATTGTTTTTAAAACTCCAAGTAAATACAAGAACCTAACGAACGGCGTGTTTCCCTCATCACACTCATCCTCACGGTGGCTGAATACGCGTTCGAGTTTATCGCTGCAATCTTCTCATTACGGTATTAAGGAATCACGTTATCATCATGGTCTGCTCACGGCGGGGCTGAATACGCGCTATTGTGTTTTAAAAATTACAGTTGGCAATAATTGCATAATACTTTTCTTGGACCATGGATTGGTGGCGATGATTTTAACTTGCCATCAAGGTCATCAGATCTGTTGAATGCTGCAGCTCTAATAAAAAAACTATAAGAACTTAGCAGAGCAATGGATAGCGTGAAAATTATTAAAGGAACGTGGGGATATCGATCAAAATATTCGTATGTACGTATGTACGTATGTACGTATGTACAGTTTAAATCAGCTAGGCATAGGACACAATAGACGGCACGAGTAAATACGAAGCAAAATGCGCCGACGCGACTTGCTGTGCTCCGCGTAAGAGCCGGAGCTAATTCATTTCTTAAAATCAAGCAGCAGCATACGAAACTCCGCTCGCAGTTATCATGGCCGGCAGACCTTCAACGCATTCAATTAATCGAATTCATTCGGCGGCGCGGCGCGCTAAAAATTATATTAAATGGCTCACAATAATTCTGCTAAATAACATTTGATTTTACTATTCTCTCATTTTATGATATTTACAATGTCAATTAATGGCTAATTTCTAGTAGGTATTTTATTGCAAATTTACTAAAAATAAGCATAAAATAAAAGTATTTTTATATTTTTATACATATTTATTATTTATATATTTGATAAACAGAACTGATTAAAAATAGGTAGATTTTTGGTCAACATTTTGTAAAAATTTTTGAATTAAATAAACCATAATTTGAGTTTATAACATTAAATAATTTAATAAATACATAAAATAAATTACTATTGCGTATTCATAACAAAAAATTACATAAACAATAAGTCCCAATAAATAGAAATAATAACAGATAAATTATTGTTCGTAATTTGTAAAAAAAGTCAAAAGGCAAAAGCTAACATTTATAAAAATGTTGTTTTAGTTCCAATAATCTATTAACAAATTAACAATTTAATGAATAAAATAAACTAAAACTTAACTTTATAATATTAAAAATTTACCCTGATCAATGATAAAAACATAATAAATATATTTACAGATATTTACAAGATATGAAGATATTATAGTATTTATATTTAAGTCAAATCAAAATTTGGTTTCCTATTTTTTGTTTTTTGAAAATTTGAATTTGCACTTAATTTTTTTCGTGCAGTTTCTATAAAATTTATCAAATTTCGACATATTTTTACAAAATTTTAGCGAAAAATGATTTGTATAAAAGTTAAAGAACACTTAAAGAGGAACAATATTTTGTAAAAAAATACAGGGTGTTCCATTAAAAAAAATTAAAATACATCCATATCTAGTTTTCATATTTGTCGCCTCCATAGCTGCCGCCATTTATGATAAGTTCGAAAAAAAATATACTAAAAATACATCGAAGTGCATGTTTCAAAATGACATAAAAATTGTTGTTTAAATGTTTATAATAAGGCCAATATAAATTTCTAAAAATATGTCTAAATGTGATAAATTTTATAGAAAATTTCCGATAAAAAATTAAGAGCACACTCAAATTTTCAAAATAAATATCGTTGTATTCTTTAACTTAATATTAATCCAAATATCAAAAAAATATATAGGGTGTTCCATTAAAAAAAAAGATGGAATAACCTGAGCTCCAGTTACGAAACACCCAGTATAGATAAAAATAATTTCTTGATATGCGCATCCATAAATCATGCAATTTTGTAATTTAAGTTTTTTTGCTATTTCTTAAAATAAAAGATATCTTCCGATTTCGCACTAAAAACTCACCCTGTATAATATCTTGTAAATATGTTTATTATGTTTTTATCATTTATCAGGGTAAATTTTTAATATTATAAGGTTAAGTTTTAGTTTATTTCATTCATAAAATTGTTAATTTGTTAATAGATTATTGGAACTAAAGTGACATTTTTATAAATGTTGGCTTTTGCCTTTTGACTCTTTTTTTACAAATTACGAACAATAATTTATCTATTATTATTTCTATTTATTGGGACTTATTGTTTATGTAATTTTTTGTTATGAATACGCAATAGTAATTTATTTTATGTATTTATTAAATTATTTAATGTTATAAACTCAAATTATGGTTTATTTTATTCAAAAATTTTTACAAAATGTTGACCAAAAATCTACCTATTTTTAATCAGTTCTGTTTATCAAATATATAAATAATAAATATGTATAAAAATATAAAAATGCTTTTATTTTATGCTTATTTTTAGTAAATTTGCGACAAAATACCTATTAGAAATTAGCTATTAATTGACATTGTAAATATCACAAAATGAGAGAATAGTAAAATGAAATGTTATTTAGCAGAATTATTGTGAGCCATTTATTATAATTTTTAGCGCGCCGCGCCGCCGAATGAATTCGATTAATTGAATTGCGTTGAAGGTCTGCCGGCCATGATAACTGCGACCAGCGAGCGGAGTTTCGTATGCGGCTGCTTGATTTTAAGAAATGAATTAGCTCCGGCTCTTACGCGGAGCACAGCAAGTCGCGTCGGCGCATTTTGCTTCGTATTTACTCGTGCCGTCTATTGTGTCCTATTTCTTCGAGCCAGCAACTGTACGTATGTACGTATGTACGTATGTACAGTTTCTGGCTCGAAGAAATAGGACACAATAGACGGCACGAGTAAATACGAAGCAAAATGCGCCGGCGCGACTTGCTGTGCTCCGCGTAAGAGCCGGAGCTAATTCATTTGTTAAAATCAAGCAGCCGCATCCGAATCTCCGCTCGCAGGTCGCAGGTATCATGGCCGGCAGACCTTCAACGCAATTCAATTAATCGAATTCATTCGGCGGCGCGGCGCGCTACAAATTATAATAAATGGCTCACAATAATTCTGCTAAATAACATTTCATTTTACTATTCTCTCATTTTGTGATATTTACAATGTCAATTAATAGCTAATTTCTAATAGGTATTTTATCGCAAATTTACTAAAAATAAGCATAAAATAAAAGCATTTTTTTATTTTTATACATATTTATTATTTATATATTTGATAAACAGAACTGATTAAAAATAGGTAGATTTTTGGTCAACATTTTGTAAAAATTTTTGAATAAAATAAACCATAATTATAAACTCAAATATAACATTAAATAATTTAATAAATACATAAAATAAATGACTATTGCGTATTCATAACAAAAAATTACATAAACAATAAGTCCCAATAAATAGAAATAATAATAGATAAATTATTGTTCGTAATTTGTAAAAAAAGTCAAAAGGCATTTATAAAAATGTTGTTTTAGTTCCAATAATCTATTAACAAATTAACAATTTTATGAATAAAATAAACTAAAACTTAACCTTATAATATTAAAAATTTACCCTGATAAATGATAAAAACATAATAAATATATTTACAAGATATTATACAGGGTGAGTTTTTAGTGCGAAATCGGAAGATATCTTTTATTTTAAGAAATAGGAAAAAAACTTAAATTACAAAATTGCATGATTTATGGATGCGCATATCAAGAAATTATTTTTATCTATACTGGGTGTTTCGTAACTGGAGCGCAGGTTATTCCATCTTTTTTTTAATGGAACACCCTATATATTTTTTTTATATTTGGATTAATATTAAGTTAAAGAATACAACGATATTTATTTTGAAAATTTGAGTGTGCCCTTAATTTTTTATCGGAAATTTTCTATAAAATTTATCACATTTAGACATATTTTTAGAAATTTATACTGGCCTTATTATAAACATTTAAACAACAATTTTTATGTCATTTTGAAACATGCACTTCGATGTATTTTTAGTATATTTTTTTCGAACTTATTATAAATGGCGGCAGCTATGGAGGCGTCAAATGTGAAAACTAGATATGGATGTATTTTAATTATTTTTAATGGAACACCCTGTGTTTTTTTACAAAATATTGTTCCTCTTTAAGTGTTCTTTAACTTTTATACAAATCATTTTTCGCTAAAATTTTGTAAAAATATGTCGAAATTTGATAAATTTTATAGAAACTGCACGAAAAAAATTAAGTGCACGTTCAAATTTTCAAAAAACAAAAAATAGGAAACCAAATTTTGATTTGACTTAAATATAAATAGTATAATATCTTCATATCTTGTAAATATCTGTAAATATATTTATTATGTTTTTATCATTGATCAGGGTAAATTTTTAATATTATAAGTTTTAGTTTATTTTATTCATAAAATTGTTAATTTGTTAATAGATTATTGGAACTAAAACAACATTTTAATAAATGTTAGCTTTTGCCTTTTGACTTTTTTTACAAATTACGAACAATAATTTATCTATTATTATTTCTATTTATTGGGACTTATTGTTTATGCAATTTTATGTTATGAATACGCAATAGTAATTTATTTTATGTATTTATTAAATTATTTAATGTTATAAACTCAAATTATGGTTTATTTAATTCAAAAATTTTTACAAAATCTTGACCAAAAATCTACCTATTTTTAATCAGTTCTGTTTATCAAATATATAAATAATAAATATGTATAAAAATATAAAAATGCTTATTTTTAGTAAATTTGCGATAAAATACCTATTAGAAACTAGCTATTAATTGACATTGTAATTATAAAATGAGAGAATAGTAAAATCAAATGTTATTTAGCAGAATTATTGTGAGCCATTTATTATAATTTTTAGCGCGCCGCGCCGCCGAATGAATTCGATTAATTGAATTGCGTTGAAGGTCTGCCGGCCATGATAACTGCGACCTGCGAGCGGAGTTTCGTATGCGGCTGCTTGATTTTAAGAAATGAATTAGCTCCGGCTCTTACGCGGAGCACAGCAAGTCGCGTCGGCGCATTTTGCTTCGTATTTATTCGTGCCGTCTATTGTGTCCTATGTCTAGCTGATTTAAACTGTACGTATGTACGTATGTACGTATGTACGTATGTACGTATGTACGTATGTACGTCTGTACGTGTGTACGTGTGTACGTATGTACGTATGTACGTATGTACGTATGTACGTATGTACGTATGTACGTATGTACGTATGTACGTATGTACGTATGTACGTATGTATGTACGTATGTATGTACGTATGTATGTACGTATGTATGTACGTATGTATGTACGTATGTATGTACGTATGAATGTACGTATGTACAACAAGCTTCACCGAAAACTGGTACATAATAGAAATGCTAGCGCCAATAAGAAGCTTTCGTGCGGCTTGAGTATACCTTAGTCTCGCCCACCGCTATTCAGTAGTAACAGTTCTACAGTATGTAAAGATTTATATCAAATTTCAAAAGTACCGTTTGGAAATACATGCGTAAAAACTTTTTGGCAGCACTTTCAAAGGGCTGTAACTTGCATATAAAGAGACTTAAAACCAAGATGATTTTTAGTCTAATATTACATCTTCATAAGTTAACGGGTAAACCGTAAACATCCTGTATATACTTTAAATATTTTTAAGAATTTTCTATAAATTATAATATTATTTGATGTAGCGGGAAGTACTTCAATTTATACCTTCCGGGAAAATAATAAAAAAAAATTTTTAAAGTTGGTTGGTTGAGACAGTATCGATTTTGTAAACTTTTCTCTTGTTCCCTCGATATTATGCGACAACTTTAATGCGTGAAGTTTTTTGACGACGATAGCTCCCGATTACCCAAAGAAAGTAATAATCTTGGCTTAAAATAACCTTATTGCTGGTCAGGCATCATGTCATTCCCTAGGATCCTTCACTGCGAATGTAAACAAGTACACCAAAGGGAAGGTTCAAAAGCAAAGACCACGCCTGAAATTGCTTCGGTTGAAATTGCACAGTAAGAATCCACAGACACCATAATAATAATCTCCCATCCAAAAGTTTGATATTACATACTGGGTGGAGATAAAGTTTGGAACAAAATTCGTAACTGCCGTATTTAATTTTTTTGAGATAATCTTAACAACGTCACTGCTGATTTAGCAATCACGTCATCTCTCGATTTTTTATAATGAAAACCTCCACTTTTTTACTCGTTTTTGAAAGACACTTATTTCACTAAACCGATGATATAAAAACATGATTAAATTAATAAACAAATTTTTGAATAAAAAATCTTTTTTTCAATAAACTTTGGAAAAAATCTTTGGATTCTATTTAAATGTGAGAAAATTTACAAAGAATAAAATTTTAAACTTAAACTATTTACCATTTATTAAAATCAGTAAAAATAAATCTTATACAACATAGAAATCAAATTTAATAGTACAAAATAATTTTAAGTTTACATTAAAAATTTTTATTAAAAAATTTCTTTACAAATGTAATCATTTTTTTTAAATCATCGTTTAAGTGACATGAATGTCTATCAAAAAAGTAGGGGTTTTTATTTTAAAAAACCGATGCTGACGTCATTGCTAAGTCACTAGTGACATCATTAAAAAAATGTTATATCAAAAGATGGCATTTTAAAAACAAAAATTTACTTGTCCCAGCGATTTTCCAAAAGAAATTAAATACGGCAGTTACGAATTTTGTTCCAAACTTTATCACCACCATGTATATTTTTAGCTTCCATGCATCTCAAATCAAGCTTTTCATAAAGGCAATATGTAACAAAAAGTGGTCTTTGGTTTTACAGGCAACAGATTATTATTGAATGCAGTATTTTATGTGCATACACCCATTTTTATAAACCACCCACATTTGTAACATTAAGAGGATAGTCGGCAAATCCAATAAGTTGATTTTGAAATACGGTGGATAATTGCATTCTTGGCAATAATATATATACAGGGTGATTCTAAAATGGTGGTCACGGCTTCTTCTGCTTATACTTCAAATAAAAATAGGACAAAAATCTCATATAAACAATTATCCGAAACTCAACGGTTAACGAGATATAGAGTATTGAAATTTCTTTTATTTTTATTTATTTTCTCCGGATCGGCTAAATGAAAATTAATAAAAATTTAGGGATGAGTACTTCCCATGGATGGCTATTACGTTTGTCTTAATTTGACAATCCTGTGACGAAGAAACAGGTCCAGGTGACCTTTTCTTTAAATTTATTTGATCCTATCAAAATGTAATAGATGTACTTTTTTGTGGTAAATTGAATGAAGATTTTCAAAACTCAAACAAAACTGTAAAATTTTGCAGTGGCGTATTAAAGAAATTCAAAAAAGGGGCACCTTGGCCCGTTTTTAAGCCACTGAATTGTTAAATTAGGACAAAAGTAATAGCCAAAGGCGATTTTTCATGAGAACTACTCATTCCAAAATTTTATTAATTTTCATTCAGCCAATCCAGAGAAAATAAATAAAAATTTAAAGATAAAAGAAATTTAAACACCCTTTATCTCGTTAACAGTTGAATTTTGGACAAATGTTTATATCCACTTTTTTCTTATTTTTACTTGTAGTATAAGCACACGAAGACGTTATCCCTATTTTAGAAAACCTGTATTTTGTACCCAAGTTTTTTATAAATTTCCTTTTTTGGTGTATTAAAAGGTTTTACTGCTATTGTTTTATATGTTACGAAAAAACAAAATTAAAAATTCGCCACATTAAAAAATAAGGTGCGAATTATATGAACACCCAGTATGTAAATCATATTAAATTAAAGTGTATTTCTTGTGAACAATGATGTGCCTGGAGATTTACCTAAGTCAGCATTTAATGTAGAGTAGGCGTACCTTATCTCTAGGTAATGCAGAATGTTAGAATAATATTTTTGTAATTCAGTTCAAAGTAAATTTCTAAAACGTTAAGTTGTAATAATAAATAAAAATAAATTCCTCTTCGACTTTGAAATTGTTTTTTAAAAACGAACTTTTCAACCTCCGACCTATAATTGGCGCAGTCGGTAGGATAGTCCAAGTGAACGCGAAAAATTTTCTGGACTTTCACGTTGATTTTCATCATTTGTGGACTATTCGAGTTAGTGCGGAGAAATTGGGACCTCGCAAAGATAAGGACTTTCCATTTGGAACCTAATCAGAAAAGGACTTCCCTTGAAATTGTTCGACAAGAAACAAGTTTCATAACCGGAGAATTGGCTCAAAAGTGGAGGAATGATCGGAACAATAATATTTTTAATGTAAGTTTTTGAACTCATTTTGTACTTGATTTTGCTTGTCAGGCTTGGAAAACGAATTACTTGATTTATTTAATAATTTAAATTTAAATCCAAACATGGCAAACCGAAATAACGGAAACGAAAACGAAAATCAAACTATAAATAATTTTGATCCAAATTATTTAAAATGTATACCTGATTTTAATGAGGATACTAACGAATTACACAGATTTCTTAATGTCGCTGAACAAATGGTAGCTGCTTTCTATAATCCTGCAAACCCTGGCGATTTTAGAAATATTTATTTGTACAATTCAATTTTAAATAAATTACAAGGTAGTGCTAGAGTTGTTGCAAACATCCATAATGTCACTACTTGGGATGATCTAAAACGACTTTTGATCAGAAATTTCTCAGACCATCGCGACGAAGCATGTTTAAACTGCGATTTAACGAGTCTAAAACAAAAACCAAATGAATCGGCTCAACAATTTTACGAACGTTGCCTACATATTTTAAATATAACTTGTTCTTATATTGACATTCATGAACAAGTTGCTGGCAATAGAGACTTAAACCGAAATTTGTATCAAAATTTAACACTCAAAACCTTCCTAGCTGGTTTACGTGATCCCTTAGGAACCACGATAAGAACCATGCGACCCGCAGATTTAGCGCAAGCGATACAATTCGTAACCGAAGAAGAAAATATAAAATATTTTCAAACGCAATCGCGCACGGAAAATAAACTGAACTTTAATAATAATACGAACAAACCGAAAACATTTCAACCGGTGTTTCGTCAACCATACAATCCACCTTTTAATTTTGTTGGCAATGGACCTCAAAATTCTTTTCCACGTAATGTCGGAAATTCACAATTTAATCAACAGCGTCCGCAACAAAATCAAAATGTTTGGAATCCTAGAGGTAAAACTGTCCCTCAAAATAGACAGATACCGATGAGTACAAGCACGAGAAATACTTTTAGACCAACGCCTATGAGTACTTCCTCGCGTAATACCTTCCAGAGACCTAGCAATCCTCCAAGACCCAATCATTTTGTTAATAATCAGAATTCCAGACCTAATTTTATTTCGGAAGAATTATTTAACACTGAAATGATTGACGAAAATTATTATGAGACACAAGACTTTGACCAAATTGACAACGATTACCAATTAATTGACCAACCCCAATCCGATGAAATTAATTCCGATGAATCGATTGAACAAGAGGAACAAACTTTTCGTCTTGCGGAACCTCAAACAACCGGAACGTAATTGAATATCATGTTACTGATCATAAAGAATTACCTTTTATAAAAATTTCAACACCCCCTTTAAAACTCTTAATTGATACAGGTTCTTCAAAATCTTTTCTAAATCCTCAAGTTGGAGAAAAATATTTTTCTGAATTTATTAATTATGACCCTTTTGTTGTTTCTACAGTTTTTCAAACCTCAAGTCATGAATATAATGTGGTAATTCCAACGCCAACGGAATTTAACACGAACTCACCATCTAATATTAAATTTTATTTATTCCATTTTCATGATAATTATGATGGATTAATTGGGATGGATAATCTAAAAATATTAAATGCAAAAATTGATTTTTCAAATTCAGAAATTGTAACTCCTAACACAAAAATTTCAATTTTTTATCAAAAATCTGGACAACCTCCAATTCACACGTTAAAATTAGAACCATACACAAAACACAAAATTAAAATTCCAGTAAATGTAACAAATGGTGATGTATTAATTCCTAACATTCAAATTCAAAATTGTGAAATACCAGAAACCCTTTCGAGAGCGGAAAATAAAACTGAAAATAATGTTATCTTAAATTTTTACAAACCAATACAAGTGACAAAGTTTAACAATCAAAATTTTGAAATTCATCATATAAATTCTTCACCATTACGGAAACATAGATTGGATTTGTCTCAAATTAAAACGGATCATATGAATAATGAGGAAAGACATGAAATTCAAAAATTATGTGTAGAATTTTCTGATATATTTCATAACGAAAATTCTCCACTAACTTTTACTAATCAAGTGAAACATTGCATCAAAACATCTGATGAAATTCCAGTATATACTAAGTCTTACAGATATCCATTTATTCATAAAGCCGAGGTTGACAATCCCGTGGTCCTCTCCTATATGGATAGTACCTAAAAAACTCGATTCAAGTAGCAAACAAAAATGGCGAATCGTCGTAGATTTTCGCAAGGTCAATGAAAAAACCATTGATGATCGGTACCCTCTTCCCAACATCACAGATGTTCTTGATAAATTTGGAAAATGTAATTATTTCACGACACTCGATCTTGCCAACGGTTTTCATCAAATCGAGATGGATTCTAGTGATGTAAAAAAGACAGCTTTTAATGTTGAAAATGGTCATTATGAATATTTACGTATGCCATTCGGATTAAAGAACGCGCCTGCGACGTTCCAGCGTGTTATGGATAGTGTTTTGCGTGGCATCCAGAATGACATATGTCTAGTATATCTAGATGACATAATTGTTTTTTCTACCTCTCTACAAGAACACATTCAAAGATTAAAAACGGTATTCCAAAGACTACGTGAAACTAATTTCAAAATTGGACTAACTAAATGTGAATTTTTGAAAAAAGAAGTATCATTTTTAGGTCACATTGTAACAGCCGAAGGTATAAAACCAAACCCCGATAAGATTCACGCTATTAAAAATTTTCCAATACCTAAGACCACCAAACAGATTAAAAGCTTTTTGGGACTTTTAGGATATTATCGTCGTTTTATAAAAAATTTTGGTCATATCACTAAATCTCTAACAAAGTGTCTAAAAAAAGATGCTAAAATTAATCCTGATGATCCAGAATTTGTAAATTGTTTCGAAAAATGTAAGAACATTTTAGTTAATGAACCCGTTCTTCAGTACCCTGATTTCACTCAAAGTTTCAATTTAACCACCGATGCAAGCAATGTCGCTATAGGTGCTGTACTTTCACAAGGTGCTATTGGAAAAGATCTTCCAGTTGCATATGCATCAAGAACTTTAAATAGTTCAGAACAAAATTATAGTGTCATTGAAAAAGAACTACTTGCAATAATTTGGGCAACCAAATATTTTAGACCATATCTTTATGGACGTAAATTTAATATCATAACAGACCATAAGCCATTGCAATGGTTATTTTCGATTAAAGAACCAAATTCAAAATTAGTACGTTGGAAACTTAAACTTGAAGAATTTGATTACACGATTCATTATAAAAAAGGTAAATTAAATTTGAACGCAGATGCCCTATCCCGAGTTGAAATTAACACAAATGAATTTCAAGATCTTATCGACACTCTTGAACAAGACTTAGATAATCAGTCTACTTTTGTAAATTTTAGTGAGCATGAAATTCAGGAAGTTATTCAAGATTTAGAAGACTCATTAACAGTTCATTCGAACCAGGAAGAAAATCCAATTGTTGGTATACCAATATCTGAAGATCCTATAAATTTTGCGCATAATCAAATAATTTTTGAGTACGTATATCACTTACCGGCTCCACTCCAAACCGTAAGAATTGGTGAAAAACAAAGGCATACTGTCCAAATTTCAGCTAATTCTTTCGATGAGGATATAATCAATTTTATTAAAGAATACATTGTCCCTAATGTTAGTTACAGTTTATATTTTACCGAACCGAAAATATATGAACCCTTTTGTGAAGTTATAAGAAAAACTTTTAGATACCCCTCTTATAAATTTAAACGTTGCTTGACCAAATTACAAGACGTCACAAATAAAACTGATATTGAAGAAATAATTGTTAAATATCACGAAGGCAAAAGCAATCACCGTGGTATTAACGAAACAGAGGAACGTATTAAAAAGGTATTTTATTGGCCAAACATAAGAAAAAGCGTAAGAGAATTTATAAATAAGTGTAGGATATGCCAATCTACTAAATACGATCGAAATCCTGTTAAATTATGTTTTAATGTAACACCAACAGCATCAAAACCATTTGAAATTATTCACATGGATACTTTTCAAATTAATAAACAAAAATTTTTAACTTTAGTAGATTCCTTTTCAAAATACGCACAAGCATATTATTTGCCATCATTAAATTCGGTAGATATTGTTGATAACTTATTAACATACTTTTCCCATCATAACATTCCTAAACAAATAATTTCTGATAATGGGACAGAATTTAAAAATAATATCATACAAGATCTTTTGAAGTTACACAAAATTTATATTCACTTTGTAACACCCCATCATCCTGAATCAAACGGCATAGTGGAACGTTTTCACTCCACAATAATTGAACATATCAGAATTTTAAATAATGGCGAATTTAAAGATGAACCCATTACTAAAAAAATGCGTTACGCAATAATAGGTTATAATAATAGTATACACTCGGTAACTAAATTTAAACCTATTGATGTTATTAACGGACATTTTGAAAATGAAAATCCATTTAATATTAATTTAAATGAAAGATTGGTTAGCGATTATATACAAAAGCACAGAGATCAAACTAAAATAATTTACGGTAAGCTTAATGAAGATCTTTCAAATAGGAAAGAAACATTATTCGAAAAACGTAATCAAAACTTAGAAGCTGATATTCCTACCAGACCAGAAGATACAGTTTTTGTAAAAAGATTTGAAAGAAATAAAATCAAGAACAGATTTGAACCAGAAACTGTATCAGATGTTAAAAGTAAAGTAAAGTAATATTAACCACCTCCAATAAAAAGATACATAAATTAAATGTAAAACGTCCTCATAAATCTGATTAAATTATTTTAATTGCAGATATTTGACTTCTATTGACGCTTACGATAACGTACAAATTACTGACTTAAAGGACAATCCTGGAATGTTACCCTTAAACATTCGTACTTCCGAACATTTATCCATTATTTTGACATACAACCAGTCAAATCGGAAATTGAAAACATTGAGAAAAATTTCCTAAAAATTAATAAACTCATTGAACCATTAAATCAATATAATCATGTAAAAGAATTGCAAAATTCCGAAAAAGTCTTACAAATTCAACTTGATATTGCGAAAACAAAAATTCAAAATTTATTTCCAATCAACCGCAGAACTAAAAGAGGATTAATAAATGTTCTCGGAAACGTAATAAAAGTAATTACGGGAAATTTAGACTCATCTGATGCCGAAAGATACGATAAATTAATCGAAGAAATTCAATCTAATCAAAAATCATTAATTGAAACATCAAATCAAAAAATATCATTATCCAATGAAATCATTGAAAATTTTAATAAAACAGTCTCTTTGATAACCCATAATCAAGAAATAATTAATACAAAAATACAACAATTAGACTTGGAATTAAGAAAATTAATATTCGACTATGGTCATTTTCTAACAATAAAAGAAGTTTTAGATTTGCTAATTTCAAATTTACATATAATAAACCAAGTTTTGCAAGATTTGGAAAATGCATGTACCTTATCAAGATTAAATGTGATTCACAACTCAGTCATAAAGAAATCTGACTTTTTCAAAATTTTAAGTAACTTGAGAATGTACCTGAAAAACAATTAATATTTAAAATCAATGAAGATAACATCGAAAAATATTTTGATATTTCAAATATTGCGAGTTATACTTCTGGTACTAAAATAATATTTATAATTTCAATACCAATTGTTAAATCAGAAGAATATAATCATATCATTTATATTCAATTCCAAAATTAACTCAAAAAGATTTTCAAATTGCCATCGTACCACAAAACAAATATTTCCTGTTTGATACGCAGAATTATATGTATACAAATGAAAAGTGCAAAAATCTGTATTCGATTTATTATTGTACCAAGAGCGACTTACTAAAAAGCCATAAGTCAACACCAACTTGTTTATTGCAAATATTACAACTCGAAACAAATGGTTCTTCTTGCACAATGGAACGAATTTCTGTCAAAAATAATTTCGTTCAAGAAATTGAAAACAATTACTATTTGGGAATATTCATAAAACCCGAAAAGGTGAAAACTCAATGTAAACAAGTGAAATTATGGAATCTTCATGGTAGTTAGCTCCGAATTCCAAATGGATGTAACCTCGCTACATCGGAGGTCAACATAACCAATAAAAAAGACATAATTTCAACAGCCTCACCAATACTTTTGCCGTTAATCAACATGCCAAAAGAAATCGATGAACGAGTACCACCACTTCAAGTCGAACCCTTGGAATTGGACAACATCAAGGAACAGCAGAAGCAGTTGCCGTTTCTTTTGTATTTTATTAGTGCTTCGTTAGTGCTTGTTAATGCTACAAAAAAGGTACGATTTTTGGAAAAATAAGAAAGTTATAGATCTTTTACTTTTTTCGACCCAGCGACATTTTTTCAATTCAAAAGATTATCTGAAAAAATGATAAATAAAAAAATTGTCGCTGGGTCGAAAAAAGTAAAAGACCTGTAACTTTCTTATTTTTCCAACAATAGTTTTTTTGATGCATTAACAAGCACTAACGAATCACTAATGAAATACAAAAGAAAATTTATAAAAAAGTGGTAAATAAAAAAAATTGTCGCTGAGCGTGAAGTTAGCGACAAAATAATATAAATAAACATTCACTCACCTAATACTTAGCCACTACTAGCGAATGTATTGAAAAAAAAACGTTAGTGCTTCAAGTCTGTAGCTGACTTCACGCATCTTAAAAAATGTATTAGTTATTATTGTAAATCAATTGTAAAATGTAAATGTAGGTGAATAAAGACAAGGGTCAATTTCCTAAAGTTATAAAATATTAAAGTTGGTAAATTTGTAAATTTGTAAATAACTAAACAAATAACTGAACATATTGATAACACTATAAAAACTAACTAAACTAACAAGTCAGGATAACAGCAGATTCCAAACCAACAAATTACAAGCACGCTTTCGAAATAGTCAGGAACTCAATGTACACCGGGAGCAGTATAAAATCAGGCTGTAGCAATTATAAAATTCAATTTATTTTTTTAACCTTTAAAATCTAGTTCATGTATAATTTAATTTTCTTTGCTAAAATGCAAGAGGTTGATCTAAAAATTGTAAAAAGAAAAAAAAATAAAGTTTAAAAGCGAGACCTAGAAGCACTTTAGTACTTACAAAGATAAAAATACATGGGATGAAAGATATAACCAATTTTAAAAGATTTTATTCCGGTGAATCTCGCAAAATAAATGTGTTAAAACCATTACAACTGCGTTATTTTCTTATAAACGGTGAAATAAAACCCGATGACTAATTTAAAAACTTGATTAAAAGATTTTCATTTCCAATTTCACTTCGGTAGACATTTTGGTATCGCAGATGTGTCACAGCCGACAAGGAACTGTTTAAGAGGATAGTCGGCAAAATGTTTGAAATGCGTACTCCTCGCTAGTAAAAATTGATTTTTTGGTGTTTGTAAAAAATGATAAAAAATGCGTTTTTATCATTTTTTCAAAATTACTCCCTTATAACAGACTATATACATCAAAAAAAAATTCTATATGATAAATAAATTCAATTTCAAGGCAAAACAAGAGCGTTTTTGTTAAATTTTTTATTACAAACACCAAAAAATCAATTTTTACTAGCGAGGAGTACGCATTTCAAACATTTTGCCGACTATCCTCTTAAGGTCAAATATTATTAAAAACTAGAGAGTAGAGTAACACGGGTAGTGGTTCCATTTTGCCTGATAAAAGAAAAACGACTTTTTAAAATTGAAGCATCCACGATTATACAGGGTGTCCATGAATATGTGTGACAACATTTTTGGAGTGTTGGAGGGAGTGAAACTAAGCATTTTTGACCTATAAAGTAATGTCCGGAAATGCTTAAAAAGTTATACCACTTCAAAAATTTTCAAAAAAAATATTATTTTGTAAATAAAATAAATATTACAAGTGATATTAATTTGAAATTATGGCGACAGTTTTTTTACACAAGGATGTATTCTTTACGACCAATAAAAGTTTTAAAAATATTTTCAGGAGTGTTACATGTGGGGGAGGGGGTCACCAACTATTTTTGATCATATATTTTGTTTCTTTACATTTTTTATAATTTTAAAAGTACTAAAGTAATCCTAATCAATGTTCGACAGAAAATGTACTGTTATTGTATGTCTGGTGCTTCGTTTCGGAGTAAAACTAGATTTTATAATTTTTATCTCAAAAACAACATCAAAATAGGCTTTTTAATGAAAATTACGTGATTTATCTAAAAACATAGAAAGATCAATTATGTAAGTAGGCGAATTACCAAAATATTTTGTTAATTTTAAGTTCTAAGTAACATAAAAATGTTTACTAATTCGTATTTGATAGTTAGTCGTATTATTACACTATTAAAAATGCACAGATTTTCAATTAGCGACTCCCTCTGTCAGGCGGTATACGAGTTGACGGAACTCTGCTTGGAACAGAGTTTCTTCCAATTTAATGATAAATTCTACCAACAAATCTCGGGCCTTGAATTGGGTAACCCATTATCTCCGATGTTAGTCAAATTTAGAGAGTAATCTTGTTCTTAACGTCACCAATCCGTTCTTTAATCATATTAAATTTTATCACCGTTACGTCGACAATATACTCATCTGTTGCAAGGGTAGTCGTACTGATGTACTTGGTTTCTTAGATCATGTCAACAACTTACATCCTAACATATCCTTCACGTTAGAGGAAGAAGCTAATAATTCCATTAATTTCTTGGATCTCACGTTAACAAGAGTAATTGATAAAATCAAATTTAACATCTTTAGAAAACCCACTACTACCGACCATAGCCTAGATCCATCCTCTAGTCACCATTGTTCCCATAAATTATCAAATTTCCATTTTCTCATCAATAGACTGATCGCAGTACCGTTAGATGATATCAAATTTAATAATAAATTGAATATAATTAAACAAATCGCAATGAACAACGGTTTCGACCACTCATTGGTAGATAAATTACTACATTTTAAGTATTTTAAACTTCTTCACGATTCTACGTATATTGGTGATAGGGGGGTGGATGAAGCTCAGCCTTCAGCTTTTTTCGTTTTACCTCACTTCAACAACATTACCTTTAAATTAGGTAGATATTTTAAGTCACATTTCCAAGACATTAGAGTTACCTATAAACCTTACTTAAAATTTTCGGAGATCTTTGTTAGCAAGACACCGCTCCTCTATTGAAAAAATCAGGTGTTTACTGTCTGAAATGTGATTCAGAAAACTGCGAAGCGAAGCTATGTAGGTCGTGAACTTAGAACTAGGTTGCAAGAACACTTGCTATCTAAAAACAAACCCAGTATCACCGATTCCATTTTCGGTGTACATCTTAAATTAAATAATCACGAGTTTGATCCAAAAAACACTATTCTTTCATATCAAGAAAACCATGACCCCAAACTAGACATACCAGAGGAAATTGAAATCTATAAACACAGTAAAGATAATAAGATAATTGTTTGGACGCAAGGGTCGCTTAATCTTTAATCGCGTTACTTTATTTTTCGGTCTGCAATAGACGCCGTTGCGATTAAAGATTTACTTCTTGGGGGTTATTTGAGTAACAATAAACGTTAATTTTAATATTAAGGTTATTAACAAATAGTTACAAATAGGAATGGATCGCAATGTCCACCCTGATTGAATGTTCTTATGTTACTAAAATAAAAATGCGCCGATTGCGGTTTGCTAGGGCTCAAGTGGAATTTGCAAATCCACATGGCCTAACACATGGCCCTGCAGATGCCCTGGTACAGCGAAAATCACTTAAATAAGGGACAGGGCAGTGTGGGCAAAAACAAAAATACAAATATGTAGAAATGAAACAAAATAAAAAATAAAATATAAAATAAAATGCTAATATTGAACAATAATACTACTTAATCTTCCACCACCACTCATCCAATAACTTTCGGAATTTCGAAGTAGTTATTTGTGAACACTACCACAGCAGTCTGACTTGAACCACTCTTTTTCCCACAGATGTCACTGCCTCGACCACGGTTCCACCATGTAGGTTGAACATATTCCTACATCATCTAAAATTGACAGTCCAATCAAGATGGTGGTCTAACCACTTCCCAATTATGTTCTTGTTAGGTGTAAAATTTTTTAAAATAAAATTCCGAGCAATTTTCCAAAATATTTGACTGGATTATGTGAACTTTAATCCTATCACCACGATAAAATTTGAACCTCTCTTTTTTGGGAGACAAGTTGACTCGTCCGTTTATAATAATTTCCCCGTATTTTGTATTTATCGCCTTCCAAATCTAATTAAATAAATATGTTTCTTTGTAGAAATATCCTAGTGCAAATCCTCTAAACCAGCTATATTAGTTCATCGGAGAAAATGGTAAATGCTCTTAGTTCTTAGTTTACAAGGCTATTTTGTGGGGAAGCTTTTTTGTCGGGAAGCTATTTTATCGGGACTATTATGACGGGGTTATTTTTACGCGGCGATTCTGACGGGGGCTATTCTGACGGGGTACCTTATTGGCGTATATTTATTAACTTTGAGAATGATACGTATTACTTTGTTTTGGAATATCTGTAGCTCCTTAAATTGAGCTTCTGTGGCTGTTGAACAGAACTCAACATGTTGCATGATTATTGCTTTATATATTGTAATTAGTGTGTTTGTACTTATACATTTATTTAATCTCCCTAGCAAGTATACTTTTTTAGCTATTTTGTTTTTAATGTATTGACTATGTTCATTGAAGTTCAATTTTTCATCGATTATTACACCTAGATACTTCACTTTATGCGCTACATCAATATATTGATCATTAATTATAATTTTATTACTTATATCTATAGAGTTCGAATTCTCAGCAAACACGAATTCTAACCTTACTGACAGTGAATCAAATCGGCGACGCTGTATTTCCCACCGGTCGTTGGAAAGTTGTGGTAGGGACTAGGGACTCCCACTCTGCTCTCGATCAGCATCACGTATGTATAGAAATCTAATGAAATGAACAGCTCTGCGTTCCGATGAGGAATGAGAAGCCCCGCCCATTTCTCAGTTAATCGCGCCTTCTAAAATGCTAGGACATACGATAATAATAGTGAATTCTCCGTTATCATTACATTCCGCTACCTTAACCAAGCACGTACTGCATTACTTAGTTCAACATACGTTCAAGCGATAGTTGCCGTGGTTAAATGTAAAAGAGAGTGAGCGAAGCTATTTGCTTGTCTACACCATTCCTGTTTGCAAAAAATTTAAACTATATTTGATTTTTTATTGTGTGTTAATATTGATTTTAATTTATTTATATTTAACATTAATCTATTATTGCACAGCCATTCAAATACATTTTTTAAGTCATCATTAATAAGTTGAATCATTAGATTTATATCTGTTCCTATTGTGTACAACATTGTATCGTCTGCACAAAGCTGAACTCTGGAGTTTTTTAAACATTTCACTATGTTGTTTATATAAAGTATAAATAACAATGGCCCCAGCACTGTTCCTTGTGGAACACCTTCATTTATTAGAATTTCATCTGATACACTACTATTAAACTTCACTTTTTGTTTTCTTTCTGTTAAATATGATTTGAACCACTGCAAAACTTTTTTATGTAGACGTATTTTTTGTAATTTCTTCAATAGTATGTCTCCATTTATAGTTTCGAAAGCACGCTTAAAATCCAGAAATATTGCAATTACATATTCTCCCCTATCCATTGCTGCACCCCACTATCTATCCACTATATTGAAACTCCTTCATCAGTCCCTTTTTTTGTGGCATTTCTTTTATTATTTTTCTTAAATCTTTCATCTTTATTTTTGTAAACGTCTCAAAATTTTTGCAATGATCAACATAATCAGTTATCTTGTTATAATCAGTTCTTGTCTTAATACTTTCATTTCATTCAGTATGGTCACCCCCATTGGTGGACCAATCACATATTACGCGCAGGTCGATTTGCGTTCTCTTAATGTTTATAAATTTGCCATGCCACTAAAAAGGTGTTAAATAGCTTCTGAACCTGCTGGAACCTTCCAATTATGTTAATGTTTGCGTCCAAATTGTGAAATTCCGCCTAACTAATTAATTGTACATCAATTTAGGTTCTGTAATGAATCACCTTACACCTAATTTTTATATTTTTTAACTATTATTGTAATTTTAGATATCTAATAATTAATGTATTCTCAAAAGATGAGGAATCGTATTCTCGAAATGCATTAGAAACATAATTAAATATATGTAACATAGGTTGGTTTCAAGATATTTGTTTTTATTACCCAGTTATGAAACACCAATCGTTTAAGGATTTTCGTTTAGAAATAGCAAAACATATGTTATCATTAAAGGGCGGAATATATACACTGAAATTTTTAAAAAAATGCGCATATTTATGCACTGTTTTTCGCTATTATATCCAAGCTTTTAGGTAAAATATGCAACTAATATGCAACATTTATACTTAAAAAAAACAAAGTTACATTTTTTTAAATGTAACACCCAGTATATTTGACGTTTTTCGATTCCTTATTAAAAAATTAACAATCATAATTAGTATAACTGGTATAACCCTTTATGGGTCTCTCTTCTCCGTTTTGCTGATACATATTTACCATTTACCAAGCGAAAAAAAAATCTATTTTTGAAAAATCACTGCTCTAAATCAAATGACAATTTTGGATTGAAAATTTGACAAAAAAATTTAAATTTCATCTAGTTTACTGCTACCATGTCAAATTTAAAGTTTTTATAAGAGTGCCCCATGAAACGCAAATTAACAAATTAATCGAAAATTTCAAATAGAACACTCTGTATATTTTAACATAAATCGATGGCATTTTTTACAAGCTTTCTATTGATATGTTTGTATGGTCACATGACGGTGGTTTAGGACTTAGGAGATATCTAAATAGAGAAACAGTGAAAAATAGACAGCGCTTTAGATGACTTTTGTTGAGGATTTTTTTTTCAAATTTGCCTAATATTTGTTTGATTTTTTCTCTATTTTACTTTTTTTATAATGCTGTTTTATTACAATAGTAGATTTTGTTGTTTTACAACACAAATAAATTCGAAATTGGCAATTTTAGTTTTCCAAGTCTCTGTATGCTTTGAAAATTTAACAACTGATATTACCAAGGAAACCCTTATTTTGATGAATTTCGTTTTACGCTCCTTTCTGTACTTTTGATAATAGCTAAACACCATGTTTACCAATTCTTATTTAGAAAGGCTCATTATTTCGATTTACCTATTATCAAAAATACAAAAAAGTATATATTATATATTATCCAGGGGTATGATAAAGTTTGGAACCATATTTATAACCACGTTAATAAATAGACCGGTGTATCGGACAATATATTTATTGCAATCAATTTTTCAAATTATTTACTAACGTTTCGCCCAACAGCGAGGGCTTCTTCAGAGCTAAAATTATGGACAAACAATTAATACACACACATAATAAAGACTACAAATATAATACCTCTGATTTAAAGAAGTTAAGCAACAAATCAGGTAACAAAGTTTTAAAAACTTCAAAAACATTCATATACTCAATGACTGGATATAACGAACAATTAACATGCCAATATGACAAATAATATTAAAAAGGGGACTCAGTGGTGATAACCCTTGTACTATTGTAAATAATATTGAGTAATTATTCAATTTACTACAACTCTATCTGAACTCAGCCATGTTTTTGATTTTAAGGTTAAGTGGTACCTACAATGAAACATAGATGGCGCACAATTGACAAATTGAAACATTAAAATTAACGCAAGTAGCGTGACGAATAACAAAACGCAACATTTATTTAAAACTCAAATCATATACAGACTGATTACATTGTTTTATTTTCAATTATTAAGTATTACATGATTATTATTTAGAACTTGGTTAATCAAATTACTGTAAATAGAGTTCAGTTTATCTGTATCACTTCTAAAATTAACACAATCGCAAGATTTAATATTTGACCATTTCACTTATCAGTCTTTTTTGGTAATCATACTCCCTGTCAAGAATCTTAGTTTTTATGAAATCAAATTTATGGTCATTCGTACTCGCATGTTCAGCTAAAGCAGTAGTATTGTCAGTTACACGATTTGGTTGGCAACTCAGTTTGTGTTGGTTGATTCTATTTGTTACAAATTAATTTTAAGTTTACATTAAAAAATTTTTATACGAAAATTTGTTTGTAAATGCAATCATTTTTTTTATATCATTGTTTAAGTGACATAAATGTCTATCAAAAACCAGTGAAAAAAGTGAGGGTTTTCATTTAAAAAAATCGATGACGATGTCATTGCTAAATCACAAGTGACGAATTTGATATGTTTTTATTCCAAAAGATGGCATTTTAAAAACTAAAATTGACCTGTCCGAGCGATTTCCCTAAAAAAATTAAATACGGCAGTTATGAATATTGTTCCAAACTTTATTATCACCCTGTATATAAACATACGGCAGATTTTTCCTAGAATTTGGTTACCTGCATTACACTAATGACCGGATTAACCACTTGAAGGTTGATAAGGTGTTGCTAGAAGTCCAGTTAAGGGTTTTGATAATTAACTATATAAGCAAATTACTAACTTCAGTTTTGTTCAAAATATGCAAGATGTGCAATTTTTTGGAAAATATGCAAAAAAATTCAAAATTAAATAATATATGCAAAATATGCACTATCATATTTTAGTTTTTCTTAACTTTTTAAACAGTCAAAAGCGCGAAAAATTTATTACCAAAAACCGGAATATATTTGTTACCGTTAATGCGAATAATTCCGATATTCTATGAAATAACTAGTTATTTTATGAAATACCTATCGACGGAAGTTCTTCTGTAAAATAACGTGGTAGCACAAAATAGGTATGAAATAAATAGACAGTACGAATATTATAAATTGAAGAATTAGGTAAGTTGGTAATTTAAAATAAGTATAAATTCTTGGTAATAAGCTTTTACGAAAGTAATAAAAAACGTAAAATTCTCTTATATAGGATGAATCATTTTACTTGAGACAAATAAATATTTAAGAATCTGAATGGCTTAGTTTTTACTATTTTTTTAATGGTTTAGAAAAAAATGTTTCAAAAAAAGTTGTTTGATTTAATGGGGGAAATATAAAACCGTTTTTTGTCAATGACCAAGAAAAAATTTTTATAGAAATTTTTGAAATTAGGTCAAATAAAAATATGTTTTTTGCATAGATTTTGAAACGGTTACAAAATTTATAGGTTTTTATTTAAAATACTTTACTAAAATTAACATAAAGACGGTCCTGGACTAAAAAATAATTAAATACCATTCGTTTTCCCCTTTTGTACCTAAGTACTTTTATTTGAAACTCCCTCTCTCTAAATCCTTTGGTTTATTGATATTTATTTGTTCCAAGTTATGATTCGCTATTTATAATATAAGTAAATATTATTTTTGTAAATAACGGTAATACAAAATAATGTTCACGTTATTTCACACTTGGAACAAAACACATCCGATATTCCATAAAATAACTAGTTAATGTATAAAATAACAAACTATTCTATAATTTAACTACCGTAGATCGGTATTTCAGAAAATAACTAGAATACCGGGTTACGCGCTTTAATGGTAACATATGCAACTAAATTTGGAAAAATATGTGCATATACATACAGGGTGTTTACGGTTCACCCGTTAATCTTTGAAGAGGTCATACTAGAGGTGAAAATATAAAGAATGACAAAAAATCATTTTAGTAAAAATTTCTTTATAACAGAGTTACAGCCCTATGAAGATGCTTCGAGAAAGAGTGTTTTTACGACTCTATTTCCAAACAGTTTACATTACACTTTTCATATTTGTTGAAGATCTTTATAAACTTCAGATCTGTTATTATCATTTTTTGAGATTTTTTGGTAGCCTCTAATGGGTAATTTTCAATAGAGATGAAGATAAACATTGTCTAAACTTTGCAAGGGTTAAATATCAAAGCTTTATTCTTTTAAAATAATATTCTTTACTGTATTTTGTACAAAAAAGATCCTCTTATTCCAATCGCTAGGATGCACCGTTTACCCAAAAAAAAATAATATTGTCAATACTTTCAACATAAAAAAAACGGATTTAAGATACATTTGCTAGCGACATTCGCGGACGACGGAAACGCCGAGCTTAGCAACGCTGCTAGTTTGCTACATGTTGCTAAGCAAAGTATTCCGATTAGCGTGTAGGTCGTCCGTGAGGAAAAATTTTAATGCGTTTTTTTGGTCAAACGGTGCATCCTAGCGAGTTAGAATAAGAGGACCTTTTTTGTCTAAAATAAAGTAAAGAATGTTATTTTGTAGGAATAAAGCTTTGATATTTAACCTCTGCACAGTTTAGTCAATGTTTATCTTCAACCCTACTAAAAATAACCCTTTAGAGGCTACCAAAAAATCTCAAAAAAATGTTAATAAAACTAAACTTTATAAAGATCTGTACCAAATTTGAATAGTGTAATTTAAACCGTTTGGAAATAGTAGCGTAAAGATATACTTTTTGGCAGCATCTTCAAAGAGCTGTAACTCTCTTATAAAGAAAGTTTTACTAAGTTGATTTTTTGTCATTCTACTTATATTCACCTCTAGTATCACCTCTTTAAATATTAACGGGTGAACCGCAAACACCCTGTATATGCAGCCTTTTTGGCCAACATTTATGCAAATTATGCAAGTTTTATGCTAAAAAGAAAACAATTTTATTCAAAAGTTCTAAAGAATTTTTTTTAGCACGTAATGATATTTAGAACTTAGCAATATACTAAATATAGTGTGTTGCATTTAAAATAAAACAATTCATTCAAGTTGATATTTTTTAGTTCAATGTAGTTCAACATAGTTAAATTTCAGAACTTTTGGCCTTATAATTTCGTGTACCACCGGCATATAAGGGTACACAAAAACGGTCAACGAAGTAGCTTAGTTACTTTTATCCGATTTTATTAAGTGATATTTCAAATTTAATGGTTCAAAGAATACTATAATTGGATATTAAAGGATTGTTATTTTTCCAAAAACAAAAAGCACCTTTTGTTTCTTGAATGGCAACATGAGTACAAAAAATATATTTTAAGAATAGTTTGAGTCCATAATACAAAAATATTTTTCTAATATTTAAAAAAATATATTTTTTAATTTTACCTTTTAATGCAAATAAGAATAATTTTAATGTTTCTTTTGCTTTTTGTAATTTTTTAAAATTTATGAAATTGCCCATTTTTAACAACTAAATAAGAGGAAGAAATTTTTAATGGGTAATTATTAATATTTTGAAAAATTTGCAAAAATATCAAAAAATGCATAAAATATGCAAGATATGCAAAATATGCAATTTGCATAAAATCCGGTCTTTGTTTAAGACTCTGTGCTTTTTCATTCTCAGAAGAAAAGGGTCATATCACCAGAATTTCAAATTCAGCAACTTCAATTTACCGAAAATGAAAATTGACTTCCTGTTAACAAAATACACTCCGAATAGCACAATTTCTAGGCTGATTTATAACGTTACATAAAACCTAAACCTATCCTAATTTTTGACTTATTATTGATTAACATTTAATGTAATTAAATTTGTATACAGATAGGTAAGTTTCTTCCAGTGATGTAGTTTTAGTTTTTATTCCATCTGTGAAAAATAAATATTTGAAATAAATTGAAATCTTTATTCTGACGTGTAAGTTACATACGTACAAGTACATGGTATGGTCATATCCAAGAAATGCTCTTTCCCACTTTTTTCTAATATGAAGCGTTCACGTGCACGAGATTTGAACGGAGCTCGCATGCAATTAAAGTTTTGTTAATTTTTTTTTACCTTAACAGTAGTACATTATTTTATTATGAGGAAACGAAGTAAATACCTTTTGTGGTAAGCATGTTGTACGCTGAACTTATATTTTTTATTTGAAACATCAAAATGTATGAAACGTTAATTCTAATAGGCTTCTTGAGACGGCGAAAAAGTAGATACTTTTTTCGCTTAAGGATTAAAAAGTTAGGCGACCTACGTCGGAAATGTACGAAGTGGCACGAACATGACCATAGATTCAACTATAGAGAAATGGTTTGTTAATACCTGTCATGCGCCTTACATGGCTGTACAATCACGTGCAAAGATATCGACGACACAAAAGAAATATTCTAACAAGCCTTCGCAAACATGAGGTCCCACGAAAGGACCCCGCCAGCACCTACTGTTGTAAAGACATTATTTTATGCTATCAACATTTAATTTTTTTTTTGATTACCCCAAAGCGAACCTTGTCATCCGAGAATTTTTTTAACTTCAAAATAAAGTTTTTCAAAAACAATTCTACAAGATAGTTATGAATTTTATGCGTTACTTTAAACTCACCCTATACCTTATATTGAAATTTAACTTACACGATTTTGTAAAAGTACACTAAATTATTCTGAAATTATACGATATCTCATTAAAAAAAAAGAACTTTGAGCGGTTGATTTTAAAATTCTGTTGATATTTACGCTTTTGGTCATAAACTTTTTTCTACCGAGGCCTTTTTTACTACTCCTGTGAATATAATTCTTATATTTGTGGGGTAAACTTTTACTACAGCAATAAAGAGAAGTTCCTAAATATTGCGCGCTTTTGACTGTTTCAAAAATTAAGAAAAAATCAAAACTGATGTATTTTTTTATGCTAATTAATAGTTTTCTAAACATAACTTTTCCTTTTTTGTTTCAACCACTTAAGTTGTTATAAAGATACACAAATATACATAAGACAACAAAGGAAAGGACGTTATCTTTTACATATGGGTTTTTGGATAAAAATAAAATTACACCAAAGCTATCAAAATGAACTAATATACTCCTAATATTAATTATGTACTTAATTCCTGTAAAAAAATTACATTATGAACAGTTTAAGTAGGTTTTACATTATTTTAAAAATTATTTTTATCTCTGCAACAGTGGACGCTAAAATTCAAATTTTGACAAGTTTGACAAAACTCCTACCAGATAAATAATCTTTATTTTTAATTTACGTTTAAATTAAAAGAAAGGTAATAATTTTAAAATATCGGTTTTAAATTCCAATAATAAATTTTAATTTTAACGTTTAATTTCAGCAGGTAAAAAGTTCAGAGTTGTTAATTTTATTTGGCCCCGTATTATTACAAATCTTATTACAACTATTAGGACCGTTACTACGTAATTTACTGTAAAGATATTAGAGCTGCAGGAAACTGGAAAAGTCTTCAATTATTAAAAAATTAAAAAATTGCAAAAAAACGCCAACGGAATAATTGTTTAATTTAAAAAAATAAATCATTAAAATATGCGTATATTTGACAAAAATATACAGGGTGTTTCTAAATATATGCGAAGAAATTCTACAGGCGATTCCTTGAACAATTCTAAGATAAAAGTAAGGAATAAAAATTTTCTCAAAAGTGCTCTATTATTTAGTTATGGGGTGTCAAACTTTCTATATTTTTTTCATTTTTTGAGTATAACTTCTTTATTTTTTAAGATAATTTGATCAAATTTGAAACACACTCTAGTTATTATAGTCGTAACAAGATAAAAATCAAATATCGAAATAAAATACAAGGGAATGTATTTTGGGGGTAAAGACCCAATTTTTTATGCCATGGCTTTTTTGTGCTACCCCACTTAACATTTTAAATGAGATATTGTAATTCCTTGCTTTTTTCTGAAATTTTTTATCTCTTTAATTTTTTCACAGCTGGTACGGTTTAGAAGTTATTTAAAAACATGTACGAAGTTGTATGCCAATTTTGCATTAAACAGGGGTGGCTTTAAAAAAAAATCAATACCAGATCCTTCCTAGAAGACTATTTGACCAATTTTAAGACGAAAACAGAATTTAAATTAAAAACGAAGCATTTTAGAGAAAATATTTATTCTCTGTTTTCGTTTATTTATTGGAATCTGAAACATATATTTATCATTTTAGAACATGAACAGTTTGCTGAAAGAAGGGTTGTTTGTTGGGCCTGATATTCGTAAATTGATATTCGATTCGAAGCAACGATGAATACAGAGGAAAAAGAGGCTTGGATATCATTTAAAGAAGTTGTGACAAAGTTTTTGGGCAATGTGAAAGCTCCTAAATATGAACTTATCTTAGCAAACATGATAAACAATTTTAAAAGTCTTGGTTGTCTGATGAGCCTTAAAGTCCACTTCTTGCACATCCATCTTGACTTTTTTCCTGAAAACTTAGGTGATTACTGTTGGTTACTTCACAGAGAACAACAAAACACATCATATAGAAGAAAATGCTATACAAGAAATTTTACAGAGAAAGGAGAGAGAAAATAAAAAAAATTAAGCATCTGATAATTAGTACCTTTAGTAAACTAACATTTTTGTAAGTGAAACTTGTAACCTAATAAAAAAACTGAATTTTTAATTTTAATTTATCAGTTTTCACTATTTTTGATATATATAATTGATGTCATATCGTGAGAGAATTGTGGGTGATAGAAAAAAACTGATCTCAAATACGGTTTCAGCACGCAAAAATACATAAGATTTAGGTAAATTAGTTTAAAAAGTTTTTACAAATTTGTTTTTTGTTGGCCTGTGTTATTAATAAGTGTAAGTGCGAGTCCAGCTGATTGGGCATTGTTGCACAAAGCACAATCAGTATTAGTTTTAAGATGTAATTAATTATTAAATTAGTTTTTAAGTTCAGTTCTTTGTAAGTCGTCCAAGTGACCAATGGAATAAATAAGTTAAACTTATTTTCAATGTCTCTGTTTTCAACCAACCCCAACAGACCCATCACATGGCGATCCTGCCAATGCCTTGGATAGGTAGAAATACGAATCCTTGGAAGTAAAGTGAAAAAAAAAATAACGAAATATGTTTTAAAAACAAGGGTGAACCAAAGTGCGAAAATTAGGTTTAATTCCGAATATGAATCAAATGCTCTATTAGTTAATGATGTAAAAATTCATTTTTTAACTCACAAATCTGCAGCTTCTTTATCAGCCCAATTAAATAGTGTAAAACAGTTCCATAAAACAATTGATGACTTTGGAAAAAATATTGAAGAAATATTTGTTGATTTGACGATTTCTCAAGCAAACGGAAATACTCATAAAAATTTATGAAAAACTCGCAAGAAACGTATTTGCTATGGTTTACGAATTGCTGAGATAAGAACTATCATAAAAGCTCTCGAAATTATGACAAGCTTAGCGAAGCAATTCGCCAAAGATGAAGAATGAGAAAACGTCGGAACAAACAAAGAGAATTTGTAAATTATCGCGGAAATGGACATGGTCAAAATTCAGTAAATACGTCATCAAAAAATAATTTCGGCGGTAACAAACCATTTCAAAATCGGGGCAGATCATTTTACAGAGAACAACAAAATTCAAATTATCGGGTTCGTGGAAATTTTCCAAATCGTGGACAAAATTTTTCTAGTCGTGGACAAAATTTTTCTAATCGCTGACAAAGTTTCCGAAATAACCCTCGAACTTTTTATATCAATGATGATGAATTAAATAATTCATCTGAACTATCAACTACTGAGCTAGAAAATACATTTTTTCGAGTCTAACGATGACGATGCAGTAATTTTAAATTTAAACGGGTTACATTTTGTGCGAATGAGGTATGGAGTGAAAGAGTTAAATTTTTTGATTGATACTGGTGCATCTATTAGTGTAGTTTTTAAGGAAATTATTAATAAGGATGAAAGAGTAAATTTAGGAAATAAAATTAGAATTAAAGGAATCTCGGGATCAACGACATCCGAATTTTTGCTTATTAATGGGTTTGAATCTGGTATACATGGAATAACAGGAGCTGACTTTTTGCAAAAATATTCAGCAACCATCGATTTCGAAAAATATTTGTTATCATTCTGGTTACGTAATGATAAAATAAGTATACCAATTGAATCAAAACATAATCATTTCATAAAAATTCCACTTCGATGTGAAATAATTAATTATTGCGATGTTGATGATACAGAGGAATGTATAATTCTAGCACAAGAGCTGAGTGAAGCGAGTTTTTGTTGCAGGAAGTATTGCCCTTCCAGAAAATAATTTAATCCCAGTTAAAATTCTTAACACTCGTGATGATTTAGTAAATCTAAAAAAATTTAAACCAAAAGTTGATAAATTAAAAAATTATGATATTTGTAGTTTTAACAATAATATAATAAACTCAGTTGATCGAGTAGATAACGTAATAAAATTATTAAAAACTGATCACTTGCAAAAAGAGGAAAAATTTTCATTACAAAGAGTTTGCGCCAAGTATGCTGACGTTTTTCAATTAGAATCTGACCCACTTACGGTCACTAATATTTATAAATAAAATAATAAATTACAGAAAAACGCAACACCTGTTTATGTAATACCTTATCGCTTACCCCATGCACAAAAAGAGGAAATACACAAACAAGTAGAAAAAATGTTAAACGATGATATAATCGAAGAGGCAGATCTCAATGGTCATCACCTTTATTGATAGTTCCAAAAAAAGCTGACAACAGCGGCAATAAAAAATGGCGTGTGGTAATCGATTACAGGTTATTAAATAAAAAAATTGAAGATGAAAAATTTCCTTTACCTTGCATAACGGAAATTTTGGATTCACTATCAGGGGCAATATATTTCTCGCATCTTGATCTTTCACAAGGTTATTATCAAATAGAATTAGATTCGGAATGTCGTCCATACACAGCTTTTACAACAGAAAGGGGGGAGTACCAATTAAAAAGACTTCCTATGGGTCTAAAAGTCAGCCCAAGTGCATTTTCACGAGCAATGACGATTACATGAGAGTTGTTTGTTTATTTGGATGATCTAATCGTTTTTGGAAATAACTTATTAAATCACAATAAAAATCTTACCAAAGTTCTGCAAAGATTACGAACTGTAAATCTTAAATTAAATCCAAATAAATGTGATTTTCTAAAAAAAAGGAATATATATCTTGGTCACGTTATATCGGCGGAAGGTGTTTCTCCAGATCCTGAAAAAATTAGAGCCATACAGGATTATCCAACGCCAAAAGACGCAAATGAAACAAAGCGATTTGTGGCATTTGTAAATTATTATCGAAAAGTTATTCCAAATTTTGGTAAAATAGCTTATTCTTTAAATAAATTAAGTAGGAAAAGAGAAATATTTAATTGGACTGATGAATGTGATCAAGCTTTTAAAATTCTGAAAACAGCTTTGATTGAACCTCTGGTTTTTCAATACCCAAATTTTTTGGAACAAAACAATTTCATTCTAAAACTGACGCCTCTGGATTTACAATTGGTGCTGTATTATCAAATTGTGACAACAAACCGGTATCATACGCAAGTAGAGTACTTAATAAGGCAGAGAAAAATTATTGTACGAATGAATAGGAGCTACTTGCCATTGTCTGGGCAGTAAAACACTTTAGACCTTATTTGTTTGGACGAAAATTTACTATTTTTACTGACCATAGACCTCTTATTTATCTATTTGGTATGACCAATCCTTCAAGTAGACTGACAAAATTTAGGCTAGTTTTGGAGGTATATGATTTCGATATAAAATACATTAAGGGAAAAGAAAATGTATCGGTCGATGCTTTATCCCGAATTGAAATAAATTCTGACGAACTAAAAAATATTACTAGCGTTGATGAAAAAATGTTTGTTACAACAAGAGCACAAACTAAGAAAAATTTGGAAAACTGTAAAACTCATTCCGATATCACAATCGATCATGAAAGGATTGATCACCCTGGAGTGGTCGAGTTGTTAAAGAGACCTGTAAACACCACTGAGTTACTTTTAATTTCAAGTCATGACTTTGGAAAAATATTTAAAAATGTTATAAACCTATGAAAAAATTTCTATGATAAAAATCGCGATATAATTTATTTAAACAAGGAAATCCGATAAATAACTGCACTAGATGCATCGTTGAGGAACCTTGAAGAAATCTGCAAAATGAATAATATTTCAGAATTGGTAATCTTAAAAAATCAAGAGTGTGCACCATTAATTCTCGAAATTACTAAGAGAGCTAACATTTTATCAAAATGAAATATTAAAATAACAATTCTATCAAATGTTAATACTATCACTGACAAAGATACAAGACAAATTATTTTAAATGACTTTCATACGCTACCAACAGGAGGACACGCGGGTATAAATCCCATGTAAAATAATGTTAAAAAGTATTACTTTTGGTCAGGCTTACGAAATGATGTTGAAAAATTTGTTAAAAATTGTGATGACTGCCAGCGATATAAACATTCAATAACAAATTTGCAACCAATGCAAATAACCTAAACGGCATCATCAGCATTACAAAAAATATATTTGAACATAGCAACATAGTAGGTCGTTTGCAATCTGACGTAAACAATTTTAGATACATTTTAACATTACAATGCGAATTAAGTAAATACCTTGAAGCTTACCCTATTTTAAATAAGGAAGCGGTTACGGTAGCTCGTGCATTTGTTAATAATTTTATACTTCGATACGGCATACCACAAAAAATAATTTTAGATCAAGGTACAGAATTTATAGCTTCTACATTCGCTGAAACATGTTAAATATTACAAATAAAACAGTTAAATTCAACTGCATATCACCACGAAACACTAGGCGCGTTAGAAAATTCCCATAAAAGCTTAGGACCGTTTTTGAGAATTCACAGCTCAGAATGCCTATAATTGTACAGTTCACTCTGAAACCCATTACGCCCCATATGAACTTGTTTTTGGAAAAACATGTAGGTTTCCTTGAAATGTTGTAAACAATTCAGATTCAATTTATAATTTTGAAAATTATCCTTTAGAGTCAAAATATAGATTACAAGAAGCTTGTAAATATGCAGAAAATAATCTGATGGTGTCAAAAACAAAGCGAAACGAAATGCATGACAAAAAATCAAATTGTAAAGAAATTAAATATAAAATAGGTGATAGTGATGTTAAAAAACAATTGTGGAAATAAAGAAATAAAAGTGAAGCACTATTTAAAGGACCATATACAGTGTTAGTAGATAAGTCACCAAACCGTGTGAAATTATATACTAAACGACTAAACAATAAGTGATAAGTGAAAAAAAATATTAAAAAAAAATTCTCACTGCGTGGATCAATTTTTGGAGTGAAGCTTGCAACTTTTGAAGTGCTGTTTAATAGTGCTTTACCTTTCATCTTTCTCCTTCGTAAAAAAAATTAGTTTAAGAAAAATTGCTTAGTTATTAACCTTCAATTTTTTTTTGTTTTTGGGGAAGGTAATAACACACCTACTAAAAATTTATATTATTTAATTAATTATGTTATGCGTATTTAGCAATTATTAATAACATTAGGTATACGTGAGGGTCCAGCTAATTGGGCATTGTTGCACAAAGCACAAAGCACAATCAGCATTAGTTTTAAGTTGTAATTAATTAGTAAATTAGTTTTTAAGATCAGTTCTTTGTAAGTCGTCAAAGTGACCAATGGAATAAAGAAGTTAAACTCATTGTTAATGCCCCTGTTTTCAACCAACCCCAACAGACCCATCACAGGTGGCGTTTTTTTTTCAAATTACTGAACGAAAAATTAAAATTACCTTTGACTTATTAGAACAGGTTTAAACAGTTTTAAGCGCGTATTATTAATTTAGATTGAATTTAATAAGTTATATTTTTATAATTATCTTTGAATGCCGTAGAATACTATTTTAAAAATGGAAACTGACCGGTGCGAGCGATTTTCTCAATAAAATTAATGCGGCAGTTATGATTTTTTTTACTAACTATATCATCAGCCTATACAAAATTGTACATTAATAAAAAATATTTTTGTAAAAGTTGTTTCTTTTTAAAAGACCTATGAAGCAATACCAAACTCGACATATATTGCCATTTAGAAAATCAAAGTTAGTTTCGGTTCCGGATAGTTTAGGGTTGTTCCGGAAAATAATAAGTTCACCATTGGCATCTTTACATTCACTTTGGTAATAAAAATTTCTATTTCAGTCATGTTTGATAACGCGTTCTCGAGATAAAAGGGTGGTCTGGATCACTCTATATATTATAAATACGTTTTTACTGTGCGAACAAAATTTTATAATTTTTAATAATCATCTTGTCTTCTTTAAATTTTGAAATTTCTGAATCTGGTACTGTTGCACGCGTTCCTTGAAAAAGCGAGCAAGTTGATTTCGAGAACTCGTCTTGACTGGTCTAAAACCTCGTGCGTAGCAAATTTAATTTTTCGTTCTTATCAATTCGCGGGTGGTTTAATTGGTTTAACTGTCAGCCGAAGTTCACGGCTTTCCAGCTCTTACATTTTTTCCTAATTTGCTTCCATTTTGCCGGAAGTAAGAAGCTGTACTCCGCAGAGCATACAGGGTAAATCGAATTAAACTCCACCAGTAAATGGCTAACTCTTGAGCGTGGTCAATTAGAGCGTCCATTTAGTACATGGGATTTTCTGGTATGAAGCTTTCGTCGTTCTCGTATCTTTAAATTGAATCGAGCTGATAAGTTTTCGAATTCACAGTTCCACATTAACTACTTTGATTGTTCATATTATTTACCATTGATTTGTTGCTTCGATTTTCTGGATGACTAATCCTGGTCGAAGTTGGTGTAATTAGTAAGTTGACTAGCTTAATTTTATATGAAGTAACTAGAATTCGGGCGGATTGTTTTTATAAGATTAAGTTGATTTTAGTGCACAATTAGTGGTTCGATCTTATCGCGGGGTTCACTATTGTCTGCAGAATACAATCCAGTCGTGAACAAATATTTCATTTTTGAAATAATTGCTTTAAACAATTTATTTTTTGTAAAGTAGGAATTGAGTATAAATAAAAATAGTGGCCATTTTGTGAATTTGTAATGTGCTTCTCTAATTTTTTTTTAAATTTTACTTGGCAAAGATTATTGATACTTCGATAACTTTTTTAATTTTTGTAATTCATCAAATGATTCATGCGATTGAATTATCGAGGAGTGTAATGTACTATGGTAAATGTAACAGAATTTTCGATTACTTTTAAGGCTTGTATTTGCGGATTACGAGATTTCAATAATAATTAGTTATGTTGAATGACAATCAGTTTAATTGAATTGTTGAATCACTGTTGTAATTGAGAGTTGAGATATTATGTAAGCAGGCTAATATTGCGGAAGCAAAATTTTGCACCCGCAGCGATTGGTTGGGGCGGCATAACCTAAGCTTAAGTATGCAACCAAGTAAGCTTGTACGTGTGTATGGTTACATAAGCGCGAGTGGTTTCAGATAGACGTGCGCGCGCTAAAAAACGTGAGAGAAGTAGATAATTCTTTAAATTTCATTAACAAACGGAAATTTGATAAAAAAATACAATAATAAAAATGCTAAAAAGTTGATTAAAGTAGTAGATAATTCCTTAATTTCAAATAACAAACGGAAATTTGATAAGAACAAATATGCAATACAAAAAATATAACAAAGTAATTATCTAAAGAGGAAATGCGTGTAGCGTGTGAACTTCCATGCAAATATAAATATATCATTCGTCAATTACGCTCGTTTGAGTTGTGTTGTTGTTTTTGTTGCTGTTTGAAAATGAGTTTAGAAAATTAGTGCAAAGTTGGTTTGTTAAGGTCCATTTAAATGAGCATAATTTGTTTCCAAAATCTTGTACAAGGACGACTCAGATGCTACTGCTCATTGCGCAGTAAAATTTAAATCGATCTTGTATAAGATTTTGGAACCAAAATGTGCTCGTCTAAATGGACCTTTAGAAAACAAAGAAATAAGGAAACTAACCGAGCTGGTTAATAAAGCATATGAGTATTCTATGCGAATGCGAAGACTTTGTGACATTTTTTCCATCAAGATTTAACTTGTTAATAACGGAATAATGGATTGAAGAAATAGTAAAGATAGGAATAAACTTGGTATAGCTTAAGTGGTGAAAAATTCACGAGGAAAAAAATAAGGCCACATTAATGGAACTTGTCAGTAGTAACAAGTTAATATTTTAAATAATAATTTAATAATAACTAATCATATTTTAATTTTAGTAAAAAATATGACATTAATTGAAATCATACAATTAGATAATATAAAGAAAACATCAAAAATTTATCATCATCGTCACAGCCGCTACTTAATTTAAATAACGAAATAAAAAATTATTAATTTATCAACGAAAAATTTACTACTACTTAGATGAATGTAGGAAAATTAAAGACACAGGTTTATATAAATAATTAGAAAATACGAACGTATTTCAATTGCATTAAAACATCAAATATCTAGAAATAGTGAAAAGTGGACTTCTCACACTTTCAAAATCAACGGCACATGTAACGAAATATTCCTTGCTTTCCTATCAAATGTCATTTATAATGATAAATATTGTTGTTCGAATCGGAAAGTATTAGAACGGAACTGTTAGTATGTAAATTGTTAGCAGATTAGGTCAAATAGTATTTGAAATGAAATACTTTAAGTATCTAGTATTTCAAATACTTTTTTAAAAAGTGTTTTGTATTTTCATATTTTCAAGTAATAAATGTAGTTGAAACACTTAAATATTTTTTAGATTCAGTCTTTACAAATGTAGAGAAATAGACAAACAAAAGAGGTTTTTGCATATGTTTATTATTTTTTATTTGTGTTATGCGTGTTTAGAATTTTGTTCTTTGATTTTGGGTTCAGTCTATTTTGGCATTCGCGTATATGTATATGTATTCTAATGTTAAATCAAATTATATTTTATACTTTGTACATTCTCTTTTTATATTTGACATGTGTTTATCCTATGGAATTAAACAATAAAGATTATTATAATTATTATTCTACTTAGCGGTTAATTTACATATATTTTCAAAAAAAATATTTAATTTTTTTTTAACTCTTTTATCTTTAAGATTATTTTTTAAATTATAACATGATTCGATACTCACATAGTATCTATATAAACAGAGCGAATAATAAAATTTTTGTTCGTCAAAATTTTTCTATAAAAATACGTCATTAACTAATAAAAATTCCCTAGTCTTAAATTAAACGAGTAATGAGTTCATTTGAATAAGTATTTCAATATTTCATTTAGATTTCAAATAGTAAAGAATTATTTCGAATACTTTTTGTATTTAAGGTATTTGAAATAAATACTGTATTTGAAAAACAATAAGTACTTTTTGTATTTCAAATACTTATTGTTTTTCAAATACAGTATTTATTTCAAATACCTTTTGGTAGTATTTTATAAAAAGTATTTCAAATAAAATTTGTAAAAAAAGTATATTGTATTTCAAATAAAATAAAAGAAGTATTTTCCCCAACTCTGATTTTTAGAAACATTAAGTGAAGAGCCGTGAAATGTTAGGGTGCGATTATGCCGAGTCACAACTCACGACTCCTTGATCTGATCCTCAGACATCGATGAAAAAGCAAACGCATAGGTGTAAATGCGAGTGTTTATACCGGGGCAGAGTGCTCCTCGTTCTTCACTCACCGCTCATTGATCCTCGCTCAAGAATCAAATCGGTTTGATTTTGCTGCAATGTGATCACTGTGGGCGGCGATCTGATTGGCCGTGCGCTCTCACGTGATATTTGTTTACTAAATTTAGTTCAGTTTAAGTTGAGAGCAGAGGCATTTGAAATAGGAAAGAAGAGCAAAGATCGTTTTTCGGTATGAACAGGGGACAGTATCAAATTGCGCCACGTAATCCCAAACAACGGGACGTCCAAGACCCGAAATCTTAATCCTGTAGGCAAATTGCGCCAGGGCCGTGCCAGGTGCCAGGTAATCGAAGGACTTGACAGACCGGGCACGACCGAACAGTTCACTCACCGCTCATTGATCCTCACTCAAGAATCAAATCGGTTTGATTTTGCTGCAATGTGATCACTGCGGGCGGCGCTCTGATTGGCCGTGCACTCTCACGTGATATTTGTTTACTAAATTTAGTTCAGTTTAAGCTGGGGGCAGGGGCATTTAAAATAGGAAAGAAGAGCAAAGATCGTTTTTCGGTATGAACAGGCATGTTTAAGATGATAGTCAGCGAAATGTTTGAAAAGCGTACTTTTCGCTAGTAAAAATTGATTTTTGGGCATTTGTTATCAAAACTTTAACAAAAACGATGCCTTTCAAATTGAATTTAGTTTTCATATAGAATTTTTGTTTTTCATGTAGAGTCTATGATACGCATTTTTTTTATAATTGTTCAAAAATTATTTAGATTTGTCAGGAAAATATTTATGCAAACTTTTAGATTTGTTATCGGGCTATTTTATTAGTTTGCCCAATGATGTTATGATGTAGATAAAAGTTTAAAAGAATCTAAGAATTTAACTTGAAATTTATCCATTGTTATAATTAATATAATTTTCTATATTTTCCGAAATAATGGATAAAGGATGTCCCCCTGAAAATAAAAACCGACCTGTCACGGCGTTTTTATATTAAATTATTTTTTCGAGTGTTATTTAGGGTGGCTCCTTTTAAAATGAACACACCCTGTATGTAACAAGTATAGAATAGTGTTGTAATAGTTTCAAATTAGTTCTGTAAATGCTTCAATATTGGTTTGTAAAAAATTAGATATATAAAATTTATAGCGTATCTCATTTTTATTTATAACTATAACCTGCAATTCCCATGTGAATCATTACAATGGTGAATATTTAGTTTTTAAAAACAGCTGAGCGACGTTGTCGCATTTTGCAAACTTACTTGATTCCAAATCTAACCTTTGTTACATGGTATTTACCTTTCCGTGGCCTAACTTTTACCTTGTAAGTCTAAAATTAGTTAGTCACTGCTACAGGCCAAGCAAGTGTGAGCTTTTGTATCCATTGTCTCGTTCTTTTTTTGTTAGTATTTATGCTTGCTTCCTTTAAGATGACACGATACTGTGGCCATTTTGAAAAGTCGATCCACTCCTCAAGTAACTTTATTAAATGTTTTGGCCACTGCAATAAATGGTTTCACATACAATGTACAGGGTTATCAAAGGTGGTATCATCTTTTCGATTTATATATTTATTTGAAATGCCGATCTGCATCATCGATTGAATTTCCACATGCTTATTTTTTGACGTAATTTATAGTTTGTAATAAATGCAAAATTCAATATTTGTTTTGAGAGTATTTGAGAGAATGAAAATAAATAATAATTTTTAATTATTTATCACAATATTATTAAATTTTACACCTTACACCTTACACCTGCTTAAATTATAAATAGACATTTGTATTTTACTTGATAATAATTAATTATTTTGTAAAAATGATAGATATAATAATTATAAGCATGAAAAATAATGCAAGAGGCAGCGAGAACCACTTTAAATAATTACTATTTCGTCGAGCTTTATGGCACCATAAACCGGTCGCCCGCTGTTCAAAATTTTTTCGATACGAAATCCACCAAAAATCGTCTTCGGGCAGGAGGCCATAAGCAGCTTAAATCGGTCATTCTTCAAGCTCGAGCTACGTTATGTCTGGATAGGAGATTAACGAATCGTCTCCATGTTTAAATGCACCTTAAGACCTTGGGTTTTATTTACCGTAAGATCGGAGACTTTTCGGCCAATGGGCCTTTCCCACGTGAAACAGATTTTAATCATTTTTTTGTCATGGATAGCTCTTAAGGTAATAAATACATAGGCTGATTCTTTTTTTAATTTTAAATTTAAGAATCTGTGACGTCACGGCCCCGTTTTATTAACGTGGTAACGCGAATGTACACGATCGGCGGCGAAACTACCCGAATCAATAATCTGGCATTTGTATTTTGTTCTGTGGTCATGTCATTTGTCATTTCAATAATCGTTTGAGGTTCGGTTTGTTTCTTTCATTCTTTTCGTGCTTTCGGTGTTATTCATAAGTGTTACCTATTTCTCAAGTAAAATTTAATTTTTTTCCTATAAACATTAGTTTGTTACAATGTTGGAAGCAGGCTTTGAAAAGGGAAATTCTACGAATTTGCCGATTATAACCAGCGAAATTATTATTCGTTTTTATCATAATAATGAAAATTATAATAGTGTTGAATCCAGGGGCCAAAAAGAAGCCAAGTAAGTACTAGAATTTATATTTTTGATTTAACGGTAATTTTAATATTTATTTTATTTAACCTCGGAAAATTTTTAATCTGATTGTTATTCACAACAACTGAACAATTTTAGAATTTTCTTAATGATTTATTATTTATAATTTTTTTGTATTATTTCTCTAGATCAGCTAGACAATCTTATGGAGATGCAGCTGTAGGGTACATCCAAGAACGTCAGGAAGAAGGGTTACCCCGTAACAATGGAGGTTAACGAAGCAGAGGAAGGCATAATTTCTGCCCAATGTCATGGTTGCGTGGCTTCATCTGGGGGCTGTAAACATGGGATTGCGTTGGTGTTTTAGTTGCACAGGCGAGCGGAAGATCCAACAGTTACGGAAACCTTATGCTACTGGAAGAAATCTGCACTTTCAAAAGTGGGAACAAGTAAAAAATTCATTACCCTTAAAGAAATGGTACCTGGGAGTTCCTTGGGGCAGTCAGAAGTTAATGATGCCATTTTAGTGAACTTGTTTAAGTTACCAAGTGCAGTGCAAAATTTATCTATGCATAGACTATTTGCAAGTTTTATTGAAACATGGGAAGATAAAACTGCAGATAATTTTCTAAATTATTCTACTCAGAATATGACCGAAAGTTCTTGCTGTGAAGCTGAAAAATCTACTATTAATCAAAGTGAGTGTAAAATTTGGTAGAAGTTAAGATACTGTCGGATAAGTGCTTCCACTTTCATGAGGCCACAAGGAGAAGGCACATCATCGAAAGTAGTTTCCTCTACATTACACCTTCTTTGTTTTGAAGTGGATGGAAGATAATCTTCGTCAGTTTCCTCTTCATCTACATTACACCTTCTTTGTTTTGAAGTGGATGGAACAATATCTTCGTCATAATCTATTATCCTTTTAGTTTGTGAACGTAAACTACAAGGTGCTTATGCTTGAGTAAAATCCACATCATCGTTTACTTTATCAATATATTTTGAGGGCACAACTCCTTTTTCAATTGTAGCCGACAGTTTCCCATTAATTTAAATTGCATCAAGTTTTCTGCATCCTCATCAAGCTAAAAATTTAAACAAATAATTATAATACTTATTATATAATGTATTATTAATGTAATCCAAAATTAAACCATTTTATTTTAACCCGTAACCGTCATAAGCTTTAAAACTCTCTTGGTCACAATTTAAATTGTTTCCTACTTACTTTAAAATGGTCTTCACAGCAATACCATGTCTTAGAACTAGTTATGTTTTCACACCCCACTTCATAACACCAAAGTTTCTGATGTCTTGTTTTACAGGTACAGAAAAAATGTTTAGTTACGTGTATTAACACTTGTATTTTAGCACAACGGGACAAAACACTTTTTCATTTTTTATTCGGTATTTAAACTCTCTTTAGAGTGAATAGAACCAACTATTAAACCCAACTGCAGCCAACTGTCAAACGGAGTTTCTGACATTTGCGGTGGGTGAGACGACGGGGGATTACCGCAGCGTTGCCAAAATGGGGATGTGACGTCACAGAATTTTTAATTTAAATCTTTGGCTTTAATAGAAAAGATATCAAAAAACTGATTTACTAGAAATGTTCAGTTAGGTTTGATGTTTATAATAAAATAAAACTTAAAAAATGTGGAAAGGCCCATTCGATTAAATTATTGTATTTCTCATTAGTGCGCTCACAATTAAAATACGCCTCATCTGTGTGGGCTCCTCAGTATAGCTTAGCTATTAACAATCGGGATGATACCAAACCGCTTTTCAAATCCCTAAAACTTCTCACATTTCCGGCACTATTCACTCTACAGTGTCTCCTCTACATCAAAACAAACCCAGAACTCTTCACCATGAGCAGCGACATTCACGATCACAATACGAGACAAATATCTAACATTAGAGTCCCCTTTTTCGGTTAAACCGTACATGTCACGGTATTAACTTTTATGGAATCAAAATTTTTAACAATCTTCCATCCCCAATTACTTGCTTACCTTTCAATAATTTTAAATTTCGCGTCAAGGAGCTTCTTATTGAATTGTGCCCTTTCTCATTGGAGGAAATAGTAACCGCCAAATTTTCTTAGAAAATTCTAACTTGTTCAAATGCTTCATTCACCTTATGTTTTCTGTATTTTGTATTTTTGTTTTAATATGTAATTTGTGAAATCATTGTAATTTTAGACTTGTGTAAAATGTTTTGTACATTCTGAACACGTTAAATAAATAAATAAATAAAACAATATTGAAAGAATTCAAAATAATTTTTTAAGAATTGTGTCATAAGTCAGGTATAACTTTTTTATTATGCTTCGGATTCATTTCAAATTTCAGTATGTCATGTAGAATTGATAACTGAAAATTTTGACCCCTATTTGTCCACATCGATCTTTTAAAACGGCCAAGTTATCGCGAAAATAAGTTTTTAAACGTCAAATCAGCCCGGATTCGGTTTTTTCACAATTACGAGTACATATTTTAACTAAATTTCAAAAACCCGGTCTCGAATTAAACGAAAATGTTTGTTTTAGAACGCTATCGGAAGGGATTTTTTTTAAACCCCGAAAAGGTCTTCAAAAGCCTACCCAAAAAAGTCGATCTTTCGCGGTTTTTTTCGTGCGTCCGCCGCGTCGACTTTGAAAAATCGTAGCTCCGCCGGGTTTAAAATCAATATGACCAAATCGGGCCCCTTTTTTTCTAACCTCCTCATTTACTATGTTCAAAAGTTCCGACCTCCCAGGTTAATCCTGTGGCGAGGGCGAATTTTTCTTTGAAAACGTTAAAAGGTCGCGTTTTTAGCGTAAAAAAACAAAAAGGTAATATAGCTTAGCTTTGGACTATGGCCGCAAGGAAAAAATCGCGAATGGCATTTTCGTAAAGAGGAAACACACTTACGTGTCCATAGCGGAGCACTTTTTCGAAATTTTTGTTTGTATCTTATATTTTGATGTTTAAAAATTTGGGTACAATTTTGGAAATTTTTTAACAAAATTTAAAAAATCGTACCTATCAAACGACAGGAGAGATTTTAACGAAACCTGGTTTATATTGTGGCTAAAAGTGCCGTCAATACGCAGAAAAATAATCGATTTTATTTGGCGCGTTCAGCGGTGTCGGGGTTTTCTTTTCCAAAATCGTAAAAAAACATCGATAATTATCCGCAATTTTGCGGAGGAAATGAGGCTCAAACGAATCCAAAAATTAAAAATCGCTACGCGTGACCGTTAAAAGAGTTCTTTGAACGAGGTCGGTTTGAAATCTCTATCTTTTCATTTGGCTTTACATTGACTGACCAAAGTCGAATTTGTGATTCTCGCGACCAAAATTATTGCTGTAGGATAAGAAAACATCGCATCGTCAAACTAAAATATGCGCCGAAAAGGGCTTTTTAAGCACTATAATTGTACGTGTCGATTTTTTTAATATCTCAAAAAAACAAAAAATTTTACCGCGCAAAAAACTTTGTAAAAATCGCGATTTTGACTATTTTTTTATCCCACTTTCCCTTAATCGATTTTAATTAATGATAGCTCATTTTAAGGGTCCTTATGTAGGCTTTAAAATAAAAAAATCGTTTTGATATCTCTTTTCGTTTAGAAGTTATGACCGAATAACTGTTGAAAATTTAACTTTTTAACGAAGAAACTGATATGAAATTTTTGATTAATCGGAAAATAATTAATTTTGACCGAACCACTTAAACGATTTAGATGATTTACGGCTTAAAATTTTCAAAATACTTTCCTTCATCTAGAAACGCAAAACCGGTTAATTTGGTTTCAAAAGTGCGCCCTACAGGGCCGTATTTGTACTAGAAATTTACAAAAACTTTGGAATTTTTTTCGAAAAAACTATTTCGACAATTTTCATCAAACCAAACTTTAAATACTCCTATTAAGGGTATTTATGTTGGGTAAAAATTTTAGCTTGCTATTGTGAATACTTTTTGAGAAAATTACGAAAAACGAAAAACGAAAATCCTAAATACTTTATGATATATTCTTCTCTTTTTTGCTATATACATATATATACACAATGTTGTTAGGTTTCAATTTGTACTAATTTTTAAGTCAAACATATATTTTTTGTATATAAAGGTGTTACCGTATATAATACATAAATAAAAAAATATATAAAGTTCTCGTTCGTAAAATATTATTGTTAAATAAAAGTAACAGCCAAAAACGAACTTTTCACTTCCAAAAATCTTTATTATGAAATAATTGCCGACGTTTCGACCATCTTTGTAGTCTTAATTAACAAAACAACAAATTATAAAGTTAATTAGGTACAAGACAAAATATAAAGTTAAATAACCGATACATGAAATTAACGCACATTAAAATTTATCAAATAATCTCACCTTATTTTGTTAAAGATCAAATATTAAACATCAAAAATATAAATATTAACATAAATATAAAACGACTGATTGTAATGACATAACATGACAAAATCTTTCATGAGATAACAATCTTGATATTAATTTATAAACAAATTATATAAACTATTTAACAAACTACTGTGTGTCTAATAATCAAAATAAAATATAGAAGAAACCGACTTAATGTTGTAATGTGCAAAATTCTACTTTAACATCAACTATCATCCATAATTAGAAAATGATAAATTTTACTTAAATTATTACAGTCACTTTTCAAATTAACCGATTTATCAGCTTTTCTGTTAATATGAAACAACCTTTTAAAATATATAAATTCAGTATCAAGGATCGTTTCGTTTATCTATATTTAACAGACGACAATCATACTCATGATTATACACCCTTTTTTTTAAATCTGACGAGTTTGGCCTATATAAGATTTTTCACAACCTTTACACGGAATTTCATAAACTAAATTTTTCTGTTCTTCTGATTTTAACTTTGATTTTAATTTCGTAAATAACTTCTCATTTGTAATCAAATTATAAAAAGTAATATTAGATTTATCCGTTGACAACTCCTTTTTTAACCTCTGTGACAATCCTTGTATAAATGGAATCTTATAATATGCGTTAGACTTTATTACATCTTCTTCTACCCTATTTTTTACATTTAACATGTTATCTTCATTCCATACATTAATGTTGTTAAAATTTTTAATAATTAAGTTAGCTGGATAATTGTTCATCATAAGTTTGTTCCTTAGGTCTTTTATGTTACTTTGGTGGAATTTTTTATCTGAACACCTTAATTTTTTTTTGTAAAACTGTACAATTATATTAATTTTCTGGTGTAGGGGGTGGTTAGATTTGTAATTCAACATAAATTAATTGAATAAATAATTCAAATACATAAAATAAATAATCGTTATAAAATCCTCTTTTTAAAAAGTCGAATGACCCGGCATCATTGCATTTAAAAAAAGTGAGATATTTGATAAAATCTTCATTAACTAAGTTTAAAAATTAATAGTTCAAAAACCACTTAATTTTTTTTTCAAATTACAATTTTATTTAGGTATTTGAATTATTTAGAATTAGTTTTGGTACTTTCCACCGACTTCAAAAACCTTTTCTTTTTTTTTTTTTAAAAATTTTTTTACAAAAAAAATAAAAACTAATATCTCAAAAATACTTCTTTTTTAAAAGTATTTAAAGCCATGAATAAAAATATGGGATGTTACATTTAAAAAAACAAAGTTCATGGTGTTTCCGGTGAAACCGGAAGTGATTTCGAAAATAAAAAATGCACATAAAATTTGTTTTTTTGAACCATAGAACATAGCCAAATTTCAAATTTTTTTATTCATAAATAAAAAAGTTATCGAGGTGTCCCGGTTTTCATTTCCACCCGGTATAAATTTTACCTTTATTTTTAGTAGTGTTAGCAACACATCAAAGTCTACTCAGTTATTAAAACATAGTGATTATTGCATACGCTCTGAATATACAGGGTGATGATAACGTTTGGAACAAAATTCGTAACTGCCGTATTTAACTTCCTTGAGAAAATCGCTCGTACAGGTCTATTTTAGTTTTTAAAATGCCATTTCTTAGTATAAATCCAAACTTAATTATCACCCTGTATAATAAATTTGAATGCGTGTTTTTTACCGCTCCAGTTCGATATAAAACGTAAACAATATTTTTTTTCTTCTAAACCAAAAACGTTTACAGAAATTTCACTATATAAGTAATTTTTCAAAGGTGTTTTTGGGCAAACATGAAAAATAAGTTAAACCTACAAAAATTAACTAAAATACCCCCAATATTAATTATATTTCCAATTTCTTCAATAAATATGAATTATAAATACATTTATGAGATTTTACATTATTTAAAAAAATATTTATTAACACGACAACAGCGGATTTTAAAATTCAAATTTTGACAAGTACTGTCAGATAAATTTTAATTACCTTTCATTTACGTTTAAATTGAAAGCAAATGACAGTTAAAACTAATAGGGTGTTGTCCTTGTGGAACCTATGTTAATCGAATACAATCGCCAAAAGGATTAACCTGATGGTAGATACAAATGACCTTTATTATATGGCACTTTAGAACTACTGTTACAAACAAGAAGTAATGCCCGGGCTAACAAATTCGTACGCGCTTTACAAAGGTATCTGGCGACTGACTCACTGTGACTGGATTGTAATGTTCCCATATTGGGTGTTATTGTCATGCGCACACATTGCTTACGTTCGTACGTTTACTTATAAAAACAGCTAAAACCGGCGCGTACACATAAAAAGAAATCCGGTACGCGCTCATGTAACATACTGGAATGAAACATTCTAGCAAAGGAGAAATAACTTGCCGAATGTCGTAAATAGTATCTTGCCTACTTGATAGGAGGTGCCTACAAGTGCCAGAGGGTGTGTCCTACAAAAATAGAAAGAATTTACAAGCCCTTTGCCGCCACCGAGGTCCCTTATCGGTTCTACTTTTTACTAATAATTATTGTGCATTTAATTTGGACGTTTCGTTTGAGAGGTAATAATTTAAATGTTGCCTGATTGTGCAATAAAGTCTTACGATAACCTGTAAAAGATATTTTATTTTTAATTGACGCCGTAATATTACAAATCTTATTACAACCATTAAAACTATAGCCATTGAATTTACAGTAAAAGTTTCAGAGCTCCAGGGAACTGGAAATGTCATTTTTTATCAAATATTTTAAAAATTGCAAAAAAACGACAACTGTGTAAAAATTGTTTAATTGTAAAAAATATATTCTTAAATTATAGGTTTATTTGAATAAAATAAATACTTAAAAATTAATTTCTAATCAAGTCATAACAAATATGTACTTGTATAATTTTTATTCTATTAAAGACAAAAAATCATAATAAATAAATGGCATAGGCAACGAAACTACTTTGTTTGTTAGAAACACCGAGGAAAACACCAGCATCGTTGTCCAATTGTGCAAAAATTAATTAATTTCAATTGCGTTTTTTGGCGAAGGCGGTCTCCCAACGAGCGAAATATTTTACACTATTGTATATTTATTTCTTATTTATATGTGGCATAAGTTTCATTTTTGTACAAAATGCTCCCAAAACCCGATAAGGTCCTTTTATTATCCTAGATTATTTTACACGAAAATCTATACCATCTAAATGTAGGTAATCGTGAATATTTTCAGGGTACAATGATGGAGAGCAAGGAATTATCTTTCTCGGCACCATCTGTGCCAAAATACATCAGACAAAATATCTATCATCACCAACAATCTCAATATTAAGCGTTTCATGTATGAAAATCCGGATAGACGTGAATATTTGAAGATTTACATATAAACTATTTATTATAATAGTGTCCAACCGTTATAGCGTTCTTGAAAACACTCTAGTTAAAATGAGAAAAAATTGAAAAAAAAATCCAAATATCATGCGCAGCATTTCCTGTGTTATGTCTTTATACAATGTTTCATATGCGTCGGCAAAATCTGGGAAATTAAGAATTTTACTTTTCACTGTTTGAAAATATTTATTCTCTTCGGATTCTTCCTCTTTTGGGAGAACATATTGTAACGTAAGAGGTTTTTACCATTTGTAACGTTGGTGGTTCTTTAATTTTACTTTACTCTAGGCTCTAGGTAATTTTCTAATGTTTTTATTTAACAATATTTCTACAAACTAAACAATAATTTTAATAAATAATTTTACTAATTAAACTACAACACTTTAACCTACTTGGGGAGCCATGGTACCGATTGAAGATCGGCACCAGGCCTCCTCCCTAATTACAAATTATCTAATGATCGAATTTACTAATCTACAAATGATTGAATGCCACTTCAAGTCTTCTGTATTTAAACACCTTTGTGTCCTCATACATGACCCAGTCACGGTCGCGCGCCCTTGAAATTATACACAATACTTGCACTATTTTTGTTGGTCAGCAAAGAAGAGTCACGTATTATTTTTAATGAATGATTTACTATGAAACAATGTATGTTTGCAATTCGTAAGTATTTATAAAACAAACACGATTAAATATAAAACACACTTCAATTGATTTTATTTGGAAAATACTAATTCTTTACTTTTTGATAAAATTATCTATCGTGACAATATCTTCTGCAAAATATTAAATTCATTTAAAAGGCAACTTTTTAACAGGTCTGCAGATTTTCTTTCGATTAATTCAAAACATAATTTAAGAAATTCTTTAATTTCTTTTTCCGTTGACCGTTTGGTTAAGTTCTTAAGTCGCTATTAATGGAATCAACAAATTTTTGCAGCTTATTAAACCTTTAATGGAATCAATCTAGGTGGCGTAAGTTTCGCCAGATAAAACATTAATCTCAAATAGCATCTATGATGCTGACAGTCTGCTTATTTATTGAAATTGAACACAACAAATCTGTCTAATGTAGAACTATTCTAAGTCAAAATAATACTTTTTTCAGGAGAATGTATTTTTTAATTTAGTTATTCATTAGAATGTAGTGTTACGTTAAAGTTCGGCTTTCTAAGGACATTGTCCAGATTGGTTTATTCTATTGAAATTAAGTTAGGATGTTTCTACATTAAAAACGTCATATTTTAAACAGTAGATTGGTTTCTATTGATTTGTTTAAAATTTGATAGTTATGCATTAGACCGACGATTTGTATGACGTATTTTATAGATTAAACAAACATTTTCAAGATAAATGGACGTTGCCGAACTTTTTATATTTAACTTTGAATCCTAGTAACTTTAATAAAAATATAATAGTTTTTGAAAAAATCTTAAGGTAAACTTAAAAATTCTCCCATGCAATAAAGGTTTTAGAAATTCAAATTATTAAAACGCTTGAATTTAACTTGACAGTTTTATAGTTAAACTGGCAGTTTAAAAAAAAATCGAAATGGCAGTTGCAATTGGCTCTATTTAAAGACCAGAGTGGCAGTAAAATGATTAATTGTGGTAGCAATTAAATCCTGGCAGTAATAAAATTTAAGTATAATAATAAAATTGGCAGTAAAAAAATATTTATGGGAGTAATTCAAATTTTTAATAGATAATAAATGATAAATAAATTATTAATATTAATAAAAATATTGTTGTGATAAAAATTAATAATACAAATAAACTATTTTTACAATAAAATATTGGGAAAAATTATATATACTTTAAAGTCATAAAGAACGACCGCCAAAGTTGATGAAATCTCGTATAAATGGAAGAGAAAATAGGATACGACACGATATTTTTATTACCTGTTTTCTTTGTACTGCCAAAACCTTCTATGCACTGAGAATATAATTCCTGACAGTAAGTACCATACACTGACAATACCACGCTGACAATACAACGCTCAATTTATTTTTAATTAATAAATTAAATAACAAGCTGAAAACTAATTAAAGTCTTTTCCTTTATTAATTAGAGTCAGTTGTCACATTGTCAGTTGATTTTTAAACACCATTTTCAGTAATTATATTCTTTTTCCCATTATAATTCTTGGTAAGAATAACTATTGATAATTTTTTAGAAATGCCCAACTCATTTTAATCTCAATCAAGTATTCTTGCATTTACAAAAAAATTTCGTAATATTCTTATCACTTGTGACTTTGACAATATTGAATGTACATTTAATAAATACTAATACTAATACTAAATATATTCTTTTTATTGCCAAAGTATTCTATTTACTATTACGATATTTTAACTTATTTCCATAATCTATTTTTAACTGCTAAAAACTTTCTTGTACTGCCAATTCTTTTTTTTGTAAAATTATCCTTTTTAAATACCAAAATATTCTTTCTATTGCCAAAACAATCTTTCTATTGGTAAAACATTTTTACAGTCAGAAACTTTTATTGAATGCCTCAATATTATTTTTACTGCCAAAATATCTTTATTATTGCAAATAATTTGTTGTCTTATTAAAACATTATCTTTAAATTATTATTCAAAGTCAGGGTAATATTACTACATAATCCATTGCTAAAAATCAAACAATTCTATTAGAAATATGTTTTTCTTTTAAATCTATTTATTTCCGAATTAAATGTTCGCTGAAGTTTGTGTTTACTATGTGCAAACGTAACTCTTTATTTTGGAAAAAACATTCTAAATTCTTAACAAAATTTACAAAAATTATTTTTCGTACCTATGCAAAAATTTTTTTTAATTGTTATTAGCAATTATGTCAATTGTTATTTAGTTTTTACATCAGCAAAAGAAGGTAAATATTTGAGATATTAAGAAAGTTTCAAGGTTTATATTAAACGCACCTGGCAAGTCATTTTGGAGAATAACCTATTGCCTTAAGATTTCAAAGTGCCCAAGTCGCACTTCTATTGTCCCGCTAAATATGGAAGATGCTGAGAGATGAATTATTATAATTTCAGAGATGAACATCCTTTCACACGCTTCCTCAAACCCACCCCACTGATTTCTCTAACAAGTTGGTAAGCGGCATTGGCGAAGTCGGCGACAACGGTGCCCTAATTAAGCCTTCGCCCAAGAATATAAACGGTCTAAATACTTGAAGGCATTCACTAGCAACCGATGCCAACCCCAAAATTCACATCTCTAAAGAGGGGTCTTATCCCTTGGCTTCAACTTTAAAGTCCAATTCTTGTCACAGGTGTGCATGCAATTATTTTCGCAAATAAACAGTTCTAGCTGCAACGTTGCTATTAGTAATTATTTCTCTGACACTCCCCTGGCTTTCTTTACTTATTCCTTTCGGCAAATCATCAAGAAAGCTGATTTATTTTGGAGCTTTCTCCAGAATTTATCCTTTGAAATCCTGATAAATAATAAAACTTTATAACCCAAGAACTGGCAGATTTAATTAAACTTTTTGAAGGAGTAGACTAAATTATGAATTATATAATAAATTACAGAAAAAATAAATTGAATATACCTATATTAAAGTAGACTCCAACTATAAAGATAAAATGATTTCTTATTGAAAAGTTACAGCACTTTCTTAAACTATAAAACAGAAAATAATATTATAAGAATAAAAAATATATTTCAGCTACCAAATGTTCAATTAATAACATTTTCAAAATGCCCTCGTGCTTGCTGTACATAAGCTTTTGGTTGTTGGTGTTCGCAAAACACAATGTTGTAATAACTGAATACACATAAAGAATTTTAATGCTACATGGTTACCAAATAATTTGACATTGTAACAAAGAACACAATTTTGTTTTAAAATTACTCTTAAATCATATTTTTATTTTATTATTTTGCTTTCATTTGGAGTTTGAAACTTTCAACTGCTGTAACTTTTGAATAAAAGAAGACAAACTTTTGTGTTTTTTAGTCTTAGAATTGAACCTAGATTACGCTCCCAAAATTTTGCATAACGATACGGAACACCTTAGTAGAATACATCGACATTCCCCCACCCCCTTTTTTTAGCTGAACACCTGTGGGGTGCACCTGCATCGGAATTAATTGGGGTAGGTCCAGTAATGTCAAATCAAGTAATAAAATGTCATAAATTAGCATGTTTTTCAGGTAGTAAAAAAGGTAAACATCCCATTACAACAAATAGGTTAAAAGGGTTTTACATGTTGATACTTTTAATCCTTTGGTGGATTAGAATGTCCCGTTAAATTCCTGATTTTTCCAACGATAATTTATTTATTTATTTAAATAGATACCCTGCAGACCTAGGCCCATGATTCGGGTATATCCACATACATAATAAAATAATATTCTTGAATAATTGAACCATGCAATAAAATACATATCAACAACATATAATTCAAATAAGTAGCGAGGAAAAGAATAACAAGAGGAAGTCAAAGTATCTAGAGAAACTACAATCGAAAATATCACAACTGCTCTGAACTCTGTTATAATTACGGATAATACTGTATAGTGGCGAGTTATAATGATAGTTGGTACTCGTAGTGTTATAATAAAAGGTTAAAGCATTCCTTGAAACTAAGTGCGGCACATGAACATTAATTAGTGCCAAAAATAGACAATCATCAATATAGGCATGCATTAATTTATACAAGTAACAAATCAGCAAGTATTTGTGCCTGTTTGCAACTGATAAGAATTCAAACTCTGAACAATGCTGCGCATATGTTATGTTCATGTCCGGATAAGTGCCATGTTTAAAAAAATATAAGTATTTTAAAAATCGTTTTTGAACACTTTCCAGATTGTTTTGATAAAATTGAGTATAAGGAGACCAAACTATGGCGCAGTAATCTAATTTACTAGATATAAAAGCATAATATACAATGTTTTGAGAGTGCCATAATCCTTAAAATCTTTTGCATTCCTAATTATAAATCCAAGAAGTTTAAAACATTCACTAACCAGCTTTAAAATGTGATAATTAAAAAGTAAGTTTCACATCAAATACTACGCCAAGATCACGAAATGTAGTTACTCTTTTAAATTTTACTTTATTAAGTAACGGAATTAAGTAAAAGGTCTTTTAATGAATTTTGATTCTGTCTCTAATGCAGGTGTCCTTTTTGATTCGCGACATGTTTCGACATGTTCTAACTTCTATTTTTTTGATTGCACGAGCAGCACAGGTGTTCTTTTGTCATCGCACAGGTGTCTTTTCTTATTCGTAGCTTAGAATTTTTACAGAGAGTACTTAAAATATTTCTCACGGCTTAAATTAGGCGGTTGTGTTATTGCATTATTGAGAATAAGGGTGCCGATATCAGGCATGCTTCCGACTCTTTTTAACGAGGTGTGATATTTGGGCTTTTTAAAATAAGGTAACATGAGATAATGTTATTGGCTCCGCCTTCCTGTTTACATATCTTTTAATGAATTGACCCTTAATGGTTTAAGACCTTCTTTTGACCACTACAATATTACAACCCATAGTACTTAATAACTTATCACGTTGTGTTAATTAAATGCATTTACAGATAACTGTACAGTTTCAATTTTTCACTTTGATCGTTTGGTTAAGTTGCCATTGCTGCAAATAAAATAAATCATAGAACTAAAAAGGATGGAGAGACAGATCTTGAAGCCAAGATTCTTATAAGATTTTGCCGGCCCCAGCTATACTCATCCTAATGTAAATAATTTTTATTACTTAAAATATTTCTCTCGGGTTAAATTATGCAGTTGTGTTATTGGATTATTGTTAATAAGGGTGTCGAGATTCTCTTTCGTTATTGCTGCCGCGTTCCTGTTTAATCTATTATTGGATTGACCATTGATGGTTTACGACCTTCTTTTGACCACTACATTAAGACGTTTTTGATAATCGCCCGAGATGTATAAAACGAATGTACGGAGTTAAAAGGTTTACTGTTTTATTTTGAAGCATCGTTTGTGTTTACTATTAAGCTAAGGTGTTTAAGAGTTTGTTATTAGTTGCATTTTGTTGATACAAAATTCAAATTTCAAAACAAGATTTCTTTCCAAAACGGTGTTAAATAACAAAAAGTTCGTAAAAATACTCCATCTTATTGTCAAGAGTCAGCGTATGAGAAGAAGAGACTTTTATGCGAAGTGTCCTTTCCACTAAATTCATCTAGTTCGAAAACAATAAGACCCGTTTCAAAATCTCACGGCGACAGTTATCATATGCAAAACGTCTTTGACGGATGGTCCACGTTATTCGTAGGGAACATTCAGAGAATTAACGGAGAATGTCTCCAAAATGATTTCGGGTTTAGAGGGGTTACCAGTGAGTGTAGAGTTAATGCAATACAATGTGGACTTTATCAAAAATTCAGTGTGCTTGTACCCCAAAAGTACTCGAAAATGGCTATAAACCTATAGTGTATAGTGTATCTCAAAGAAGTAACTTTAAAAACGCTTAAAGAATATTCGGAGATATTTCATGATTCGTTAAAGGATATTTTAAATTGAAACCTATACTGAAGAGATATAGGGAAAAAAGAAAAATGGAGCGACGTCATCTAGAAGAAGTTTAGACGAGTTGCTTCAAGAAATGTTATTATTTGAAGATAAAAAATACGAACGACTTATTTCAGAAATGGTGATTAAGTTTCCTCCTTTACTAAAACAGGAAGTACGCCGTAGACGATATTCTTCTTCTATATTTGTTTAAAAATATTTTTGAAAAATAAAATTAGTTTTACTTAAAATGTTTTTCCATAAATTAATTTTAATGATCGTAGATATTAAGATCATTTAAAATTAATACATTTTGTAATCTCATATTATTTTTAAAATGTAAAAGTATGTGGTAATAATAATGAAAACAACAATGAAAAATAATTATAATGATTTTATATTTAACCTTAGTTTTAAAATACAGCTTAACTAAGTTATTAATTATTACATCATTTTTTAAATTATTGGAAAATAAATTGAGAAAATTTCCCTTATTTCTTAAATACATTAAAAAACCCAAACAATATTTTCCACAAACATCAGAGTTAAAGTTTTGTAAAATTTTATCATTATACAAAACACCTTTTCAGTGATGATGTAAAAATTGTAAATGGTCGTTATTAATCCGTGAGCGACCCTAAATTAAATAAATAAGACGTCTGACACATAAAAAAGGCGGAAACTTTTAAAGGAAATCTCATAAAATTAAGGGTTTAACCAAATAAATGTACAATGTTGATCGAAAAAACTACAACTATTTAGAGGAATGCAAACAAATTATCTAACGGATTAATAAGAAAATGCGAGCGAATAATCGGAGAGTTTAAATTTAAAAACGTTTCCATAATTACCAACGACAACACCACGACAACCACATCAAAAAAAGATGCCGATGATGATGGCGAACAATTATAACACACAAAAAGAAAAGAAAATGAAAAGGCAAAGAAGGCGATGAAAAAATTTTTGGTAAAATTCAATAAAAAATATAAATGATTTTGGAAGCATTACGCAAAGTAAGTTTACTGGAAAATAAACCGATCAAGAAAATTATGACTTTGGAACTCAATAAAATACAGTCGAACTTCCATAACTCGAACTTCTATATGTCGAATTTTTCCATAACTCGAATTTTGTTTGTAATGTGTTTGTAAAAATATTCGTTTTTAACTTTGCGAAAAAATTTCTATATCTCGAATTTTTTTAAAGTCCCTTGAAGATTTGAGTTAGGGAAGTTTTACTGTATGTACAGTGTGCTTTATATAAAAGTGGTCAAAGCGAAATTTGGCCTAGCAACCTCTGCGAATGTGAAGAATTTGTTTCTTTTCTTCCACAACGGTTCACAAGTATGATTAATGTCGAATGGATTATTGAAAAACATAAAATGTACGATAATAATTGGGGCAAAAAGTCAACGGTCAAATCGCACACAGAAAAAAGTGCACACGGAAAAAAGCGCACACAGAAAAAAGCGTGTTTTTTATATCTCAAAATCTATTTTACCATGTGCACTTTTTTCTATGTGCGCTTTTTTCCGTGTGCGTTTTTTTCCGTGTGCGCTTCTTTCCTTGTGCGCTTTTTTCCGTGTGCGCTTTTTTACGTGTGTGCTTTTTTCCTTGCGCGCTTTTTTCCGTGTGTGCATTTTTCCGTGTGCGCTTTTTTCCTTGTGTGCATTTCTCCGTGTGCGCTTTTCTCCTTGTGCGCTTTTTTCCGTGTGTGCATTTTTCCGTGTGCGCTTACTTCCGCGTGCGCTTTTTTTCTATGTGCTCTTTTTTCGTGTGAGCTTATTTCATGGAAATCATAAAACTTATGAATTGTAAAGTTATTGTTGTAGGGGGAATTATTGGTATGGTATATTGTAATTAAACAAATATTGTAAAAAATATTAATTTAATTTAAAAATTATAACATATTTATATCGACGGTAATAATAATAATAAAATAAATTATACCCACATTCGCAGAGGCTGCTAGGCCAAATTTTGCTTTGACCACTTTTATATAAAGCACACTGTACATACAGTCAAACTTCCCTAACTCAAATCTTCAAGGGACTTTAAAAAAATTCGAGATATAGAAATTATTTCGCAAAGTTAAAAACAAATATTTTTACAAACACATTACAAACAAAATTTGAGTTATGGAAAAATTCGACATATAGAAGTTCGAGTTATGGAAGTTCGACTGTATATTATTAAGTTCCAAAGTTATAATTTTCTTGATCGGTTTATTTTCCAGTAAACTTACTTTGCGTAATGCTTCCAAAATCATTTATATTTTTTCTTGAATTTTACCAAAAATTTTTTCATCGCCTTCTTTGCCTTTTCATTTTTTTTTCTTTTGTGTGTTATAATTGTTCGCCATCATCATCGGCATCTTTTTTTGATGTGGTTGTCGTGGTGTTGTCGTTGGTAATTATGGAAACGTTTTTAAATTTAAACTCTCCGATTATTCGCTCGCATTTTCTTATTAATCCGTTAGATAATTTGTTTGCATTCCTCTAAATAGTTGTAGTTTTTTCGTTAAACATTGTACATTTTTTTGGTTAAACCCTTAATTTTATGAGATTTTTTTTAAAAGTTTCCGCCTTTTTTATTTGTCAGACGTCTTATTTATTTTATTTAGGGTCGCTCACGGATTAATAACGACCATTTACAATTTTTACATCATCACTGAAAGAGTGTTTTGTATAAAGATAAAATTTTACAAAACTTTAACTCTGATCTTTGTGGAAAATATTGTTTGGGTTTTTTAATGTATTTAAGAAATAAGGGAAATTTTCTCAATTTATTTTCCAATAATTTAAAAAATGATGTAATAATTAATAACTTATTTAAGCTGTATTTTAAAACTAAGGTTAAATATAAAATCATTATAATTATTTTTCATTGTTGTTTTCATTATTATTACCACATACTTTTACATTTTAAAAATAATATGAGATTACAAAATGTATTAATTTTAAATGATCTTAATATCTACGATCATTAAAATTAATTTATGGAAAAAAATTTTAACTAAAACTAATTTTATTTTTCAAAAATATTTTTAAACAAATATAGAAGAAGAATATCGTCTACGGCGTACTTCCTGTTTTAGTAAAGGAGGAAACTTAATCACCATTTCTGAAATAAGTCGTTCGTATTTTTTATCTTCAAATAATAAGATTTCTTGAAGCAACTCGTCTAAACTTCTTCTAGATGACGTCGCTCCATTTTTCCTTTTTCCCTATATCTCTTCAGTATAGGTTTCAATTTAAAATATCCTTTAACGAATCATGAAATATCTCCGAATATTCTTTAAGCGTTCTTAAAGTTACTTCTTTGAGATACACTATACACTATAGGTTTATAGCCATTTTCGAGTACTTTTGGGGTACAAGCACACTGAATTTTTGATAAAGTCCACATTGTATTGCATTAACTCTACACTCACTGGTAACCCCTCTAAGCCCGAAATCATTTTGGAGACATTCTCCGTTAATTCTCTGAATGTTCCCTACGAATAACGTGGACCATCCGTCAAAGACGTTTTGCATATGATAACTGTCGCCGTGAGATTTTGAAACGGGTCTTATTGTTTTCGAACTAGATGAATTTAGTGGAAAGGACACTTCGCATAAAAGTCTCTTCTTCTCATACGCTGACTCTTGACAATAAGATGGAGTATTTTTACGAACTTTTTGTTATTTAACACCGTTTTGGAAAGAAATCTTGTTTTAAAATTTGAATTTCGTATCAACAAAATGCAACTAATAACAAACTCTTAAACACCTTAGCTTAATAGTAAACACAAACGATGCTTCAAAATAAAACAGTAAACCTTTTAACTCCGTACATTCGTTTTATACATCTCGGGCGATTATCAAAAACGTCTTAATGTAGTGGTCAAAAGAAGGTCGTAAACCATCAATGGTCAATCCAATAATAGATTAAACAGGAAGGCGGCAGCAATAACGAAAGAGAATCTCGACACCCTTATTAACAATAATCCAATAACACAACTGCATAATTTAACCCGAGAGAAATATTTTAAGTAATAAAAATTATTTACATTAGGATGAGTATAGCTGGGGCCGGCAAAATCTTATAAGAATCTTGGCTTCAAGATCTGTCTCTCCATCCTTTTTAGTTCTATGATTTATTTTATTTGCAGCAATGGCAACTTAACCAAACGATCAAAGTGAAAAATTGAAACTGTACAGTCATCTGTAAATGCATGTAATTAACACAACGTGATAAGTTATTAAGTACTATGGGTTGTAATAATGTAGTGGTCAAAAGAAGGTCTTAAACCATTAAGGGTCAATTCATTAAAAGATATGTAAACAGGAAGGCGGAGCCAATAACATTATCTCATGTTACCTTATTTTCAAAAGCCCAAATATCACACCTCGTTAAAAAGAGTCGGAAGCATGCCTGATATCGGCACCCTTATTCTCAATAATGCAATAACACAACCGCCTAATTTAAGCCGTGAGAAATATTTTAAGTACTCTCTGTAAAAATTCTAAGCTACGAATAAGAAAGGACACCTGCGCGATGACAAAAAAACACCTGTGCTGCTCGTGCAATCAAAAAAATAGAAGTTAAAACATGTCGAAACATGTCGCGAATCAAAAAGGACACCTGCATTAGAGACAGAATCAAAATTCATTAAAAGACCTTTTACTTAATTCCATTACTTAATAAAGTAAAATTAATACAAGTTAAAACATGTCGAAACATGTCGCGAATCAAAAAGGACACCTGCATTAGAGACAGAATCAAAATTCATTAAAAGACCTTTTACTTAATTCCATTACTTAATAAAGTAAAATTTAAAAGAGTAACTACATTTCGTGATCTAGGCGTAGTATTTGATGTGAAACTTACTTTTAATTATCACATTTTAAAGCTGGTTAGTGAATGTTTTAAACTTCTTGGATTTATAAGGGGACTATTTGAGACTGCATAGTTATTTTATTTTTTTCTGCATAGAAAAAACAAAATAATATTTTTAGATTTTCCCAATTATTGCCATCTAGTAAATATTAAGTTTGAAAAATAGCAATGATTATATTTATTCACAGGTGCTAATAATGCAAATGAAATATCTGTTAAAATGGGCAATTGGTAGAGAAAAACTCCTATCTTACATTTAAGGTTATTAGACAAATTATTTTGGTTGCAACATTTGAACATATTAGTAACTCTAGCAATAAAAATGCAATTGAAACAGTAGATAGGATGGCAAGGTTCTCTACTACTTTCCTTTTCAGATCTAAAGTGGTTAAAGACTTAATCAAATTTGATAGGTGCAGTGTAAGCCGTTTTCAAATAAAAGTGAAAAAACGAACATTCTTCATCACCCCTTCAAATATTAATGGGTCAACTTCAGCTGTAAACACGCTGTGTATTTAGATATTTGCAGATTCATCTAAATAAGTGTAGTCCGCTTTTCCTTTTTTGTTTAGATGGTGGAAAAATCACTATGAAAACCAGTGGCGTAGCCAAAGCTCCGCAGACCCCGCGCTGCGGGGGGCGTTGATATTTTGGGGTCCAAGCCGACCAGTTTGGGAATTTCACATACAAAAGGGTTCATTTTTTACGTATCGCGGGGGGGGGGGGGGGCGGCGAAATTTGACGCTATGCCACTGATGAAAACCCCACGTTGGTGTAGACTTGGGTCTAATAGTTTTCTTCGCATCGGTTCTTTGATCTTCTTGAGACCGAAATTCTTAACTTTGTTGCATTGCACCGAAAGTTATAGACGAGGACAATTCCGTGAGTGTGTAAACAAAAACTGAATGGGAATGTACTGCATCTACATAAACCTTTACAAATATATTATGTAGTCTGAATAAATTCCGCAAAGCACGGAGCGTCTAGACTTTGATTTATTCTCAGATAGGTGTATTGAGCGAAATTGAAATCTAGAGGACCAGCATTGTGGTTGTGGATAAATTTTAAATTACAGTTTTTTGTTAAAGCAGAGAATTCAAATAAGTACTCTTATTATTATGGAAGTCGGAATTGTAATTTTAAAATATACATACTAAATATCATTAGTTATTCAATAACAAACTTCCTTAGTGCGGAAATAAAAAATAAATTGTGATGATACAATGTAACAAAATTAAATATTAATTAATATACTGATTATACAATATTATCTTACCTACCATAGTTTAAGAAATAAGTTCACATTTAATAAATTTGTTATGAATGGAAATAGTCAGGAATTTAACAATTAAATACGTCTTTTTCTATTATTGGCATTATTTCTGGACAAATCTCAAAACTTATAATTATTGAAACAAATCATTTAGAGGAGAATGAGATGACATAGGTTTTGGCTACCTGAAAGATTAAATAATTAACGTATTCGCAGATTAAAATGATGAGGAATCAAATGTTTTAAATGTGTCATTTGCTAGATTCAAATTTTGAGTTGAGATTTTAAAATTTTAAATACTGTATTGGAGAGGTCTTAAGAAGGTATTTGTCAAAATATTTGAAAAGTGTACTTTTCGCTAGTAAAAATTGATATTTGTGAATTTCAAATCACAAATTTAACAAAAACGCAACTGGATGTCCTTCAAATTGAATTTATTTTTCAAGAATAACTATATTATACTGGTGTACTTTTGAAAAAATGATAAATACGCATTTTTACGAAAGTGCGCCCCTATAATAGATTATACATGAAAACTTCTAGACGAAAAATAAATTTAATTTGAAGGGCATCCGGTTGTGTTTTTCTTAAATTTTTTATTAAAAATGCTCAAAAAATCAACGCATTTCAAACATTTTGCCCACTATCTTCTTAAGTAAGAATATGTCGTCACATTCTTGCAAATAGTCTCTAATTGACAATTTCCCACTAAAAAGATAATATAACGAAAAAATAAATATGCAATTTATATATCCGCATTTTACTTATTCCTTAACATATTTATTACACCTTCGGTATGTCGTTTTAATAGGAATTAAGTAGTGACTTTTACAATCGAAACGATGATCGATGATATTTTCATAGATAATATTTGTTCTTTAATTTATCTGCACTTATTTGATCGCAGTTTATGAAAAACATGTTTATTATACCAATCCTCTTTAAAAAAAATAAACTAAAAATAAGTCTATATACAAAACTTATACAGCGCCAGCGTCTGCAAAAAGTAATCTTAGTACAATTCAGATATGACTTCAGTTTTTTTCAGATTTGTTGCAAGCTTTTAAAGGGTAGTTATGGGGAGGGTTGGGCAGGGTTGGGGATAACAATTTTGTTAACTTTTTTATGGTTAACTTAAAATATTTTTTCCTCATAATATTGTTCCATTTTTAATTTCTAATAAAAAAGGTAATCTTATACAAATTAAGGGGTTATCAACCTTATTGGCGCGTTAAATTTTTATGGGTAACAATAACTAATGTCTAAATAATTGTTATGTAAAATAGCATTTTTAACATCATGTGGATGTTAAGCCTAATCGACAACGGTGCCCTCTACCGAGTTGGTATAAGAGTAAACTTTTTATAAAAAATTTAAAATTGAACAATATTATGAAAAAAAATATCATTTTAAGTTAACCATAAAAAAGTTAAGAATAATTTTAACCTTAACCTTCCTCATAACTACCCTTTAAAAAAGCTCGCAAAAAATCTGAAAAAAATCATGAAGTCATATCCAAAGTGTACTAAGATTCGTACCAAATTGAAAATCTAGGTATGGTTTTTAAATTAAATAACTTATTTACTAAACAAAAGGTACTCTTAATAAGACTCGATTACTTTCACGGGTTTCGAGAAATTTGTAATTTAATAATTTGCAGTAAATTATACAAAAAAAAAATATTTACCTTTTGTGTTTTCACAATAATAAAAATAAGAATAGTATTTTTTCGAATAAAGACATATTGAAATAAAAACCAAAAATACTGTTTAATAGCTCAAAACATATTTGGCGCTGTAAATTATTGTATTCCTGTAAATATAAACAATTTGAACAATTTTTATGATTTTTTTATTTTTAGTATTGTGTTTTGGTAAATATTATTTTTGTAAAATTTACTGCAAATTATTAAGTTACAAATTTCTCGAAACACCTGAGAGTAATCCAGTCTTATCAAGAGTACCTTTTGTTTACCTGTCATTCACATCCGGACAATTCCTTAAAGCATTAAAGGAAAGTATTATTACCCCAGTTTTCAAAAACGGAAATAAACATGAACCAAAAAATTACAATCTCTCTTATACCAGTATTCGCAAAAATTTATGAAAAAGCAATAGCAACTCGGTTAAACGTATACATAACTTCAAATAAAATATTCTCAAACAAACAATTTGGATTTAGTAAAAATCGAAAGCATTTGATAATGTATCACACAAATGCTTTTGGGAAAACTAGAACAATACGGAATCAGAGGTGTTGCTTACTCATTGCTCGAAAATTATTTCAGAGAACAAACCTCATATACCACAATAAATAACCATCTCAGTCCTCCGCAAAAAGTGATGTATGGAATCCCCCAAGGAACAATATTAGGACCGCAATTATTTCTCCTTTATATTAATGACATGTTAAACCTGGTTATACGTGGTGAAATCATTTCCTATGCTGATGACACGGTGCTGATTTTCAATAGTGAAAACTGACAACAAATAAAAAATATAGCAGAAATTGGTCTGTATAAAATAAAATGCTGGCTAGACACAAATTTACTTAGCCTTAACTCTAGCAAAACCAAATATATGATATTTTCTAATAATATCATAAGCCAACCAAATTATACTAAATCACGCAAAATGTAACATAGATAAATACACTTGTGAAAAACGTATAGCGAAAACTGATCAATACAAATATCTAGGATTAATACTAAACATTACACTTAAATGGAACAATCACTCAGATTACATCACAAAAAAGCGTCGAAACCTAGTGCATACTTTTTATACTCTAAGAGACTTCTTACCACTTAAAACATTAAAAATAGCATACCGCATACCAAGCACTAGTTGAATCCACACTATCGTACGGAATAATTATTTGGGGCGGTATATATAAAACACAAGTAAAGAATATGGTCACAGCACAAAAAAAGATCCTAAAGGTAATATTATGAAGGCCAAAACTGTACTCCACAATAGAACTATTTAATGAGGCGGAAATGTTAAAATTAAACGAGTTGTACATCTTTAGTGTTTTAAAGTTAATGTACAACTATGGGAGTCAAATTTCAAAAACTGGTAAAAACATACACGACCATAATACCAGACAACACAAACACTTACGAACACCAAAAATCAAATTAACGTTAAGTCAAAAATATGTATCGATAACGGGACCAAAACATATTCCTTAAAGCAAATGTAAAGCTCTATAATAATTGTAAAACACTATGTATACAGGGTGCGGCATTTAACTTGATAACCTTACGACATAATACTTTGTTTTCTTAAATAGTTACACCAATTTATTTTAGAGATTCATATAGCAGGTGAAAAAATAAGAATTTTTTGTTTATGGCATTTCTTATTTCGAGTTATAATAAAAAAGTTATTTATAATTTTATGTTTGAGGTTTTATTTTCATTTCATTAAAAAATCAATGTAATCCAATGTAAAAATAAATATATTTTTAAAATTATAAATAAATTTTTTATTATAGCTCTAAATAAAAAATGCATGGAACAAAAAAATTCGTATTTTTTCTCCTGCTATACGAATCTCGAAAAGAAAATTGGTGTTACTATTTAAAAAAACAAAGTATTATGTCGTATGACCTTGAAGACAAAGGACTAAACATGCAAGTAACCTATGATTTTTCCCCTCCAAACCCCAAAACTTATATTTGAATAATTTTTCCCTAAAATGCCTAATTTTTGAGTTATTAAAGTTTATCAAGTTAAATGCCGCACCCTGTATACAAATAAGAATAACAATTTAGATAGTAACTTGCGGGAAAATCTCAAATATATTGTAAGTCATATAGGCACAACACGATTTCTTAAGAAATCAGGTGCACATACAAAAACTTAAACTGTAAAATATTTATATAAAACTCTGATCAATAAAATTATATTCTATTCTATTAGAAAATAAGTTATTTATTCTAAAAACCATACCTACACCCCCTTTCTTCTATTGTCGTGGAAATTTGAAACATTTAGTAAAAAAAAAACAAGTTCTACGCCCCTGGATTGATTTTAATCAAAATTTTGATATGGGTTTTTTATCTCCTAAAACTATGCCAACCAACAAAATTTGAACAAAATCGCATAAGCTGATTTAAATTTTTAACAGAAATACAATTTCAAAATTGTAACTTCAAAGCCATATAGCGTCCAAACTAAACAACTTTATACTAAATCGGTGCGGCGGTCCTGGGAGGCGTTCAGGTTTGTCACACCGGGCTTCGGGCGCGCACTTTGACGTCATTTATTTACATCTCGTAGTGTGTCACACGAGCGTTGGTATTTATGAACGGCTTTGGACATCCACGGTGTGTCAACAAAACAGGAACGACAAATGACAGAATAATTAAACAATAATAAACCTTCTAACCTAATACAATTTTACGCAAATAAATTGGATTCCTATCCCAAATTATTTTATTCGTATTTATATTGATCTTAAAATGAAGTAATTAAAGTATTATTGAAATTGATAGTACGATTTGTTGTAATCATCCTCATTTAAAGATAAATTAAATTAAATTGGCCACTAAAATTTTTAACTCAAAATATTTTGTATGAAGGTTTGATGCCTTCGTGAACCTATATAATATGAAATCAAAATAATAACCTAAACCAAATCAACAATAAACAAAAGTTTGTTATGGTTTTTGGTAGATTTTATCGATAATGCGCATGCGGGACGACTTCCTCGCCGTCTCGAGAGCGCGGCGACTTGAGGGTGTTACAAGTAAATAAGGCTTATATACTTATAATGCGCATGTTCGAAACTGGAGGACGGAGTGACTTGGTGCGTCGCCCGTCGCAAATCTGAACGACTACGGGCGCAATGGTGATTTCTGAACGACTTCGGGCGCGCGCTGGCATAACTCTCACACGCCGGGTGTCAAACCTGAACGCCCCCCTGCAGTGAGAGTGCAAGGCTGCCACGCCGTAGGCGCGGGTTCAAAATTTAAACCCGCGCCTACGGTTCGGTTCCGGGTTAGGTTTCAAAAAAAAAGTTTGGAACCGGGGTTCCAAGGTTCGGTTCCGGTTCCGAAATAAAATTGGAACCCCGGTTCCGGGATACGGTTCCACAAAATAACGGTTCCAGATTTTAATATAGGTGTTTATGTTCTTCCAAGCTTATAAATTATAAACAATCTAACTTATTCTTTATGGTTTTGGTTTTGAGTTGAGGTTGAGGTTGAGACTGAGACGTACCCGCAAATCGTACACTATAAGAAAAATAAAAACATGAGGCATCTGCTCGCACAATAAAAAGAAAACGTGCACGTGCGAGCTGTATCAAAATAAAATTTTAGACCGAAAATAAAGGAGACATGATGCAACAATTGGAACCCCAAAACCTAATATTTTTTAAAAGGTTCCGGTTCCGGTTCAGGTTCCGAAAATCTTAGATTAAGGGTTAGGCTTCCGCTTCTGGTTCCGAAAATTTTAGATTAAGGGTTAGGGTTCCGGTTCCGGTTTTCAATTTTTGACGGGGTTCTCGGGGTTCCAGGGTTTGGTTCCGGTTCGGTTTTCCAGCACTGGTTCAAATCCCGTTCAGCGATGTTTACGCCGTAAAACCTGACAAATTTTGCGGAGTAAAGATTCTGAAGGTATTCGGACGTACGGCCACTATCTCAGCTTTGTATTCCACAGTTTCCCAAGTTCTGTGCGGTGAATCCGGAGATAGTAAATTAAATTCGAGCTGTGGATCGCCACACATCACAGTCATTAATACTGGGATTGTGTGTGACAGTACCCGATACATCGAATGATGTCTTATGGGAAGTAGAGCTTACATAACATAACCCTACATACTAAGATAAATTAACTTAAACCGATTTCTTGGTCTAACGAATATGTGGTAACTCTCTTCCAGCCTCGAATTCAACACCACCTTCATTATTTTCTGGTACATCTTATTCCTCTTTTTTAAGACACATGATCACGTACAAATTCAATTACTTACTTATAATTTTATTTATGTATTGTGGCTTTGCATATTTTTTAAGGAGCGCATGGCGCTCGCCAAGAAATTGAAACTAGTGCGGCGCGGCTCCGCTGGTAATCTACGGTGACCTACTCAATAGTGTAGTCTGAAAGCAAAGATAAGACTGAGCCAGAGAGTGAGATGACGGGCCAAGCCCAGTCCCACTCGCTCTTCGCTCTGTTCTAAACACTGTTGTGTGCCCATCCACATGTACCATGTGTGTTACACACAACAGTTTGTATTAGCTAATCAGTTATTTCCTATGCTTCAATTGGTTAAAAGCAGAATTATAGGAAAAGCTAAAGAACTGCTAGACATTAATTATAATTTAAAAACATGGGATGATATACGCGATTTTTTTGTAGATCATTACAAAGATAGAAAATCATATGATCAATTACTCCAAGAATTAAACAATAGTAAACAAGGTACGCAAGAAAACGTAAGATGTTATCATGCTAGGTTAGAATTAATTTGTAATAAAATAAAAACAATTTTAGATATCTCTGAACCTAATCAAGAAAGATTGGCCGGAAAACTTTCCTTTATTGAAGAAATAACCTTAAGTAGATTTATGCATTATAGCCAACCAAAAATTGCTAAAATGTTACGATATGGAAATTATAATAATATTAAAGATGCTGTGTCTGCTGCTTTATTAGAAGAGCAAGCTCTTAAAATTGAAAATTAAAGTTTTATTAATTGCGTAATTTGTGGTAAAAATAATCATTCCTCAGATAGTTGTAGATTGAACCAAAATCATAACATAAATTTTAATAAATTAAACATTCAATGTAATTTTTGTAAAAAATTTGGCCACACCATAAATGAATGTAGAATGTTGCAACGTAACAACGCACATCAAAATTTTAGGGGGCAAAATTTCAACAACGGCAATTCTAGGAATAATAATTATAACTATAGGAATAATCCTAGCAATTCCAATAATTTCAGAAATAATCATAATCAAAATTACTCTAATTTTAATCAAAATTATTCAAACAATCGATCAAACAGTAATAATAATAATTCAAATAATTTTAGTAATTTTACAAATAATCGAAACAATCGATTTAATAATAATAATTTTCAAGGAAGAAGAACAAATTCGACTAATTTTAATAATAATTATAATACTGATCATCAAAATAACCAAAGATTCAATCCTAATCGCAATGGAAATAATAGAAATCATTCCAATACTAGTCATTCAAAAACTCAAAAATCAAATAATAATGGTAACATATCAGAACAGGCGGCATCTATATCGCCATCATCTAATGAAGAAAATGTCAAACAATTCCTCAGTTCATTTTTTACAACGGATAGCTTTTCGCATATAACACATAATTCAAATTTTTCTAAGATCGAAGATAAAACCACTTCCGATGAATGTTCAGAAAAAATTTTGTCATGTGATGAATCTAACGAAACTAAAACTAATACATTAATTAATGAAATAAAATCCAACGAAAACCTTGAAAATTTAGCTGAAAATTCAAAAATAACAAATATACCCGAAGAAAATGCGCAAGAAAACTTAACCAAACAGTTATTGAAAATTAACTTAAAAAGTTTACAATTCATCCCTCCTTCCACGGAAGTTATTAACGATGAATTCGAATCAGAAATAATTTTAAGATATATAGATTTAAAAACTAATTTTTCTAATAATGACATTTTTCCAAATACACCAGAAGAAACAAATTTAATTAATGCAATTAACTTCAAGAAATGTAATGATAATGATACAATTTCCAATATTGAAAATGATAGTTTAGTAAATGATTCAAAATTAAATCAAATTTCTGTAGATACTTATCAGAAAAGTTTTAATAAAAATAAAAAAATAACCTCTAATCAAATTATACCTAAAATTAAAACAAATATTAATATGATAAAAAATAAAGATTACCAAAACTTGTACATTATAAGAAATCCTAAAACTAAATGTTATGCTTTATATAAAACTTTAAAACAAAATATTTTATGCAGAAATTTAAATAAACATTATCTTAGAATTAATAAGACAAACGTTCAGAACCAATCAAATCTTGTACCATTAAATAATATAATTGTATCTAAAGTTAAGAAATATAAAAGTTTAAACTTGTACCAAAATCTTTATAGCAATCATAGAATTAATTTTTCAAATAACATACAAAAATTAAATGAATGGGTAAATAGAGAAACTATTAATGCCAAATTTAAAGATAAGCAAACTCAAAATTCTTTTAAAAGATTATCTCCAAGTATTAAAAATTTTACTACTTTCAAATATTATAAAAAGCTAAATACTCAATTTTTCAATACTTCTTTTAATTATGTTAAATTATTAAGTTCTCATAATTCTGAAATAATCCATAATAATACTAAACATTTAAAAATTAACTATTATGATAGATTATTAAATTCTTACTATAAAACAAAATATATTAATTCAAAGACATTTAGATATGATGTTAAACAAGTATTTTTCAAACGTATTACAATTTTAAAGAAATACTTTTTTTATTTCAAATTACTATCAAATTTGTAACTAATAGAAATCAGTCTAAAAATTTATTTTATTTAAGATTTAAATACCATTTGCTGCTTTACAATAAGTAAACATTCTTTTCATGTAAACATATTTGAATTCGATGATAAATGTTCAAGAATTTCCTGGCCTCGGTATGAAAAAATTAAAAGGAGGTCTCTTTGATGAATTACAAATCCGTACTCTTATAAAAAAATGATTTTACAAACTTCATAACTAGGGTTGAATTGGATGCTTGGACCAGTTTTCTATCATTAACCGATTTTTTCTTTCGGAACCACAAATCACCAGAATGTCAAATTAATCGCCAAAATGCTGAAGAATTTTAAAAACTAAGGGCTAATATAAGTATCAAAATACATTTTTTGCATAGCCATTAGTGTAGATTTTCTTCATATTCTGGGTGATTACGGAGAACAAGAGGAATGGTTCCACCAGGATATCATGATAATGGAGGAAATATTTCAAGACCGGTTTGCCATATGATGGCGGCCTACTACTGGACTTTACAAAGGGGTGGTCCAGATCAAAACCATAATACACGATCATTTAAAAAATGATTTTAATAATTTATTTTTATGTATGTTTGTTTACTTTGATTAATCTTTTTTAAATTTTCATATGCATGGTGTTTCACTGAACGTTGGACTGCGTGGGTATCGTGTGTGCGCTATCTTAAAAAAACAAGAAAATGGGATTTTAAAAATATGGCTATAATTTTTTTATTTTGGGTGGTACCAAAAAAGTTTTTTGATATAATACAGATATTTTTTGTGTACAATGCAGCAAATGAATATTTTAGATTGACTGCAAATTAACCAAACTTATTTTTTTCTAAAGCGGCCATATTGGATATACACATATTTGGAATCGGTGTTTTCTTCTTATGCCGGTTTTCCACCAAACAGACTAGTCGAGTTTGAGTTTTGTCTATAAATTTTGCAACTCTGAGCGGATAGAATATTGGTGCAGTTTTTTTGTTTCCAGTCAATTTCAATTAAGTCGTAGCCGACAAAGTGCAACTATGTTTCAGGAGTAAAATTTTTTGTTCCTGGGTCCATTGGGTCCCCCAAATTTTTATCATCTCTGAAGGCATCTATCAGAGTACCAATATGTTCAGGGGTCCACTTTATTTTTTCTTCAGACATAATCTATAAACAAATGAAACAAAACGCCAACAAAGGACCAACTTGCTGTTTCCATAGAGCAGACTTGCGTTTTGAAACATGTTGAAAGTTTTTGAAGTAACCGCTTTCGAACGGGAAACAAAAAGCACAACTGAACCAGTCGCAAAACACGCAAGTCTCCAAAAAGTTGCAGTTTTGTTTTTTTCGACACGAGTTGCAATTTTGTTTCCACTTTGTCCGTTTGGTGGAAAACCCGTATTAGGAATTTGGTATACCATATGTAATATTTTAAGAAAAATAGAATCGTTTTGTTTTGAGATTTATTTTACATTTAATTTTAAATCGTTACACTTACGTTATTGAAAATTTTCATCTCTTAAAGTCAATGTTAGTTTTTTAATGACATATGGGATACCAAATTACTCAGAAAATACATCGGCCAATTCATTGGAGAAAAAATAAATTAATGTTCCTCACTGAATTATACCCAAAAAGTGGCTGTATAATATCCTGAGACACCCTTTATATTGCCTAAATCTAAGATAAAAGTAAAGAATAAATATTTTGTCTAATATGTTTCTTTCTTTATTTCTTTCCTGTTTTTTAACATAACTTCTAAACTTTTCATGATTTTTTTTTGAAATTTACAGAAAATTTTCAAATTTGCAATGAGATAAAATCTCACAAAAAATGTGGTCAAGAATTATAAAATACATCTTGTTAAAGTGATGTATAATTTATAACTATATTTATTTACCTTTTTCACTTAAAACGTAAACTCAATCATATATCTATGAATACTAATGATGGAAAAATATATTTAAAAAATCATATAAAGAAAAAGCTTTTAAATTATGATAGAAACTTTCATTACACCAAGTACATATTTTGCGAATCGTTGATTATTAACAGATTAAAACCACTAGAAATACTACTTTTAGCTAACAAACAAAGGTTTTTGGAGCTAAAAGTACTTTAATTAATACATTGTGAAAACTAAAGTTCCTAATTCAATCCATAAGTTTTCAATTTTTATTTATAATGCTGTGACAAAGCGAGTTTGGGCATATGGGTACTAAAATATTCTTCAAAATATAAAGAGTTTCTTCTATTCAGATTCTCTTAAATATTACCTAAATTTACAAGAACTTTACCTATACCAAGTTTTTCTAAAAGGGCTGAACGAAATAATACCATTCCGCCCCGAACGAAAAATTGAATTCATCCCCTCAGTGTCCGAAATTCACCCCGAATCGCATCCAATTTTAGAATATTATGGAGGACCCGATTCTGAAGACGGTGGTTTTGACCCGCCCGGACTTATCTATTAAGGGGGTAGAGATACGACCCTTTTGTATTTTTACCCCGAATTCGAACGTTTTCTGCGCGGAGCCACAAAAAGGGTAGCTTTTTTCGTCAGATTTTAAAAATTTCGGTTACATTGTGAAGAAGGATGTGGATTCTAAGCGAGGTTCAAATTTCAAGTTTATCAAAGCACTCAACACTCTGAAAAAAATTTCCAAATTCCGATTTTTCTTACTTTTTTTCCGGTTTTCGCCGATGTCAACTTTAAAAAAAGGCAGCCCCGTCCGGTCTTAAAGGGAAGCGACGAAATTTGGCTATTTTTATTCTCACATCCTGGGGATAGACCGTGGCCATTTTTAAGTCTCCAGGCGCAAAGTGGATGCAAAGTGTACAAATTTAGCATTTTTTTCGTGCGGCAAAAGTGCTCAAATTGTACCCATTATATTTGAGGATCGGCAGGTGCAAAAAAATAACGGGTTCTTGATTTAAAAAGTAGATACCCGTTATTATGGCCATCTGAGTCCCTTTTTTGATATCTTCATTTTTATATTGAATTGAGGCCATTACATTTGCATTTAGTTTTTTTTTGCTTTTTCGACGCGGACTTTAAAAATTCGTAACTTTTGATAGGGGTTAGATATTATAATGCGATATTTTTTATTTTGCTTATTACATTAATATTTATAATAAAAAAAATCGACACCTCGAATTTGTTTCCCTTTGCTTTAGAAAAAATTCGAACGTAAAATGTTAAAAAAAAAATCGCATAAACGCGGTCGAACAGTTGTACCACTGGCGCCCACAATTTTTAAAAAATTTCAAATTTTACTTGATTTCCCCTAAAAAGAATAACTTTTACAGCTAATAGGCTATTTTTTGTTTTTATACTCGAAGGGGTTCGGAAAATAAAGCAGTATTTTTGAATTTAAGGGTGGACGGCTCCCGTCCGGCCATTTTTCAACGGATTTTCATTTTTAAAAACTCTGCTGAATGTACTCTTACTTTTTTTAATTTTGAAAAAAATAAAGAAAACATAATTTTTTAAGGGGGTATTCTGAATAACAACGTTAAAAAAATCGATTTTTCTTTTTTTGCTTAAATCGATAGAATATATATCTAAGAATATATTTACAAAGTGACAAAGGCTAATTCTAATTATTTCCAAGAATATAAGGCCTAATGTCCATGAGCGTCCGGCAGGTATGAGAGCGCGGCGATTCAAAAACATTTGCACATATTTTGAAGAGAAATCCTTTTGGTGATGATTGTCCTGTTACCAAAAATGAGTGCGTGGGGCACGTACATACAAAAACGCATGGGTTCACGACTTCGAAATACAGGTTGTTTCTGCGGCAATGAGACGACCCGCGTTGGCTACTAAAGGCAGCCGCGACGATCGTTCTAGCGCGCCCATTCTGAGCGCGCTACAAAATTACATAATAAAAGCCACACGCGATAAAAAAAATTACTTAGATTTTAATAATTTTAAAGAAACAAATTTATTAATTAACAAATAATAACATCCTAAATTTTAAAAACGTGTAAATTTTAATTTAAAATCTCGTTTTATAATTGTCATTTAAAGGTTTATGATAAAGCTGTAATTAAATTGATTATAAAATCAATTTAATTACAGCTTTATCATAAACCAATAATGGTATCGCATCTTTCTAAATTTGACATAAAACTGATTGAAATTAAATAAAAAATTGTTTGGATGTGCATTTACTTTAAATTAAGTTAACTTAAAGTTGTGATTTTAATAATGAGTAAAATAATTAAAATGAAAATACCAAAATCTAATAAAACCTATTCATAATTATTGTGATTACTGACACAATTATTTTTAAAAACTGAAAGTAACTCACAACACTTGAAATAAAATAACATAAGTTCTTGTTCGTTATGAATCCTAATCAATATCGGAATTAAAACCAAAGAATCTAATTCTAATAAAATGTGTAGTTGGGGTTTTTATTTAGACAATCAATTATTGTGACGTTAAAAGTACGTAAAGTAATGCAAAACACTTTCAAAACAATTAAATCAGTTTTTATTCGCAGCGCATATGGAACAGGTACAAAATTTACATTGCTGTTTCAAGCGGAATGAGACGGCCGGGCCGTCGGTCGCTATCGCGTTCACTCGCAACACGATTATTTATTATTGTAGACAAAATTTAACCACATTTTCAATTGTAAAGTTAAACTAGGTACATTTTGAAAATCAAATTCATTGATAATTTCTTATTACGCGACTCGTATTTTAAAATTGAAGGCGTGCTACAATATGCGACTTATGAAACTCGTTTTTTAATATAGGTACTATTATTTATGATTACTATATAAGAAAAGTTGGTGAATTGGGTGAGATCCATTTATAAGGTACGATTTATAATCGAAGGGTTGATATTTTTCAATATATACTTCCTTATAAAATAAAATAAAAATGCGTATTTGCAACCGGTTTCGTTTATTTAGTCATATAAACATCATCAGGCAAATTCTACAAAAAAGTTCACAAATTAAAAAATTAAGAACAATAAATAAAGAGTTTTACAATTCAAATTAGCGATAAAAAGAGTTACAAACAAAGTATTTAGTAATTAGAAACCAGAGATATAACTGGAGATAAAAGAGAGAAATTAAGAATAAAATTGTTTGTTATTTTAAAAAACAAGCGCAATACATAAATTAAAAACGAAGAAGAAAAAGGAAAATTCTTTTTTATCTTCTTTTACAAATATTGGTACTACTTACGAGTCATTTCTACAAAATCCTTATTTTGATATTTTTCATTATTAATTATAAGCTTAAACTAGTATTCTTATTATTTTGGTTCACTTTAGGTGCTTTTAATTTCTCTACTAGTGAGCGTTTAAATTTTATAAATGTTTGAATGTATTGTTAAGTTCTTTTATTCAAATTATTTATATTAAATGAAAGAAAAATAAGTAGGATTGTGATATACAGGTTGTTCTGCATGATTTGAGGAAAAATTAAAAGAAATAAAGAAAATGTATTATAAAGGTCATTATTTTATAGTGTTATTGTTTGAGGTTGATTTTGATTATTAATTGACTTCTTATTTTGTAAAATATGTGTAAAAATTGGTTGAAAATTTAGGTAAACTTGGTCATTTAAAATGTTATTTTTATTTTTGCGTCTTTCTTTTTCTATTTCACAAGCTTCTTTCAAAGTAAGTTTAAGACCTTTATTTTCTTTATGTAGAATTTTTGTTTTTTCTGGGTCTAGGCTATGATTTTCTAGTAAGAGGTGTCTTCCAAAGGTTGATGTCGATTTGTTGTTTATGTGTTCTTTGATTCTAACTTTGATCTTTCTGCCCGTCTCTCCTATATAAATTGCATCGCATTCTTTGCAGCAAATTTTGTAAACGCCACCATGTTCGTCTGAATTTAGTTTAGTTTTAGTGTTGTTTAGAAAATTGTATAGAGTATTATTAGTTTTTTGTGTTGCATGTATGTTTGTATTTTTGAAAATTGTTTTTATTTTGTTGCTAATATAACCTATGTATGTAAATGATTTATATTGTTTATCTTTATTTTCAAGTTGTGTAGTTAGATTTTGGGTGAAGAGATTTTTTAATATTTTTTGTCTTTTTGTGAATGAGTTTGTCTATAAGATTTGTAGGAAAATTGTTAGCATGTGCAAGTTGTTTAATTATTTGAAGTTCTTTTCCATATCTTTCTTTTGTTAATGGGATGACATGAGCTCTATGTATTAGACTTCTGAATGATGATATTTTATGTTCAAAGCAATGATGTGAATCAAACGGTATTAGTGAGTCGCATAGTGTTGGTTTTCGATAAATATCGTATTCAAACTTGTCGTTATGTTTTATTAGGGTGATATCTAGGAAGTTAAGTTTATTTTTTTCCTCTAATTCCATTGTAAAATTAATGTTTGGATGTATTTGATTGATCTCTGAATGGAATTTATGCAGGGCATTTATGTCACCTTCCCAAATGCATACTATATCATCTACATATCTGAACCATGAGTGAATATGTTTAGCTAGTGGTAATTTATGAATTTTATTTTCAACAGAGTCTAGGAAGATGTCAGCTAGTAATGGTGCAATGGGTGATCCCATTGGTAAGCCATCTGACATTTTATAAAATTTCTTATCGAACGTGCAAAAGTTTTGTTCAGTTGTAAGTTGAAGCAGCTTGATTATATTGTTAGCATCTTCTAAAGTATTGTTGTTACTAAATATAATTTCTTTTGTTAGATTAAGCGTTTCATTTACTGGAACGTTTGTATATAAGTTTGTTACGTCGAATGATAAAAGTATGTTATTTTTGGGAAGGTGTACGTTATTTAATATTTGAGTTAACTCTAGTGAATTTTTAATTGTATATTTTGGTTTATAATTGTAAGTGTTAGTGATGGTATTATTTAATATTTTGGCAAGTTTATAAGTTGGTGAATTACAAAATGCTACTACAGGTCTTATAGGTAAATTAGCTTTATGTATTTTGGGTAAGCTATATAGTTGTGGCATTTGTGGATTCATTGGTAAGATATTAGTATAATATAATATATACTATATAAGAATGTAAAGAAAAGTCTTAAGTCCTTCAAGAGATGAAGCACCGTCCTTATACGAAGTTAGCATACTTGATTTGTGTTTGTTTTTGGATTGATAATGCAGTTACTTCCAGCTTAGGCGTATTGCATGTTAGACCCTAGTAATTCGGAGTCTTTAAGAGGCATGCAACTTTTTATTGAGAAAGACCGCAAAGTTTAAGAAGAGATGGGAATAGTAAGAAGCATCAAGAAACTTTTTTTAAATTAATGGAATTTTATCATTATACCCTAAGAGAACAATAATAAATTTGGTATTGCCAGTGATTTTACTCATAAAACATAAACGGTAAACAGGTAATGGAGAAGTATTTATTATAAATGAAACTGGCAAAATCTGGATTTTAAAAAATTCGGTCTTGGGCCGGTTATTGCACCAAACCCTTCAATTGTTATAAAAATTAATTAAAAAGTTAAAATAAATACTTTAAAATTATGCAAAATGTCTTAAGACTGAGGCCTAGAATTTATAATTTTTAGTTGGCAAGAGAGCAATGTAATTACAATTAAATATATCAATATTTCTATTTAGACCTAGTAATTTGTTAAGGCCTTGGGACACGCTAGAGTCCTTTTCCTAGAACTCTGGCCGTAGAGCTGCCAGATACTGTCAGAGACGTGTAAACCCATGACAAAGTAACTGCCAGAGTGAGAAAAAAAACTCTGCCGCCCTCTGGCGACAGATTTTTATCTAGGGTGTAAACAACGCGAAACAAGGGCGAAACCTTCTTTGGCATTGTTTACTATTTCTCTGTCGTCCCGTTACTTTATACAGCCCTATTAGTATAATCACAGAAGGAGGAGTACCAGATTGCGTTAGTATGTCTTGCTAAATACAAATTGTTAATGTGCCAGATGATGCTCTTATGAAGGCGAAACTAGTAGCAAGTGAAATAAACATTTTTTAACGTTGTAACAGTTGGGATTTGAATTATTCACCTTTACAAGGGTAATAAGGATTAATACTAAAGGGCGGAATATATGCACTGAAATTTTCGAAAATATACGCATATATATGCACTGTTATTCGCTATTACATGCAAGCGTCTAGGTAAAATATGCAACTAATATGCAACATTTATACATAAAAAACATTATATTTTAAATTTATATACAGGATGTCGACAGAACATACAATACTTTTAGGCGCACACACCAAAAATATTTTTATAATATACCGGGTGTCCATTCCAAGATGTCGGACCAAAGTTACGTTTTTTTTTAAAGGTATATTATGATGTTTTTCGATTCCTTATCGAACAATAATCATACTTTGTATAACCATTTATGGGTCTATCTTCACTCGTTTCGCTGAGATTTGCCATTTAAGCGAAAAAAAAACTATTTTTGAAAAATCTCTGCTCTGAAACAAACGATAATTTTGGGTTGAAATTTTGATAAACAATTTTCAATCATGTAATTTACAGTTATCATGTCAAATGTAAAGTTTTTATCAGGGTGCCTCATGAAACGCCAATTGACCAATTAATCGAAATTTTCAAATAGAACACCCCGTGTATTTTAACATCAATCGATGGCATTTTTAACAAGCTTTCTATTGTTATATGTTTATATGGTCACATGTCAATGATTTAGGAGATGTCTAAATAGAGAAACAGTGAAAATAGACAAAATAGCGCTTTTGATGACTTTTGTTGAAGATTTTTTTTTCAAATTTGTCTAATATTTGTTTGTGTCTTTCTCTATTTTTCTTTTTTGGTAATGCTGTTTTATTACAATAGTAATTTTTGTTGTTTTACAATTTATAACACAAATAAATTCGAATCTGTCAGTATCTTTTGAAAATTTATCAACTGATGTTACCAAGGAAACCCTTATTTTGTTGAATTTCATTTTTACGCTCCTTTCTGTACTTATAATAGCTAAACACCAAATTTACTAATTCTTCCTTAGAAAGGTTTAGCTAGTATCAAAAGTACAAAAAAGAGTACCTATATATTATACAATAAACATAAGGATAATTTTTCCTAGCATTTGGCTACCTACATTACTCTAATATCCGGATTAACCAATTGAAGGTTAATGAGGTATTGCTAGAGTTTCAGTTAAGGGTTTTGATAATTAACAATTAACTATATAAGCAAATTACTAACTTTAGTTTCGTTCAAGATAAGCAAGATATGCAACTTTTTAGAAAATATGCAAAAAAAAATAAAAATTAAGCAATATATGAAAAATATGCACTTTGCATAAAATTCGCCCTTTATTAATTACTCTCCCAAATCATTGTCAACTTCTCATCTCAAATTATTTCAGTTTTAAGAACTTAATCAACGGTGAATGGTGGTTTATTATGAATGTTTGATCTTATTTATACAGGGTGTATCAGACCACCCGTGCCACCCATTTATCTCGAGAACGCGTTATCGTACATGACTGAAACAAGAAAATTAATTGCCAAAGTGAAGCTAAACAATGCATTGGTGAACTTATTTTTTTTTGGAACAACACCGAACTATTTGGAACCGGAGATCACTTTGATTTTTTAAATAGCAACATAGATCGAGTTTGGTATGGTTTGATAAGTGTTTTAAAAACAAACAACTTTTATAAAAACATTTTTTTTAATTTTCCATAGTTTAGAAGTTATTCGAAAAACAAAAAAAAACAACTTTGATTAAAATATATTTTTTAATATTTTCCATAGTTTGGAATTTATTCGATTAATAAACACCTCATTTTAGAACCAATCAAAATACAAGATTTAATTTGTCTTGTCCAATAATATGACGTTTATACTGAAAAATGTCAGAGATGACATATTACAGCGACAAAAAGCTACCTACATTTTATGAGCGAAAAATATTGTTGGATGTAACTGGCGCAAATAATTTATGCATAACTTAAATCATGATGTCCTTGTTTACTAAGTACAGACGCTCAGCGCAACAGCTTTGAACGGTCATAAAATAAGGGATGTAACTTGCGCAACAAGAAAGCAGGTAGAAAAAAAGGGGTTTGGGATTTTTTTCAGCCGATTGCAAATTTAGTTTCATTTAGTCTTGGATTTTAAGTTAACCTCAGATTGGTAATTTGTGTTTAAAAGTGCTTAAAATGAATATAACTATTATAAAAAGTGTTTACGGGAAAGACCAACTCGTAGTGGACAATTTTAAATTCAGAAAAGCAACCGTTTTAAAAACTGGTGAAATTTTTTGGCGGTGCACAAATAAACAATACAAAGCTAAAATGTACGCTATTGGAGAATCCCATGAGGTAACAAAACGCGTCGGTCAACATATACATCCTCCAAATGAAGCAGTTATTCATCGAGACTTTATTAATTTCGAATGCAAAAAATCAGGACTAGAAAATCTTCACACTAAACCCCAAGATATTATAAGGGGTGTTTTAAATAATAAAATTCCCGAATCACTTACGACAAAAGATGTAAATAACATAAGAAGAAATATACCTATACAATGCCAGGAAAAAACATTTGATCATAAGATTCCAAAATGCAAAGAGGGCGTCCATTTATTTATAAATGAAATGACCATAAAAACAAACAAAAATGAAGATTTTTTATTTATAAACGATAATACGAACAATATCGTTGTTAAAAAAATTTATATCGATGGAACGTTCTCGTATTGCACAAAATACTTGTATTAATTATTTACGATTCATGGAATCAAAAATGGCCATAATATCCCATTATTATTTTGTTTGTTACCAAATAAACAAACCAATACTTATGCTTTATTATTCCAACAAATTAAAAACCATTCTAGGGATTTGCTGGGAAAAACTATAGAGCCAACTGAAGCGGTGTTAGATTTTGAATTAGGCATTCATTTAGCCCTAACAAACGTTTGGCCCAAATCCAAAATTACTGGATGTCGTTTTTACCTACACCAAGCATGGTACAGGAAACTTCAGGCGTTAAAATTGGATAAAGAATACAGCAATGGAACCACTGAAATTTGTGTATGGTTGAAGCAATTATTTAGTCTAACTTATTTACGACCAAAAGATATAGGCGATTGTTTTGCGATGGACATAATGGCGGATATACCAAATGATGAGCGTGTAGAGAAAATGGCTAACTATTTAGTGGAAAATTACATAACTGAAGATTGTCGATTTCCACCCCGGGTTTGGGCTGAAAATTCTGCCAACTTAGACAGAACAACCAATAACTGTGAAGGTTTTCACTCCAAATTTAACGACTCTTTCAATAAGTCCCATCCCAATATATATAAATATATTTGTTGATAAATTAAAACAGTTTCAAATAGATACTTATTTAAAAATACAGAGTACACATTTGCAAAAAAAATAGTCGATGGTAAAACAAAATCTAAATATTTATTTTTGAATAAAACGATAAGTTCCTTACAAAATGGCGAAATTATTACTAAAATTTTTTTGAAGTTGACTTCAAACCACAACACTATTAGTAATTTTTGATTGTATATTTCTGAAAAATAACTTGTTTTATAGTATTTATTTTTGTTACAGAGTTTTTTTAACCGTATTTTATTTAACATTTTATTAATATTTTTTTATTTAAAATTACTCATATTTATTTTTAGAGATTTTTTTATAAAAGTTAATTTTTACATATTTACATAGATGCATATACCTAATACGAATAGTCATTTACTGTGATATTTTTACAGTGATATATTTACAGTGATATTTTTACAGTGATATTTTTACAGTGATAATTTTAATAAAAAGTATATACGAATTTTAAATATGTTTATAAAATAGTCCTCTTTATATTATTTTCATTGCAAGATTGCAATGTTAAATTTACCGTTAGAACCATTCTTTGCATTCTTTGTTCTATGACCGAAAAATACGCATGTATATTTTTGGTTGGATGTAACTGGCGCAGAAAAAGCAATAAACAGTTTATGGCATAGACAAATCGCGCACCAGCTAGGGATTATTTGAAAATTTCACATGTAACTGGCGCAGAAAAAAATTTTATGGCAAGTATCGAAAGGTACCTGGTAAACTTAGCATTTGCAACTTTATTTGATTCGGAAAATAAAACACAAAATTGTTTAAAAATATATCTATTAAAATTAAGTAAAAACCCGATTGCTTAAAATTAAAAAAAAAATGTGCTCACGTTTAACATAAATAGTATTTTATAAAAATATTTATTTATCATTTTTTGATAAAAACATCTCTCTAAATTTATATTTATATAATTTTACCCAAAATTTATAACAAAATTAAAATAACGTAACACTAAAATAAATAATAAGCGTAGGTAAATTTAACATTGCAATCTTGCAATGAAAATAATATAAAGAGGACTATTTTATAAACATATTTAAAATTCGTATATACTTTTTATTAAAATTATCACTGTAAAAATATCACAGTAAATGACTATTCGTATTAGGTATATGCATCTGTGTAAATATGTAAAAATTAACTTTTATAAAAAAATCTCTAAAAATAAATATGAGTAATTTTAAATAAAAAAATATTAATAAAATGTTAAATAAAATACGGTTAAAAAAACTCTGTAACAAAAATAAATACTATAAAACAAGTTATTTTTCAGAAATATACAATAAAAAATTACTAATAGTATTGTGGTTTGAAGTCAACTTCAAAAAAATGTTAGTAATAATTTCGCCATTTTGTAAGGAACTTATCGTTTTATTCAAAAATAAATATTTAGATTTTGTTTTACCATCGACTATTTTTTTGCAAATGTGTACTCTGTATTTTTAAATAAGTATCTATTTGAAACTGTTTTAATTTATCAACAAATATATTTATATATATTGGGATGGGACTTATTGAAAGAGTCGTTAAATTTGGAGTGAAAACCTTCTTAGTTATTGGTTGTTCTGTCTAAGTTGGCAGAATTTTCAGCCCAAACCCGGGGTGGAAATCGACAATCTTCAGTTATGTAATTTTCCACTAAATAGTTAGCCATTTTCTCTACACGCTCATCATTTGGTATATCCGCCATTATGTCCATCGCAAAACAACCGCCTATATCTTTTGGTCGTAAATAAGTTAGACTAAATAATTGCTTCAACCATACACCAATTTCAGTGGTTCCATTGCTGTATTCTTTATCCAATTTTAACGCCTGAAGTTTCCTGTACCATGCTTGGTGTAGGTAAAAACGACATCCAGTAATTTTGGATTTGGGCCAAACGTTTGTTAGGGCTAAATGAATGCCTAATTCAAAATCTAACACCACTTCAGTTGGCTCTATAGTTTTTCCCAGCAAATCCCTAGAATGGTTTTTAATTTGTTGGAATAATAAAGCATAAGTATTGGTTTGTTTATTTGGTAACAAACAAAATAATAATGGGATATTATGGCCATTTTTGATTCCATGAATCGTAAATAATTAATACAAGTATTTTGTGCAATACGAGAACGTTCCATCGATATAAATTTTTTTAACAACGATATTGTTCGTATTATCGTTTATAAATAAAAAATCTTCATTTTTGTTTGTTTTTATGGTCATTTCATTTATAACTAAATGGACGCCCTCTTTGCATTTTGGAATCTTATGATCAAATGTTTTTTTCCTGGCATTGTATAGGTATATTTCTTCTTATGTTATTCACATCTTTTGTCGTAAGTGATTCGGGAATTTTATTATTTAAAACACCCCTTATAATATCTTGGGGTTTAGTGTGAAGATTTTCTAGTCCTGATTTTTTGCATTCGAAATTAATAAAGTCTCGATGAATAACTGCTTCATTTGGAGGATGTATATGTTGACCGACGCGTTTTGTTACCTCATGGGATTCTCCAATAGCGTACATTTTAGCTTTGTATTGTTTATTTGTGCACCGCCAAAAAATTTCACCAGTTTTTAAAACGGTTGCTTTTCTGAATTTAAAATTGTCCACTACGAGTTGGTCTTTCCCGTAAACACTTTTTACAATAGTTATATTCATTTTAAGCACTTTTAAATACAAATTACCAATCTGAGGTTAACTTAAAATCAAAGACTAAATGAAACTAAATTTGCAATCGGCTGAAAAAAATCCCAAACCCCTTTTTTTCTACCTGCTTTCTTGTTGCGCAAGTTACATCCCTTATTTTATGACCGTTCAAAGCTATTGCGCTGAGCGTCTGTCGTTAGTAAACAAGGACATCATGATTTAAGTTATGCATAAATTATTTGCGCCAGTTACATCCAACAGTTCTAACTTACGTGTGACTTGTATTCTCCTCCTTCACCTAACTGCTTTCATTTTCGTGCTTAATACAAAAATTTTGAGTTGTTTATTAATCTCCCTAAAATAAACTCGAGGTTGAGTTTTTTTTTTGGATGTTGTTGCTTTTAATCAACTCAAGTTTGGTTGTCCCTTTAGTAATAACTATTGAATCAAAGATCATAGAAAAAATAGCTTCAGCTACGCTGTCGCGATTTTTTCATGATCTTTGATTCTCTAGCCATTAGGAGACAACCAAACTTTCGTTTAAAATCAACAATATCCGAAAAGACGATTCAAGTTTTATCTTATGGTTATCTAAAGATCTATTTTATAATAATTTTATTAAATATTTAAATTATATGTGCATTATTTGTGATTCATTTTAATTGTGTATTATTTTATTTCTAAAATACTTATTTTGTGAAATGTATTGTATCAATATTGTATTTTACCTAGTAATTGGAATTGCCTTAATTCTGTTGGGTAAAGATTGAAGTTTGAAAAGAACTCAACCTCTTGTTTATTTACCCCCGAAAAACGTAAAAACGTTAAAAAAGTAAATAAAAATTATTGCATATTTTGAAGAATTTTGTTGAAATATGGACAAGTAAAATATGATATTTAAAGTTGGGAAAAGATTAGAATTTGTAGAAAGAGTTTATAAATTACATATTTCAACGAAATTCTTCAAAATATGTAATAATTTTTATTTACTTTTTTTAACAATTTGTTTTGTTTTTCGAATAAATTCCAAACTATGGAAAATATTACAAACCTATTTTAATAAAACTTGTTTGTTTTTAAAAGACCTATTAAACCATCCAAACTCGATCTATGTTGCTACTTAAAAAATCAAAGTGATCTCCCGTTCCGGATAGTTCCGGGTTAGTTCCGGGTTATTCCGGAAAAGCATAAGTTCTCCAATGGATTGTTTAGGTTCACTTTGGTAAATATTTTTTTTATTTCAATCATGATACACCCTGTATATTTTATAAAAAATTTTGTATATTACATTAGATTAGTACATTTTTAAAATAACTTATTTGTATATTGATATATTTATCTAGTTTTTTATTTTTAATGTGCATTTTTGGAAATGATTTTCCTAAATTTTGTTTTGTAATATGTTATCCTGTAACTGGACATTGTCTGTTGGATAATAACATTATAACTATTATTACTACAGTAGAGCCACCACCTAAATAGATAGGGGATTTTCTGACTACAGTGATACCTAATATAAAAGTATAAATCTCAAGTTTACTAAAATAAATACCAAAAAAATCCACAATTTTTGAAGTATTGAAAAAAAAATTGAATAAATATTTTTTGTAACTTACTTTAAACTTCCCAATCTTTAATATTGAGTACAAGAAACTATGCGTTTATAACTTCCTTTGATTCGGCATTCGGCCTCTAATGACATAATCAGGAATATCAATTATATTAGGGATAATATACAGCTTCCAGCAAAAATTCAGAGCATGGCTCTCTTTGAGTATACAATTGATGATATGATAAAACTTTTAAATACAATTAAAAAAAATAGTGCTGGGACTGACAATATTCCATGTAACTTATTAAAATGTTTTTCTCGTAAATTGGTAATTCCACTGACATTTTTAGTGAGGACAGTACATTTCCCCAAGAATTTAAGTTATCTGTAGTTCACCCAGTATACAAAAAAGGAGATAGTAACAATAGGTTTAACTACCTTTCCTCAATATCTAAAGAGTACGAATATGCTATGTTAAATAAGCTAAATAGCTACATTGAAAAAATCAATACAATTGATAATTTTTTTAAAAGGAAAGTAAATTAGGTCATAATTTTTTTAGTTCAATAAATTTTTTTTTCTTAGACCATATTATGTATGCACTTACATTTAAATTTTTTATTTTCATAAATAAAGAAATGACGGAGGTGGCCCTAGTTTCATCCGGTATACAAGGTGGACAAAAAGTTCTACAACGCCAATTTATTTTTGAAATGAAGAAAATATTTCCGTTAAAAGCTTTATGATTCTTACTGAACGAACATAACCTTGACCAGCAGGTTGAAGGTCACATGATAATCACTTAATTTTTTGAAATTGCAACCAACAGTTTTTATTGCACCTTATTATAGCTAGCTTTTAGATGTTTATGTTTCATATTTTTTTTAAAGCAAATACTTAGTTTGGAAGTTACAAGGGTTTAAATTATCAATACGTAACGTTCGCCAACGCCGATTTATTATTGAAATTGAGCGAGCATTTTAGAGAAAAATGTTTCAATTAAAACTTATATGATTCTTAGTTAGATATTGTCATGACCTTGGCCAGCAGGAGGTCACGAGATAATCACTTAACTTTTTTAAATAAAAACTAACCATTTTTATTGCTTATTATTATAGCTTATATTCACAGGTTTACATACCTTATTTTTTTAAGTAAATAGTTGGGAAGCTACAAGAGTTTTTCAATACGCAATGTACGACAAACGACAATGCCCTCTTTTTATGGTAAATTATTGTAACTTCTAAACAAATTATCTTAAAAAATAAATATAAATGGTCTCTAAACCTGTAAAATAAGCTTTAATAATATGCAATAAAAATGCGCTGTTGCTATCTAAAAAAATTGAGTGATTATCGCATGACTTTCCACCTGCTCCTCAAGGTCTTGGCAATATACCTAAAAAGTTCGTCAGTAAGAATCGTAAAGCTTTTAATTAAAATATTGTTCTCAAAAATGCTTCATTTCAAAAATAAATGGGCGTTGCCGAAATTTTTGTCCACTATATCCTAGAGAGGAAATTGTGAAAAACATAAAATATGCGTCCATTAATTATTCTTGAACACATTATAATTTACTAAAATACTAATTACTAATACAAAGGTATTAATTGAAAAATTGTCCTTGGCCGATATTTATTTATATTTTCAATATTTTCTTTACTTTACTTAAAAACTAAGAACTGTTTGCATTTTATTTAACCTAACAACTAGTTAGTGTTCGGAATGCTTTGCTGGTGGACGAAGGTGGAATTTTCCGTCGATTTATCAGTTAAAAGTAAAATTGAACTACGTTTGAAAATGTGTCCTTGGTAGTGTAGTGATTATCCTTGCCAAGGACAATTTTTCAATATTTCCTTTACTTTACTTAAAAAGTAAGAACTCTTTAAATTTCATTTTACATTTCTTTCCAAAAATAATTTTCCCTCACAGATCTATCCTTTTCAGAGATGGAATTTTGTTTCTACGGCGAGTTTGAATCTCATCAAAACGTCATCGTTTTCCGCAATTTCGTTATCAATTTCATTTTTCTCTTCGAACAAATTATGACGTTTTGGCGGGTTTTAGAACTCACCCTAGAAACAAAATCCCGCCATAGTTGAAGCTCATTAAAATAAACATAGCTCGAAGTTTACATCGATTTTCTTTACTGTACAAAACTATTTGAATGTAGCCGTCTTCAGAATTAGCATGTTAAGATGTTCATTACAAAAGATAAATGTACAAAACACACGTTGATTTATTTATTAGGAATAGTTACAGCAGTTCCAATTTTTGACGTCTTACGGATAGCTTTTTTAGTTATTAAAACAAACTTTACTTTAATATTGCGTTTTCATTTGTATGAAAAGACTATTAATGTAGTATGTATTTTAAAACATGAATATTTTAAATGAAAGTTGTAGTTGACATGTATTGAGTGGGTAAATCTTCTCATTAATCTAGGGATATATCACGGATTTTCTCGTTATAATGGAGAAAGGGATTTGTTGTTCACATTTTCAAATATTATTTTCACTTAAGAAATAAGTCTTGGCTGGGTAAATATATTTCATTCCAATTTGCCGTAATTCAAGCTTCGTATATGAGTATAGAATCACAGCAAACTAAATAAGCAGCTGCATAAATACAACACCAGTTATATTTCATAAGTTTTGGACGTTGCTAGGGCTAAAATATTATCTTGCCTTATAAAATATTACACCCTCGAGACTTACGTTAAGTCTTTTGCTTTTATTGCAAGCGCTATTTCAAATACAATTACTTTTTATTTTCTTACTGAAATATAAAATAAAAATTTTCAATTTTCAACTCAGCTTCTAATAACAAAACATTTACTTATCATCCTTATGCAGACCCAGGAACATTTTTATTTGTCTTTATTTTTAGAAAAATATGACTTAATACTAAATATTTCCGGGGACGCAATTTTTCTACATTATAAAAATAGAAACTCTTTTATTCCTTACGGGAAATCTATAAATAATTAATTTTATAACAACTAAATGTTTGTTTCAATAATCTATTTAGTCGCGAATAGTCCAAAGTAGCAAATAATTGAAAATAACTAAATTATATTAATTACAAACTAAATGCTTAAAAAAAATCTTATCAACCACGTTACTGCTTAAAACTACCAAGTGATTGAAAAGATTTTTTAATACTAGCATTTTTAGAGTTTTTGTTATGCTAGGCTTATACTTATTTACAGATGTTAACTCTGCTTGCTCTTTGAGGTTCTTACACCCAGTTTCTCTACCATGTCTTAAGACGCACGTTCACCAAGCTCAGGTCAGATTCAAGGTCAGCTTAACACGAACATACGTTGAACCATGGCTTTATTCATAACGTCTTGGCTAGGATCTGGATAGATTTGGCAACACCGCTGCGTATTGAATTCTATGCTATCAGCCATAGAGAAATAAATATAATAAGAGACATCTATTGCACGTTAAAAAAAGGAAACACCACAATCAATTGCGCCCCCCCACGCGGGGACCAGAACTAAATTTGACAGCTACTAAAGGCGGGATTTTTAAATTTCATATTTAAATATTTACTTTCAATAAAATTAAATTTAATTAAGTTTAAAATTCTTATTGCACATCTTTAATTAAAATATTACTTAACATCTAATAAAATTAGTTAAAGATTTAATTTGGTCGAAAATAAAATTAATATTCAAACTTATTTTATTGATATAAGTTTCCAAATATTCTATTTTAAATAAAAATTATTGAATTGAAGGCTTAAATTAAATAACATGATTATTTTGTAAATATCAATATATTATAATTATTTGAACATTCTATATTTCACAACATAATTTATTTAATTAATAAAACACAGGTAGAGTTTAGGAGATGAGTTTTACTGACTTACGCAAATCCAACCATTTTATGCGGTAGAAGTAGATTTATAGATTGGGAAGGCTAAAAAGAAAGTATAATAAAGTAATTAATAAATTTTTTGTATGATTGTGCTTACTTACATTACTATGATTGGTGTTGTAATTAAGGTTGAAGAACTCTCTAGTAGAGCTTCATCTACAAATAGCTGGAATCTACGGCAATAATTATTCATAGGTAAATTTATTGGTATGTAAAAATATTTACCTGGATTGCTTCTTAGTTTGATTAATTCAAATTTCAAAACTAAAATGTAAATGATGTGTACTAAAATTTACAGTTTATTAGTACTTTGACGTTTTAGTTGGCTACGTTTAAGCTATTAAACAATTTATTTACATGAATTATAAAATCTGTGCTATATCTAATGATTCTGGTGGTAAACTCTTTAATTTTACTAAAGCTGCCATAGTAGTTGTCATGTGGCACCCTAAAGTTTTTGCTGCAATGCTAACTTTCATTTTTAGGCTCCTTTTTTTTTCTAAATTAAAATAATTACGAGAAATTTTATATAACAGCTATAGCGAGGATCTGATTTATCAATGTCATAGCAAACTATAATATCTTGAAATTTAGCAACTTTATTATTACCGAATTTTATGTTATATTTAAACAAAGCGTTTCTTGTTAATTTCAATAAATGGGGAACATCATAAAATATAAAGTGCAACTATATCTTGGCCATTAACTTTAAAAATTGGTTCATTACAAATATTATCACGATTTTCATTTATCAAATAGTTTATAGCTCCTCTGTTTGTTGCCCCCATATTACAAACTGTAGATGCTACACAAAAACCAAAATTTTGTAACTCGGTTATAATTTCTTTTAATATTTCTACTAAATTTTGTAAAATAATATGCTATTGGCTGCTTCCATTGACTAAATAAACCTCGAATTACAAAAACTAAAGCATGATCGGCTGGTTTGTTCTTACGTCCCAAAGACCCTAAATCCTCATAACCCACAGACATATCTTTTTTTGGCATTATAAGTAAAGCCCTTCGATAAAGCTATCTCATCGAAAGCTAAACAACAAAATCTATCCCGTTTCTCTAATTTTTTTAATTTATTTATTTATTGCAAACAGTACATTACAGTCAAAATAGACCAGCATAGATTTAAATTTACATAATAATTAAAGTAGTTAATACAGTGTGGTATATTAGAATTTATCTGAAAGACTTTAATAATTCTTTATTAATACCCACATTAAATGGAATTTTGGCTAATAATTTATTTAAAGTTATCCTAGATGGTAATTTAAAATTTTTTTGTAAAAATCGGTATGATTTTGGACCCCTCTTGTACATAACTAAAGCCAAAATTTTGTTATCTAAATTGAATGTTGGCTGTTTACTTTTCATATTTTTAAATTGTGATTTTACAAACTCTGTAGCACATTTATCCATATTATTTTCTAAATTTTAGTATTTGTTATTTCAATTATTTGTTTAAAATTGTTCTTAGCATATGAAAGCGCCTTTTTTAATTTAATTATCCTTTGCCGTTGTAATCTATTATACCTATAAAGACTTTTTTCCCTTGTATTTAATTGTGAAACCCTTATAACCCCAATTGACTTTAAGGTAACATTGTTATTTATTGATTTTTCTAAATTTTGATTACTGTTGATTTGTTGTTGGTCACATACGATATTATTATTTTCAATATCTAAATATTTTAAAGTGGATTCAGAATCCAATTGAACTTGTTCATCTAATTTAGCTTTTTCACAAGGATTTTCTAAATTTGGTATATTTGGCACTGCAAATTTACTAAGCTTTGTTTTTAACGAACTAGTAAAATTATTCGCTTCAAAACGATATTCACATAAATGATATTGATTTAATTCTTGCCTACTTAATAATTATGCACTAAAATCTAAAATTTAAAGCCAGGATAAACATCTTTCAGTAAAGGCAGAAAATTTAAAAAAGTGTTACTTTGGAAAGAAGGATCTCTAATATTTTTAAAATAAATATTATCACAGTTGGGATATCTACATCTAAATTTTATACTCCCTGAAAATGCCATTATTGTACTACGTATTTTTCTTACCTTAATTAAATATCTCTTTACTCTTTATTACTAATTTTTCCAATTTGTAAACTGCATTAAACGAATAAACTAACACAGTTAATGAGGTTAGAATTGGTTAGAAATTTGTTTTCAGTCTAATGAAATGAGATGGTACTATTATACTTTAAGTTAAAAAGAGATAGAGAAATTTCAGTGGCGCCCCGACGAGCGGGGACCGCGAACTAAAACATTATTTCCAATGTCATATGCGATCTTACGCCCCGTGCTGTCAGCCTTCTTCTTTGAGCGTTTCAAAAATCAGCTATTTAACGTTTTACTAGTTGCATGGTCTAACATAACCATACATTCGTTTTGTAAATAAACACTTGGTAATTTTTTTTGAAAGTAGCGTTTATCGTTAAATTTAAAATGACTGCAAAATCAAAGAGAATACATTATTCCCGAGAAGAGAGTTCCCTCATCATGAAAATCAAAATAACTTACATGTATTTAGGTATATTTGGCGAGGAATTCTCATATTTGATATATTGATTAATTTAATTATTTAAATCTACCTCATCTACAATATGTACATTTTCTAAATCCATGTTTGCTAGACAAATAGGACTGCTTTAACCAATTTATGTTATCTTTTGATGCTTATATGCTTGACGCGAATAAGACGAGATTTCGGAGTGGTGCAACCGAGTTAGCTGGACTTGCGTCTTAATAGTACAAAATGAATAAAAATAAAAATGAAAATGAAAAGTACAAAGCACCAGATTTACAACAGTACCCATATTTAAAAAATCGATAACTAATCGGTTTATTCTAATTTAAATATAATTTTCTTAGAAAATTGTGTAAGGTAACCTGGGGTAAGTGTAAATTTGGGATCAGTGGAACTCTTTGTTATAATTAATAAATTCATAAATTTTATCGTGGCGTTATATGTTCTATTTTGTTGCTATTATAACAGCTAACATCATATTGTTGCGCCTAAACCACGAAATGACCATTTGAATCATTTATGGTTCCTAAATTACCCCGCAGTCATAACTGATCTTAGTATAACCTATAACCTATAACCCAAAGAAGCTTATTTTGTTAATTCTGCCAAATAAAAGTAGCAAATGGAAATTATTAGTTTTTTGTACTCTAAGGTAAGTTACAATATTTTTAAGATATATTAATGTTTTTATAAGATAAATAAACGATTGAGATTAAATACCACCATAGGTTACTCTTCCCCAAAAAATTTTACAACTGTGGTAAGTATAACCTATCATAGGTTACATACATTTACTCAAATAAAAATAAAATTGCATTTATTTATTTGAGACAAACTAAATTCATATCACTTTTAATGTAACATATTATACTTATTTACAGTCAATGCACTTTACTTTTGTGAATATAATATTTTGTACTTTAATATAATATTTATATTTATTCTTCATTTCTAAAATGGCAAAACACTTTCTTATAACTTTATTTCAAATGAATTATAATTTAAATTTTCATAAATATAATTCCAGCCATATATAATGCAAAACAAATATATTACACTTACCCTGTAAAGGGGCAAGTGAAATCTATCTACACATTTTTTTTTAAATCAAAGGGTTACTTAAAAAATTCTTATACTTAGGTTGCTTATTAGCAATATATGTTATTCCTGTAAAATCACACTAAATTATGTGAAAAAATAAATGAGTAAACCCCACTTTACCTTACAGATTTTGTATATAAGATATATAATTGTAAATCTGGTTCTTTGTACTCTTTCTTATGCATTTTGACCCTTATTGCCATTTGATAATATTAAGTTGGTATCATCCCCCCATTAGGCCCGTTAAAAGTAGGTAAGAGGTAATGATTTAAAAATATGTCTCCCTGAAAACAAATCAGCCCGAGGCCCAAGCGTTTTTCCAAAAACGAAAGTTAAATCAGAAAAAAACGGGCGTGTAAAACGAATTCAAAGGTAAGTATATTTCGAATGCCCAATATTTGAAAAATTTTATTTACAACAAATTCTAACCTCTACTTTGTTCTTAATTTTTTATTAAGGTATGTAATTGATTTACCTATTATACTATTCTGAATTCTTATTGTGGTATATTTTTATTAATTGTTTAAGTTTCCACAAGATGTATATTTTATGATACCATGTTTTATCATCAATGGTAATGTGTAAAGTTCATGCATAAACCTACTTATAAGTATACAAGGTAGGTATTTTTTTATAATTACATTTTTAATACTATTTGATTTATTTAGCTAACAATTCAATTTTAGGTTACCGAAGAACTCGTTGCCTTTAACATCAAGTATTTGGACAAAAGCGTAGATGATCTTAACTGTTCGGATATTCCTTCAAAGTAAGCGGGGAGTGCATTTTTGCTATAAAGCCTAACCTGATTCTTCGATCAAAATTTGCTAAAGTCTATATGTTTTTTCATATAAACTTCTAGATATTATTAGCAATAAATTAGGAATAACTCTTTCTTCTGCAGCTTAGTAGTTTATTTTCTTGTTTCACTTTTTTAACTCTGAAATAAGCTATAATAATAATTAACTATACTAAGCTAACGACTAATAAAAACTGTAAGACTGTATGTTCAGAAAGAAAATTAAAATTGATGAAAACTTTTCAAACTTTTATTGTAAACTAACCATGGACAAACAGTCACGAACACAATAACCTTGGCAGCTTTCGTTTTAAAAGGTTTTACGTATATTGCGCGAAAACACATATTTCTTATTATTAATACATGTATAATAAACCTAGATATCTTGTTACAACATAATCTTATAATGTCCATGCTCGTAATAAAGCTTGTTAAAATAATTAATTAAAAGTGCAAAAAATGTATATGCATTGCTGGAGCAAAGTGGATTTAAATATAAATTTTATTGGCTGTTACCCTCGACTACCTCTTAAACTCTTATAATTTCCTAGAAACGATTTTAGCAAATATTTTAATTTTTTGAAGGGTATGATGATGGGATCACGCCTTATATAGATATAGCTATAGATTTAATATTTGTATTAGTGTTTTTATTAAAATATCAATTTTAATTGGATACAGTAGCGTCTGTGTATAGGATTAATACTATCAAGAATAGTCAGTTTATCAGACAAACTATTTATTATTCTCACATCAATAAATAAGTTAACGTTTCGCCTTCAACGTAGGCTTCATCAGAACTTTTTACTAGTTCGAGAACAATACTGTCACAACAACATAGCAACGAGTGCTGCATCAAGTACATTAATTTACTGAGATTTTTAAAAAACACTTATTAGGCAAAGGAATACTATAACCACCTGTTACCATCAGAATCTAATTGTTTAAACAATTAAAATTTTAATTTATGTTCATAGTTGCATTGATTTTGATTTTGTCAAGTAAAAACGAGCTGTTAATTTTTTAATTTTAAATAAAGCTTTTTACTAAATTGGTGATCCCGAGAAAGAAGCTCAATTCTATCTTCACAATATTAGAAAGATGAAACTAAATATTTTTATACAATCTCAACTTCGTCTGGAATTAGAGTTGTCCAGCCAAAGTGAGCAAATCTAATGCGAGCTAATGCGTCGCATTCGCAAATGATGTGCTCCGAAGTTTCATCTTCTAGGCCACAGAATCTGCAAGTTTTAATTTCTGACTTGGTCATTTTGTTGAGATGATACCGCAATGGGCAGTGTCCCTTTGAAAAGCCTGCGATGAGCCTAAGTTCGTTCCTACTTAGGTCGAAAAGCTTTGTGGCTATCTTGGGCGAGTACTCAATGAATTTCTTCGCCTGTCTTGAACCCGGAGTATGACTCCAGTGTGACATTATGCTATCCCTTTCCCACCGTATGATCTCCTCCCGTCGATGTTCCTTGTTCAGCCCACATAAAGGTTCTGGACCACTCGGTGTAAGATATGAGGCCGATCTCGCTAACTCATCACCAATTTCTTTGCCATTTATTCCCTGGTGCCCACATTAGGACAAGCTTGTTTCCTTTTTCCAGTTGCTTCAGGGATTGTCGACATTCCCAGGCCAATTCGGACTCAAGGGTGTGGGCCTTTAAAGTCTGAATCGTTGCCTGACTGTCGGTCAATATGTATATTTGAGCTCCTTTGACTCTACTTCGTAAACATTCCTGGGCACATAATTCCACAGCCAGAGTTTCTGCCTGTGTAATGGTTAGGAAAGTTCCCAAGGATATGGAAACCCTATAACCGGGTCCATATATGCCTATAAACTGTGTTAGTAATGATATTTTAATAGAAAAGTATGTACACCATTTGGTTTATTCGAGTTTCCTCGTATGACTTTTGGTTTATGTAATGCTCCTCAAACATTTCATGAATGAAGTTACGAGGGGATTAGATTTCTGTTTTACATACATTGATGATGTATTATTTGCCTCTAAAAATTAAAATGAATATTTAGAACATTTAAAACTTTTTCCCAACGATTAGAAAATTATGGGCTTACAATGAATACATCCAAATGTGTTTTCGGTCTGGCGGAACTAATTTTTTTTGGGTAATCTAATAACTACTAATGGAATAAAACCTCTTTCGTATAGAGTAAGGGTATTACAAGATTTTAAGTAACCATCTACCAGGTTAGAGTTACGTAGATTTCTTGTCATGATTAATTACTATCCTAGATTTATTCCGAATCTTATCTCAACGGCTATTGTTAGAGTATCTTAAAGGATCTAAACGTAATGACAGACGTCCTCTTATTTTCTAATGAGGCCAAAGAAGCCTTCTGTAAAGTTTAAACAAGATTTAAGCAGAGCTTCACTTTTAGCACATCTAGTTAATTTTGCACCTTTGCGGCCTAATTAAACAGTATGTTAACAAGACATGGCAACCATTGGGATATTTTTCTCAAAAAGAAAAAGTACTGCTCAACAAAAATATAGTGCCTATGGTCGTGAATTGCTTGCTGCCTATGCTAATATTAAACATTTTCATTTTATGTTAGAAGGGCGATCTTTTACTTTGTATATTGATCATAAACCTTTAGTTTTTGCATTTTAACGGCATTCTGGAAAATGTTCACCTAGACAAGATAGACATTTAAAATTATTAGTCAATTTACAACTGATTTTCGTCATATTGCAGGAGCAAACAATATTGTAGCTGATGCATTTTCTAGGGTTGATAGTACAAATGTACCAAAAGTTATTAATTTTAGTTAATTAGCTTAAGATCAAGACAAAGATCAAGAACTTAAGGAACTTCTTGTTTTAAACTGCAAACTTAAGGAAATTTCTATTTGACTTCGGCGATGTAATAAATCATTATACTGCAACAATACAAATGGTCTAATCATACCTTATCTTACTCCAGCATTTATACGTTACGTATTTAACTCTATGCATGGTTTATCTCATCCTGGAACTAAAGCCACTATTGATTTAATTAGGGAACGTTTTGTTTGGACCTAGATTAAGAAAGATTGTCGACTTTGGGCAAAAACTTGTTTGGCATGTCAGAAATCTAAAATAGGTCGACATGTCAAGAGTCCATTAGAACACTTTGATATTCCAAGTAATCGATTCACACATATACATATAGATGTAGTAGGTCTTCCTCCACAGTCAAATGGATATTGTCTTACATGTGTTGATCGTTGTACCAGATGGCCAGAAGCTATACCTATTTCTGATATTACTGCAGAAATAGTGTCTAAAGTCTTGTATACTCAGTAAATTGCACGTTTTGAAGTCCCTTCTATAATTACTACTGATAGGGGAACTCAATTTGAATCTTTGTTGTTTTGAGAATAATAGAAATTTTTGGGTGCAAAACGTTCTCGTATTACTTCGTATCATCCTGAGGCAAATGATCAATATATATATATACAGGGTGGCCCAACTAAGAGTTCCCACCCAGGTTATTTTGAAAACAAATAATTTTTGAAAAAAACCCGGGAAACCGGTCAATTTTATTTGGTGGGGGACCAATTTATATGGTAACGCAATGGGCAACCCCTCACCCAGTTATGCAGGGAAACTGCCCCTTCCGAAATCTTAAATGGCAATAGTGGTCGAGTGATACATCATTGCAAAGCTCCTACTATTCTTTATACAGCTGTCATATTTTTTTAGAAGTTCTAGCATTTTCACGTTAGCCATGTAAATCGCGTTTTTAACAGGTAACATGGGTTAAAAAGGCCTTTAAAGCTTGATTTTGTTAAAAGTTACAATAAAAATAAATACAACCATACATTGGTCCCCCCAAAATAAAAATTGACCAGTTTCAGGGTTTTTTTTCAAAAATTATTTGTTTTCAAAATAACCTGGGTGGGAACTCTTAGTTGGGCCACCCTGTATATATTATATAATATATATCAATGTAGAGAGATGGCATAGTTCTTTAAAGGCTGCTATTAAATGTAATGCCACAAATAGGTGGACTAAAATTTTGCCTTCAATTTTGTTAGGCTTACACACAGTGATTCCACAGAACTTAGGTCCATCTTCAGCAGAACTGGTCTTTGGGGAAAGTTACGACTTCCTGGCCAATTACATTTATCTCCAAATTCTGGTAATATTAAAAAAAAAATTAAATAACCTTAAAAATCATAATTCAAAGCTAAGATGGTCTCCTATTTCATTGCATGGTAATGGTGTTGTTTTCGTTCATAAATATTTATATTCTACTTCACATGTATTTATTAGTCATGATGCAATTGACCCTCCTTTTAAGACACCTTGAGATGGGCCATATCCTATTGTTGAGAGACAAGATTCTACCATTTTAATTAAAAACAAAAATTTTAATACTTCAATTGATATATTAAAACCTGCTTTTATTCTTACTGATAAAATTGAAAATCTAAAGCTTATTGCAGTTAATTACGATAACGGTCCAAATTTAAAAAAAATATGCAGATAATAAGATATCTAGAAGGAATAATATAAATAAATCTGAAAGAGTTGTAAACTTTTCTACGTGATTATTTCGGGCGTTCACTTTACGGGGAAGTAATGTAGCCATAGATTGAAGGTGTTTTTATTAAAATATTAATTTTAATTTATATTTATAGTTGCTGTGTAAACAGTTTTTATTATTATTGATTTTGATTTTGTCAAATAAAAACGAGCTGTTAATTTCTTAATTTTAAATAAAGCTTTTTAAAGATTGTAATCGCAAAAAATTCTTACCCTCATTGTAATGATACCCAACATAAACGATTATCAGAAAAACTAAATAATATTTTTATAAAACGTTGAACGAAAAGGTAAAGTCTTATTGAAAACCAAACGTTGTACAAGTTGTTACAATTTTATTAAATCTTCAATTCAATTCAATTCTTATGCATTTCGCAACAGGTATGTTGCATCTTCAGAGCAATTGGAATTCAAATTAATTTTTAAAATACTAAAATACATAAATTAGCACAATGTACATGTATCATGTATCTTAAACAAAACTTACTTGAACTAGATTAACAGCTAAAAAACATAATCGAAAAACCTCATCTCCCATACGAGGGTCACAATCGTAAAAAAATTAATAATACCAAAACGTAGATACAATTTTGAAGTTTGTGATGAAAAATGCGCAAATCGAATCTAAAGCCAAAAACTTTGAGTTGATTTTAGGTAAATCAAACTTGGTTTAATTTTTGTTTTGGTTCTGACCGAAATACCAGATTGTAATCAGCGTTATTAATTCTACCATGCAGTTGATAAATCAAAGCGATATTTTTGGGAGCTGCTATCAACGGTTCTTGTTATGTTTTTAGTGTAAGTAAAGATGCCTACCTATGTTGCATCACATATTGGGCATTTTCAATATTTTAAATTTCTTATACTTTTTTTTGTAAATTATTAATGAAAATGGTCATTTTATGCTGTTTTCAATGGACTAAAACATTAATTTATAATAAGAATTTTAAAACTTGAAAACGGCCAAAATGCAGATTGGAATTTCATTTGTCCATGTTTCAAATTTGAAAAAAAAAATCGTTAATTCATAAGGCTACTACAACGATTCTACAAATTGATGTTTTGCATACATATAGGTGGGAAATACATTGCGAGAATAGGGACAACTCACGTGACGTCACGCATCTTATTCTCTACATACATATTAATTATTTATTGTTTCTTTTTGTATATTTATTCATATATTTTATAATACTTTACACTTTACACAACTATTACTCTTTTGTCTGATGATGCCGATAAGCCGAAACATGTAACAACGAGACTAATAAAGGTGGATTTAAAAGAATTATTTAATTATTCTATTAATAAAATTATTATTTGATAATAAGCATTGAGCAATTAGGGCAGTACATGAGAAGCTTGCAATCGGCAATGGTTAACTTTATACTTTATACCCTTTGCAACTAAACATCATTTTCAAAACTGCCAAACAAAGAAAATTGCGTACAAACCAAACTTATGAGATCGTTCATAACTTTAAGAAAAAGGAATTCGAATAACGATGTCGAACGATTTTACGTTTTTTAGGTGAGAATTCAAAATGTAAAACATTAACAAAGCAAACCAAGATGAAAAACTAATCAATTAGATGTAGGAAAATGTTATATAAGAAATTAAAGAAAGATTGTAAGATAAGGAAAGTAATTTCTTAAAGAAAAGTTTAAAGGGTAAGGACGCTTTAATGTACGTATATTTTGTAAAAGTTAGTAGTTAGTATTTTTTTTATCGTTAAAACCTCTATTTTCTACCCAACGACTGATAATAGAATGGAAAAAATAGTAAAGATTTGCTAGTATATTATTAATTCGTTTACAAAACATTTGAATTTCGCATCACTTCTTTTCGTCAATGAATTAACCGCAAATTAACCCAACTTATTTTTGTTACTTTGAACTTTACAAAATTAAAAATTCGAACTGTTCGAACCCATCCTTTATAGTTCGACATAATAATGAATGTTCGAACTATCAGTTCGAACTTGATAATGTAAATAAATAATAATAAATATTTAATTATATCTTCTATTAAACTTACATCTTATAAATAATAACCAAAACCTACTTATAACTAGGTACCAAGAAATAATGCCGAAAATTAATAATGTTTAATCGATTTTTATTTAAATTAGGTACCTTATAAAACCGGTTAATATGCAACTTTCAATATATGTACACACTTAAATTAGATTTTTATCACAATAACTGTAATTTAATTACATTGAAACAGTTACGGACTAAACTGAAAATTAATGTTCTTCACAAAAAAACTAAAATCACACTGAACTGCATTGAAAATACATAAACTTTTATAATCTTACAAATGTCATTGGTTGTAGTAAAATCCGCATGGTCATAAAAAGTATGTGTACTGTTTTATTTTTTTACCAAGGTAAAAACTTACAACAGTTTATTTTACATCGTTTTGCTCTGCTCAATTTGAATATTTCCAAATGGAGCAAATGATTAAAGTGAGCATATGTCACCTAAAAGAAAGACCCAAAGCGATAAATGGCAGCCTTGATCAGCTACAATTTGAGGTTATTGGTGTTAATTAGGAATACATTGCTCTAAAAATTGAGAAACTACAAATAAATAATAACTTATTTTCAAAATATATTTTTTATTTTTGTGCATGCATATTTCATCACTTTCAATATTTTTTTGCGAAGTACCTATATCATAAGATTTATTTGTTGAAGCATCCATCATTGTAATTGACACAAAATCGTTTCCATACAGCTATTCGCACATTATAAATTAATAAAATAAAAAACTGCTTTTAAATAATTGGTTGCAATAAAGGGTTAGGAGCAGTTGAAAACCATGCGTAGGCTAAATACAGCAACATTCGTAAAGCCTAGTTTTCATTGGTAAAGTAAATTAAAGGTGTCAAATTAGTAGGAAGAATTAGTACTATCTTTGTAACTCGACCCTTGAAAACGCAATTGGTAGAGTCGGTTACCTGATTTTGGTAAAGGAGAGTAGGATTGCACAGTGGTAGATATAACTCGACCGAATGCCCGAACTCACCTTGTCTCACTACAGTTTCTTACGCTACTCTACTCAACCGTAACTCTACCAATGAAAACGCATTCGAGATAGTCGAGTAAGTAAAAATCCCACATTATCGTTTTATTGATATTTTTAATCGCGGTTTTGATGAAGAAATATGAAAATGAAGTGGTCTCTGAGACGGAAACAATAAAACTTAAATGAATTATATTAACGCTGGCATTTATCATTCTTACGCCGCACATCTGATCAAACAAGTAGTGAACGTAAACTTGAACGTTATTTGTTATTGCTATCTTGCCATCAAGTCTCACCAGGCGCGAGGCGACTATGCGTAATGCAGCAATAGGCGAGAAACGTCACGAAAACATATATTCCTTGAATTACTAAATATCTGTTTGGAAACTCATGACTCTTGAGTTTGAACACTCTTACGTACCGTACCTATTACATTTATTAAAAAACAATAAATTATAAAATTAAATTATACAGGGTGATTTTTTGGCTTTACATAGACACATGGAACATGGAAAATCGATATTTTTTTGAAATATTTGATGAAAATATTTAGAAATTATTAGAAAATATTTTCATCGCGGATGCTAAATACAGGCTATAGAGTTTTACCCTTTGAAAATCTTGTTTTAGAACATTCCACGTTTTTTCGTTGAAAGAAGTGGCACGAGAGTAAAAAAAGGGTTTCACACTTTGAATCAAGGAGAGGGTGTTTACAAAATATCACACTATTTTTTACTATGTGGCATGTGGATCTAATTATAAAACATATACATATTATATATATTATATAATATATATATATATTATATAATATATTATATTTTGTAAGATAAAAATGAACTTACTTCATACAGTGTGGTTCACCAAACGTCGGGGTTAGAAACTTGAGCAAATTTAATCGAGAAAAAAACAAAAAAATGGGGGTCTATCTTTTTTAGTTTTAGAGCTACACGTTTTGAATTTTACATGGCCGATTTTTGTCAGAAATCACAAAAACGCTAATAACATTTTAACCAAAGTGCGTAGGGAGTTTAAAAAATTATCATTAGTTAGCTAAAACGATCCTCTTTGAATTGGTGACAATAGTATTACAAAAATAGTTGTTAAAATGTTGAAAAAAAAATCGCAAAATAATGTAAGAACAATTTTTTTTTTCAGTTTTTGAATTTTTTTTCCAAAATAAGACACATTCAGGTTGTATATATTTTTAAGTTTTCTTAAAGTTCTTCATATTCTTAACAAACCAAGAAAAAATTGAAATCGTAGTTCCTTTACTTTACCTACTATAGGCTTCTTAAGTTTCTCCTACAAGAAGAGGTTAGGCTGATAACATCGGAGGTTGGAAGACGTGAAATTATTATAAAACACTTGGAATTCCATCAGATGTCACTTAAGGCCTAATTGACAAATTATGCACCCCTTTTGACAAATCGTACAGCCTATTTAACAAACTATGATCAGTACTACTTTTGGTAGAAGTAACTTTAGAAGGTTTTAGTAAGTAAAGAAAAAGAGCTAAGGTTTGAAAAGTGTACCTGGTTTGTTAAGAATATGAACAAGTTTCAGAAAATTAAAAAAAAGATAACCGTATTTTTTTAACTTTGCGATTTCTTTTCAACATTTTAAGTTTCCAACCCCGACGTTTGGTGAACCACGAAAGGAACACCCTGCATTTTTGTATTATTTTTTGGTAACTCGCTTCTTGCTAACTGTCAATTTCTCTTTTTCCTTCATAAGTTCCATTTTTCGTTTTTGTACTGCTTTTATGTAAGGTGGATTTAAACAATGGAGTCATTTTTTCAAATTACCTTTAATGAGATTTACATAGACATACGCAATCTACAGGGGGAGTTTTTTTTACAAGTTTTATGTTGAAATTGAATATGAAAAGTCTCTGTGCATGGTGTCCCATTTTAGTTAATCTAGGTGAAAATCTTGCAAAGTAAGCAATTTCCCTAAAAATGTTTTAGACAAACGTTGTAGCGGTTTGAAGGAGGACATTTATTAGTTCCATGGGTTTTTAGTTGTTATGGGGTTTTATAGAAAAAAAAATTTTTAAAGGAACCAATAATTTTTATTGTAGATTCTTAATCTGGGAAAATAATAATTAACTTTTGGTTAAAACATTTTTTAGAAATTCAATTTTTCTCGATATTCTCCAAAATTAACAGAAATTTCAAGATTTTCGATACAGTTTCACTAGAAAACTGAAGTTTATTTATGAAAGACCACGGGAGGCATAAAGTGGTCAAGGGGTTATACCTACTCATGGACACGAAAAAAAAACATTTTTTTGCGAATTGTTTTAGCAAAATTGTACGTGATATAAAATTTATTTTTACATCATATCATTGTACATACTTTTAGCTATAATTGGTATGTTTTTTATACAGAAGGAGCTTCGCGGTGATCACGATTACTTGACGCTGGATCATCTAAAATCAAAATTTCTTCTAAAATTAGTTTACTCAGGATTAAATCTTGTCCTTAACCGAAGGATTTCTTACAAAAAAAAATTTCATTAAATGGCGTTGATTTAAAAGAAAAAGTAGAAAAAGAACGTTGCCACTTTTTATAGTTTTGCCAATTAAAAATCAAATCAACCAAATCAAAATTCCTTCAGTTAAAGACAAGCCCTAGATACAGAGAAAGTATGTACCAAATTTTATCAAGTACATAGTAGGAGCATATCGCAATTATTATAAAAGGTATATAAAATAACATTTACGAAAACAAACGTAGCGAAAACAGGTTATATTATGTATTCTTCTTAAAAATTAGGCAACCAAAACTACCTGTTTGGTAACATTCCTTTTTTTTAAATTTATATTAAAATTGCTCTGTATTAAACGAAAAAAATAATAGAAATATTTTTTAAGTACTACATCCACTTAAAACTTAAAAATATAAATTTATTTAACTCAGAAACCCTAGTTCTTGATGGGTAGTACATCATTACGTGCACCAATCATAAACAAGCCCAGCCCACATGTGCTAAATATTTGTTTCTGCGCAGGGTTATCTTCAGATGAAAACGTCTCTAATTGAAGTCACAATACTCTATAAATCCCTTTATTTCAAACGGAAATGGCGAAAATACGTACGATCGGCGTACAACACTAATGTAATATTACTGACAAGTACTCACTGATTTAGTTCAAAACGCAAAATCCAGAGGGCGGATGGAATTTCGAAATTGCGAATAGTAAAACTATATCAATAATCCTAAAATTTCTGTTAATTTTGGCGAATATCTTTAATTATTTAAACTAAAAAAATACCGTGGGTAAAAGTTGCTTATTATTTTTCATAGAATACGAATCTACAATAAAATTTATGTGTTCCCATTTGAAAAAAAAATAAATAACTTTTAAATTACTGGGCCAAATAATATACATATTTGTGTGTTCAAAATTCCAAGAAAGCGATGTAATGAATTCTTGTTTTAGTAATTCTTGAATTTTCTTAAAATAAAAATGGCTTATTTTATTCAAATGAAAGATTTTAAGTAAGAAAAGTTGTGTTGCTTAAAATAAAAGAATTTTAGAAGTGCCATGTCGTGAATTAATTTGACTTGTTTGCTAGAAGTTTAGATCTGACGCAAAAAGTTTGCTAAAACCATTTAAGTTGATAAATTATTATGAAAAGTTTTCTTTTTAAAAATTGCGAGTAATATCATTAGGCTAATTTATTCAATAATTCATATAAAACAACAACATCAAGTCAATTGTGCACATAGTTTTCTATAGCACTACGATTACTTCGGATTGATTAAGTGAAATAGGAATGTTGGGGTATATTATTTAAATTATTTAGTTTTAACATTGATGATGCATTATTAGAGGAAGGTTTGACCAATGCACAGCAAATTAGAACGATCTAAAGAATTTGAAATATGTTCGAAAAGGTTTGAGATCAATTTAGCTGGATAAACATAGGACGAAATTACATTTCAAACATTAGAAGTTAAAACCACAAACCTGGCAGCGATCTCCGCTTCGTGACCGCTGCTTTTAGTCCAACTAATATTAAAGTTTATTTCAATGAAAATAAGAATTAATGAATTTAAACAGACCATTTGTTTAATTAAACTTTTCTAGGTTATACTCTAGCACTAACTGACTGGTCATCTTTAATATTAATCAAAGTTGTATTTTATAATAAAAATTAATGCTAGTAAATGGAATAAATGCATTTGCCATGTATATGTTACTTTTTAATGACGTGAAATGGTTAATAACGTGAATAGCCGGTTAATCATCATTGGAACTGGGGAATTTCGTTTTCGTTGTTTACAGATTTATCAGTTATTCACATGAATAACTGCTAATATTTGATATACAGTGTGTTTATTTAACACCCTCACACCCCTGTATATTCTTTTAATTTTTATGCGAAACGAGATTTCTCAATTCTAATGGTAAATGTCGTAATTAACCGGCCATTCACATTAATAACTGGTATAACGTCATTACCTGTAACATATACGTAGAAGTTTGAATATATTAGGATTTTCATTCCTGATGTGTTTACATGATAAGGATCCAAATTGATCTGAAATTAATTTCAATGTCACCGTTAGGCAGCGCTTTTGTTAAATGTAATGATTTCATTGCTCAAACATATGTTCTGGCCATTATATTTATTAAATTATAAGCTACATCATTTTAATAAACATTCCAATCTCAGTTTCTGACTTTTGGTTAAATTATCTCCATTTACGCAGGCGAATTTAACATCAAATTAAATTAAATTACGTCAAAATTTAAAATTAATGCACGTTGACATGAAGTTGAAATAATTAAATCCTTAAATGAAAAATATTAAAAGTTAAGGGTAATTTTTGCAGTGTTTTTCTATCTACATAATATAATTTTCAGATAAAAGATTTGCTTTAAGAATTAATATATGATAAATCCATCTAGAAATTAATTAATTAATATTAAACGTTAAAATAAAAAAAAAACTCACTCTTTTATTACTATCATTGATAATGTCAAGATTATTTGATGCAAACTTTCTGGTTGATTAAATATCTTTTACAAAGAGTGAGTTTTTTATTTTAACATTTAGCCTGCTCATACACTAGCGTTTTTTGCGCGGAGCGGGTCGGCGCGGAAAAGTTTCAACACATTATTTCTTATCGGAGCTCGTACACTGGATCGGGCGAAACGCTCTCGCCCACTCATACTGAATTTTCGGCGGAGCGGAATACCCGCTCGCAAATGTTTCAACACATGCTTTCTTACCAGTGCTCGTACACTAGCGGACGAAAAAACGACCCGACCCGCTCCGTTCCGCTGAAAAAACGCCAGTGTATGAGGAGCCTTAATATTAATTCCTTTAAGCTTTGCTAGATTTTAAGGCTACTCATACACTGGCGTTTTTTGGGCGGGTCGGGTCGTTTTTTCCGCCGCAAAATTAGTTCGTACACTGAGCGTTTTTGCAGCGTGTTGAGGTGCCAGAGGCATCACGTGAAGTTAAATCACAAATGGACGGTGTTCCGTCTCATACATTTTTGGAGCGGTTTTCGTCTGCTAGTGTACGAGCACTGGTAAGAAAGCGTGTGTTGAAACATTTTTGAGCGGGTAATCCGCTCCGACCCGTTCCGCCGAAAATCGTTTCGCCCGCTCCAGTGTACAAGCTCCGATAAGAAATAATGTGTTGAAACTTTTCCACGCCGACCCGCTCCGCTCAAAAAACGCTAGTGTATGAGCAGGCTTAATGTTGTCCTTTTATTTAAATACTTTATTTGGACAATTTCGGTATAAATTAGATTGGTCTATTTAAACTTTTTTTTGTCACACAAAATACACAAAATCTAATCATAAACCATGCACTGTCTATAGATCTAATCGCAAGCAACTGCATACTAACTTTTTCAGAAAAGATGAAAAATGATTTTAAAATAAACTGTCAACTGGCGTCAGCCGCTTTTAAACACTCAAGTGGGGTCTGACCGCCAAGCGACAGACACTAGCGTACGCCGCTTCAGAGGAAATGCGCTTATAATTCCCCAATAATAATCAGCCATTAAGCTAGGATTCTATTTTCCTTGATATCGTTTTTCTATTTGGCAAATATCCTGGCGAAATCTTTTCCCGTGTTCGTCATAGACTGCAACCAGGTTTTCGGCAAAAAATCCAGATGTGAATCCAGGAAATGTATCTTCAAGAACATGTTGCACCCCATGCCTTTGATAACACCTCGTTCACATCCATAAGAAGGTATCGACCCCTCCACCATAAGATGAATTGAAGAGATGCTGAAGAGCCGGGTTGTTACGTCCTCTCTAGGTAGCGCCGAAGTTTCGGTGGCCACGGCAAAGGGTTGTCCCCAAGGGGGAGTATTATCACCCATGTTGTGGTCCATCGTCATGGACGACCTTCTGGAGAGGCTGAACAGCAATGGCTACGATGCGCTCGGATATGCAGACATTATAAAAGACAAACATGATGGAACCTTATCGGCCCTGATACAAAATGCCTTAAATATAATCAGCAACTGGTGCAAAAGGGAAGAACTAAACGTTCACCCAAGTAAGACCATCATCATTCCATTTACGAGGCGGAGGAAACTAAACCTACAAACTTCTAAACTAAATGGACAAACAATCGACTTTTCCAATGAGACAAATTATCTCGGAGTTCTCTTAGATAGTAAGTTGTCTTGGAATCCACATATCGACAAAACTATTTCCAAAGCTACGGCTGCCATATGGATATGCCGCAAACTCTTCGGAAAAACATGGGGACTCCAACCAAAGATGACCTACTGGTTATACACCACTGTGGTGAGACCCATCGTCACATATGCCTCCTTGGTGTGGTGGACGAAAACGAAAGAAACTACCACGCAAAACAAGCTGCAGAAACTGCAGCGGTTAGCGTGCTTGGGAATCACAGGGGCTATGGGTTCCACAACCTCGGCGGACCTGGAGGTAATGCTCGACCTTTCTCCACTACATCTGCAGGTACAGAAGGAGGGCCTGCTAGCTACATTAAGAATTTCCCAACAACAAAAACCTTAAAAGTGGAAACCTGCAAGGAACCAGACTTCATAACTAAACCATCGGATATAATGCCGAGAAGTTTTGACTTTGAAACTTCATTTGAAGTGGTTGTCCAAGACCGCCAAATGGTAAAACACACGTTAAATCACTAGGATCCCAAGGCATCCTTGTGGTTCACGGACGGATCCAAATCCAATAGAGGTACAGGTATAGGCATATATGCACCCAGATATAGGGTTTCTATGGCCTTGGGCACTACCCCAACCATTACGCAGGCAGAAACTCTGGCTGTGGAATTATGTGCCCAGGAGTGCGTACGACGGAGACTCAAAGGAGCACAAATATACATATTGACCGACAGCCAGGCAACGATTTAGACTTTAAAGGCCCACACCCTTGAGTCCAAATTGGCCTGGGAATGTCGACAATCCCTGAAGCAACTGGCAAAAGGAAACAAGCTTGTCCTAATGTGGGTGCCAGGGCACCAGGGAATAGAAGGCAACGAAATTGCTGACGAGTTAGCGAGATCGGCCTTAAACCTTACACCGAGTGATCCAGAATCGATCTGTGGGCTGAACAAGACACATCTACGGGAGGAGATCATACGGTGGGAAAGGGATAGTATAATGTCCCACTGGAGTCATACTCCGGGTTCAAGACAGGCGAAGAAATTCATTGAATACTCGCCCAAGAAAGCCACAAAGCTTCTCGACCTAAGCAGGAACGAACTGAGGCTCATTACAGGCCTTTTAACTGGACACTGCCCATTGAGGTATCATCTTAACAAAATGGGCAAGTCAGAAATTAAAACTTGCAGATTCTGTGGCCTAGAAGATGAAAATTCGGGCACATCATTTGCGAATGCGACGCATTAGCTCGCACTAGATTTGATCACTTCGGCTGGACTACTCTAATTCCAGACGAAGTAAAGGCTATGCCTCCTTAGGATCTAATCAGCTTTATTAAGCATTTAGATATCCCAGGACTCCACTAGAGTAAGTAACAAAAGATCAAAATGGTCGCAGTTCGGTAAGGCTCATTTGCAGCCAATCGCCCCCTATATAATCTAATATAATCTAATGTTGCACCCCAATGCTTTATATGTTGTCAATAATTCATTTATTAAATCTTTGTAATTTTCTGTCCTGTAGTTACTCAAAAAAATTTAACGACCTTCACAAAACTTCTCTAGAGATGTTTCAAATAAAAAATTTACGATTCTTAGTGACGGATTATTTAGGAATATTTTCATGACCTTGACCAGCAGGTTGAAGGGACGCGATAATTACTTTTCATTTTTAAATAGCAACCATCCGTGCTCAATTCCATATTATTATAGCTTGCTTTCAGAGGTTTACAGAGTTTCTTTTTATTATTTTTTTAAATAAATAGTTTAAAAGTTATAAGGGTTTAAATTTTCAATAAGTAAAGTTCGGTTACAAATAATTTACTAAAAGACCTATGTACTTGTTTATATTCAATACAAGGGATTTTGGAGATTAAAATTTCGTAATAAAAATAAAAATATACTTTTATTTTCAGGTAAGCTATTTTCCAGAAGACAGTATTTAAAGAATGTGTTATACAATATTAATATTGTCTTTATAACTATTGGATTTGTCAATTATTAACTTTTTATAGTAAATTAATTGTTTTGTAAGAAAATCAGTTCTAATTGCAAAAAAGCGATAGCAAAAGAGTAAAACTTAAATTTCATGTCTAGGTAAAGAGGTAGTAAAAAAAAACTTTATTACGAGACACCCTCTATAAGTATGAAATATATAAAATAACAATAGACTGTTGATTTTTTTTATTGGTACTGAATTGAATGATTTAGATTAATAGTTAAGGTTAAATTAAAATAAACGTAAGCTCGTATTTTTGAATTTTCAGTGGTAAGTATTTAGTGAGGTAAATTTGTATGCCATGCACTGTGATAAATATCAATGATATAGCGGAAAAATAAATATGAATAAAAATGAAAACATAAACGTAAAAAGTAATCCGACTTCTTTATGTGTTCACCTAAAACAAAAAGTATTTTCGTACCTTCCCGGTATGTACTGCACGGGGTTACAATTTAGTAGACAGGTCTTGTACGCGTCATAAATAAAATATTAATATAGTGCATACAATAGACGTTATTTTCAGCAAAAGGGTGTCTTTTGCATTCAAACCACATTTTCTCTCAGGTTAATAAACGATTTCAAATACCATGGAAAGTTTTAACTGTCTCACAATGCACTTTTATGAATAATCTAGGATTTTCAACCTTAAACCTTCCTAATTTTTATTAAACATATGAATACAAACGAGTAAATTAGTTAAATCTCATAACCTTACATTTAGCAGAAATTGGTTTATGCAAGTACCCATTTGTTGAGTTGAATACAAACTATTATACAATATAGAAAACAGAATTTCTAACCCCAAGCGGCTCGTATATTACATTAGACTTTACAGAATAAAAGCTATTAGGTCTTACCCTAATTCATAAAGGATATTATCTTTTAATAAATTATTCTTCCTTCTAAGTATATTTCAAAAATTCTTAAGAGTCACTTTTGAAGTATCCTAAATACGGTGCTACCGGCTTAGCTATAACTCCTAAACGAGTTTATATTTTTTGTACTAAATATTGGCAGCATTTAAAACCAATTATCAGGATCATATTATCGCAAAACAATTAAAAAATATTAACAGTAAGTATATTTTTAACGCCCTTAAAGTAATCCTACTTTACAGTAAAATTTCTCAAAATCCAATCAGAGTATGATTTCGCGATATTAAACTAAGACATGAGATATGAATCGGTTGGTATCATAAACGTGACAATCAAAAATTTCCTTGACGAGTTATTATTAAGCTACGAAACGTTGTTTTTGCGCCAAAATGGCCCAATTTAAACCCAGAAACAAAAAAGTTCATAAACATAAATAATATGCACAATAGTTTTCAATTATCGTGCAAAACTGTGTACATTGTTGTTATTATTTATTTAAATAAGATATTTTATTTTTAAATCGGTGCGCGGCGTGAGTAATAGAAGTTACCCTTAACCAATACCAATATTTTTAGTAAATATATATAATAAAAAAATAAAGTTTATCTTAAAATGACCCCGAAACATTTTTTAACATTTAAAATCTACTGCGGTTTCATAAAATTAATTCGTCAGTTTTCAAATTAAAAAAAAAGTATGTGAGAAAAATATTTTATTCCAATATGCCCCTTAATTAGTAAACATAATACTGAAAGGTGTAACTTAAAAAAAAATGGCTATTTGCACATGCAGTATGTACGAATAAATGGCTATTTGCACATAAGGTAAGTACGAATAATTGACTATTTGCACATACAGTCTGTACGAATAAATAACTATTTGCACAGACAGTAGTCATGTATAATTGGAACACTGCCAGCAGTGCGCGCAACGAAACAGCCAAACAAAAAATAAAATATACAGGGTGTTTGGTGTAGCTCGATGCTTTAATTTAAGGACGTGATTGGGTATCATAATGGTAGCATTTTTAAGTAAATTTATTATTATATAATTGTGTTTTTGTAAAAGTTATCATATATATCTTATTAACATTGAATTTAGGCTTAATTGTAGTTGAATCTTTTGGAAATAAATATTTTCTGTAACTTAAATATGTAGGTATTTTGGTTTTTTACATCAAAGATGTTGATATCCTTTTACAAAATGAAGGAAAAAATATTGAATTCATAGAAAAGCTCGAAGAAATATTTTTAGGATAATTTTTTATTTAAAAGATTAACGACCAAAGAGATTTTAAGATTATTTTAACATTTTTAGTAAAAAGTTAGTACACCTGGCCACTATAAAGGTAGATCTAAGGAATTATCCTTTTTTTGATTTTTATCAAACCAAGAAAGTAAGATTCCCAATCACCTCCTTTAATTAACGCATCGAACTACCAGCTACCAAACACCCCGTATATGTATGTCCGTACTTGCATTTTATATTTTTTTGTACATAATGTCTCTTATATGTATTTTAAATCTTACAACATCTGTGACCTTGCTTTTGTTTTGTTACATCATGTGACTGAGATAAGACTGCCAAGTTTGAAACCTTAAATAGAATAGTCTGAATTTTTTTAGTCATCTGAATCTACATAATTTTCCGAATCTTACGATACTTAAAAAGTGACAATTTTTTCAAATATTCTTTTTATTTTTTCAAAATTATTTTATCAATTTTATGTTTAATTGAAAACAAGCAATTCATAAACTGTTACTACATTTAAATGACATAGCAAAATGACACAACAACATATTATAAAAGATAAAATAAACTTGAGAACAATGAGTGCTCAGTAAACTGAATTTTATACCCTAAAATTTACTTAAATCATTTTTTCAAAAATTTTATAAACCTTAAGTTGATTGAAAATACGACTTAAAGGGTATTTTTCGAATCAGAAAATTATGTAGATTCAAATTATTAAAAAAGGATTGGACTATTCCATTTAAGATTTCAAACTTGACTGTTTGTACAAACTGTATGTGCAAATAGTCAATTATTCGTACATACAATATGTGCAAATAGCCATTTATTCGTAAATATTGTATGTGCAAAGTATGGTACACTTGAACGCCATATTACGGTCAAAAATAATAGAAACGAACTTTTCAGTTAAGAAATTTTTTGAAAAATTGCTACAATTTAAGCACAATATACGATTTTTCAGATTTAACCCGTCAGTGGGCGCGCTTCTTAAAGAAACGTTAGTGCGAGCGTTGAGTAAAATTCACCCATCCAGCTTTCTTTCATTTTTTTGTGTATTAAGTTACAAATTAATTCAGTATCTTCACCTTCATCATCCGCAGATTGTCCGTATCACTATTGTGGTAACTAATAAAAAGTTCGTCAATTTCTGAATTGCCAGATTTATCATTATTCGGATCCAAAATAAATGATTCTTCTTTTTGAGAAAGAGAACGAAATGTCTCATTTTAGTTTTTTAGTTGTTTCACATTGTTCATCCATGTTCACAAATATACAAAAAAGCATTATACACCAAAAACTCAACTTTTAGCACAAAAATGTATTAACTTCTTCCAACAAATAATAATTTTATGTGTAACGTAAGAGCACGCACTTCGGTATAGGTATTTTATTTTATTAACAAATAAAGTTTAAGGGATTTAGGGGTTAGTAGGACTGTTAATTACAATTACAAATATACCGAACCGCAATTACGAGTACATTTCTTGTAAATGAAATAAATTAATATTTTCTGAGGTCTGGGTGAAAAATACCCATAGCCCATAGTGCGCGCTGTTACGGGTTAAATGATATTTACACACTATAAAAATTTTTTATCGGCAAATCATTGATATCGTAATTCTGCGGTTCATTGAAATAAGGACAAGCCTATAAAATTTTTAAATTTTATAGTATGATTTTTTTTCTGGCTCTGCCGTGCTGTACGTCACGTCGTGTTAAATATGCACCAAAAACATCTAAACCACAATGATGTATTAATTTAAAAATTGAAATTATTACTTTTTTTTAGTTTGTTGAGCCGAATTATCGATTAATAAGTGCATTTTATCTTTTAGGTTAAAAAATGAAAAAAAAAATCGAGTAAACTTCAACACCCTGCATTTGGAAAATAAAGCATTACTGAAATACATGTATTCGTACTTTTAATCTAGTATTTGATCAAAAAATCAATTAAAAAAATTAGTGACATGTACAAAGATAAGTAGTTAAGGATGATTTGGGATAATAATTATTGTGACACTTGTTTAAAAACACCCTTTATAAAAATAATATATATAATATATCGGGTGATCCATTTGAAGGTAGTTTTTTAAAAAATTCCAAAAATAAGAAAAATTAATTTTATCGGGTAATTTTTGTTATTATACAGTGAGCGGCAAAATTATGGAATAAATTCAATAAAACTGAAACCATAGGTTTCTCAAAAAAAAGTTTTGAATAAAAGTTGTTTGGTTTAAAGGTAGAATCACTAAACGTATTTTTATTTTTTATTTAAAATTTGTTTTCAAGGTCATTTCAAGGTCAACATTGTTTTTTTAAATGCAAACCTATATTTTTTCTAAAAGAAATTTACAGCTCTTCAAAAAATAAGCAACTTTTATCTAAATCATTTTTTATACCATTCTTAGTTTTAAAGTTATACCGAGTTTAACATTTTGGATGGTAAATTTTTATCCCATTGAAATCAAGTGTACTTTACCTTAAAATGTAATTATGTGATGACGTCAACATTTTGAAATAGCAACAACATTTTTTCTGCTTCTTAAAGGATGTTAAAAAAGCATTTTAATACTAATAAAAACTGAACTAAATACAGTTAATAAAAAAATAATGTAATTCATATCAAACCCATAATTCTATTTAATCAGATGTTCAAACCGATGACCACATTCTTCTTGAACATTGCGAATGACTTCGGGACTTATTCTACGAATTTCGTACCTAAGTCGATCTTTTAAATCCTCTAGATTTTGTGGCTTGTTTAGATAGACTTTGGATTTTAAATATCCCCACAAAAAAAAATCAAGGGGTGTTCAACTATGCCTGCCCAAACGTTAAGTTTTTGAGGGTATTGAGTATGATCCTCACTCATCCAATGAGGATTCTCTCTGCTCCAATACCGGCAATTTTGTTTATTCACTACGCCATTTAAGGAAAAAGTGGCTTCGTCCGAAAAAACGATTTGGCGAAGGAATTGTGGATTGCGGTTACATAAATCCTGCATATTTTCACAAAATTGCATCCGGCGATCGGGATCATCTTCATTGAGCTCCTGGACTAGTTGTATTTTATAAGGATGGTACTTTTCTCGTTTTAAAAAACGTAATACAGATCGCTGATTGATTTCGTTATCTGCTGCAACTTGTCGAGAACTACTACGAGGATTCTCCTCAATACTTAACAAAATATAAATTTTAACATTTTCCCTAAGTTTAGCAGGACGCCCGGCATTTGGAATATGTTTAACATGTCCAGTTTCTCTAAATTTTTTCTCGATTTTACTAACCGTGGATTGGCTGATAGGTCTATCTGGATACTTTGCATTAAACATAGTGCATACCTCTTGCTGAGTTCTGGTCTTATCTCCGCATCCAACGAGAATCAAAATTTCAATCCGTTGAGTTTCATTTAAGCGAGCCATTATTTTATTTGCTTACGTTATTGCAAGGCGATTAATAAAAATGATATTATTAAATTTAAGCAAACGCTGGTCGAGCCAAAAATCATGCCTTTTGTAAAATCAATCAATTTAATACGATTGAAATTCATTATACAACATTCAAAAAATTTCAAAAGTGTATTATTTGTTTATTGTTTGTAATGCTAATGTAGATTCTTTGACATTTGGCTTTAATCGGACAAAATAGTTATGTTTTAAGACATTTACGATCTAAAATGCTAAATTCAAATAAACGTTGTTGCTATTTTAAAATGATGACGTCATCACATAATTACATTTTAAGGTAAAGTACACTTGATTTCAATGGGATAAAAGTTTACGATCCAAAATGTTAAACTCGGTATAACTTCAAAACTAAGAATGGTATAAAAAAATGATTTAGATAAAAGTTGTTTATTTTTTGAAGAGCTGTAAATTTCTTTTAGAAAAAATATAGGTTTGATTTTAAAAAAACAATGTTGACCTTGAAATGACCTTGAAAACAAATTTTAAATAAAAAATAAAAATATGTTTAGTGATTACACCTTTAAACCAAACAACTTTTATTCGAAACTTTTTTTTGAAAAACCTATGGTTTCAGTTTTATTGAATTTATTCCATAATTTTGCCGCTCACTGTATAAAAGAACCATTACCATGATAAATTCTGAAGTTCCAATTTTCGATGACGCGTTTGAGCATTTCGAGTAGTATTTGGCTAATAACGGGAGTATTGTTGGCCTCAAATTCCACAATCGTAGCCGACTTATCCATGTAGACTTTGGAGTTCATGCATCGGACTTGGTCGCTTAGGTCATGTAATATCACAGCCTTAGACTTTTTCCTTTAGGGCTACGTAAAGTCAAAAGTGTACATGGATAAGTCGGCTACGATTGGAAGCCAACACTACTCGGGTTATTCACCACATACCACTCGAAATGCTTGTTCAAACAATGCATGCCACACAGTCAATTATGGATTTTTTCCGAGAACAATTCGGCGAACAGTTAATTCCACGCTTTGGACCCGTGAATTGGCGACTTAGGTTATATGATATCACACCCTTAGATTTTTTCCTTTGGGGATACGTAAAGTCCAAAGTCTACATGGATATCACTCGAAATGCTCGAACGCATCATCAAAAATTGGAACTTCAGAATTCACCATTTTACAATTAGCCGCAGTTACGGCCAACGTTTGAAAGAAATTATTTTTAAAAAATAAATGTCAAGAATGGTTCATTTATATTATAACATAGATTACCCGATTAAATTGATTTATGGTATAAGATGGGATTAGAATCATCTTTCACAAGATCGTCAAACTTAATCCCAAATCATCGTCAATTTTTACTTATTTGATACTTTGCTATTAAAAATCCACATCAAATGAATTTACAATAACTATAAAGTATTAGTAGTGCCCTAATACTTTTACGATTTTCTTAAAAATTACACAAGGTCTAATTTCAGTTAAATTTATATCTGCAAAAATGTTCTATAGTTGAAAAATTTTAAAATAATAGCCATCGAAAATATATAATTTTAGTTATAGTCGCCAAGTTTGTAGCATTTATCTTTTTACATTTTTTAACAAAATTCATATTGTAATCTGAGTCCGGATTTTGTTTAGTTGCGGAGTTTTATGAACTCACCAAATCGTTAGCATTTTACGCCAATTCGTCATTTTTTACGTTGCCCTCTTCGCCACAATGATGACGTTTTGGCGACTTTTAGTATACGCCGCAGAAACGAAATCCCGCCTCAGTGTTTTCTTGTATTTTGCTGTACTAGTTAGACAGGGTCTCCCAAAAAGAAGTGCTCAAAAGAAAATCCTAGAAAGTAGACGACATTTCATCGACAAATAATCCAATAGTCAGGGTCGGAACAGCCCAGTTTTTTTTGACGCGGCTTTGAATTTTGTTCCCACAGAAAATGTCGTTAAATGGAAATTCTGTTATAGGTCATAAACTATTTGGTCAATTTACATGAAAAAAGTGTAATGTAAAGCTAATTAATGCCACTTTGACTTGAGGTTATAAAATCAACATCAATAAATTATTTTGATAAATAAAAACATTGTTTATGACAAAAATTATTGAGAATTCACTTTTTTTCTTGATATTTTCGCTCATATCTCTGAAATATGCCTCATAACGGCAGCACTTTACATGCGAAAATTTCACAGTAAACTCTCTCAATTAAAAAAAATATTCAGTGTTCTATCTCTTTTACTTTAGGAGCAGTGATGGTAAGAAAAATACCCTGCGCTTGTAACTTCAAGTAGTAGGTTAACAAAAAACTTGGAAAATTTGGCAGTGGTTAAAAAATAAAATGAAAATATGTTTAATGCCATAATTATGAAACAGAAACATTACTGAATTAATTAATATTCAAAATGTTGACCATTACCTGACCCTCAACCTCCTAATACGTCAAGTCACTCACGCAGAGTAATTTTCTACCATCACTGCTCCTTGAGAAAAAGAGATAAAACACTGATTATTTTTAATTGATAGACTTTACTCTAAAGTTTTATGAATGTAAAAAATGGTACTAATATTGGGTTTATTTCATAGATTGAGCGAAAATTAATAAAAATGGAAGTTTGATTATTTTCTTTTATTTTCGCTTACATGTTTAAAATAAGCCACATAAAGATACAATTTTTTCACATCCCTAGAACTTCACAGTAAGATCAATGAATTGAAAAAAAAAACCAGGGTTTCATCTATTTTCTCTAGGAGCAGTGGTGGTATAAGAAAAATACTTTGCGCGAGTGACTTGACGTAGGGGGTTGAGGGTCAGGTAATGGTCAACATTTTGAATATAAATTAATTATGTAATGTTTCTGTTTCATAATTATGGCATTAAACATATTTTCATTTTATTTTTTAACCACTGCCAAATTTTCCAAGTTATTTGTTAACCTACTAGTTTTGCGGACCTGAAAAAAGTGGTAACTTTATGGAGCTTATTTAAAAGATATGAGCGAAAATGCAAAGAAAAAAAATGAATTTACATAATTTCTTCTAAAAAGAATATTTTTCTCTATCGAAATAATTTTTTGTAATGTCAACACGAAATAATAGTGTTTTATTTAACTATAATTAAATTACATGATTTTTGCCACCATCCATTTGATGCTTTAAAGTTTTCCAATTTTAAACTTTTCTGTTTCCACAGCTTTGGCATTAATTATAGTTCCAGATATTGGTATGTTTTTATTTCTGGCTCTGCAAAACCAACTGTAGACGACCTGATCTAGTGCCATACCTTCAGTCTTGGGAAACTTACGTTTCGTTCCAAATTAGAGCCATCTTCAAAAAGTTAGACTAACAATGATTAAAACAAATACAACTAACCAAAATATTAATAATTTTGCACTATAAATACTATGTTTTAATCATTCCTAAATAAAACTGATAGGATATGACGCTATGAGGAGATAAAATTATCTTTGGGTAGGCCCTGTGGTGGCCGCGGCCGTTCTAAGAATGTGACCGTTATCAAGGGTCGATTAACATATACTTAAACCAACCATTAGTTCAGTATATTTTCATAGAATTGGCCGCCTAATAGAGGTGGACGTTCCACGAAGGTAGCCAATAATACAGGTTTTACTGTATAACAGAATTTCAAATTAAGGACATTTTCTGTAAGCACAAAATTGAAAGACCAGTAAAAAACAGACTATTGGGTTTTTTGTCGATAAAACCTTGTCAACTTTCTAGGTCTAGGATTTTCTTCTGAGCACTTCTTTTCGGGACAACCTGTATATATGTTAAAATTTGTTACAATGAATTTGTTATTGTAGGATTTTAAGTTGAAATTGCCTTGATTAATGACTTCTCAATCTGCCTAATTAACTCATACTATAAGAGTTAGGTATGTTTTAACGGTTTAAACATTGTTGTTGGAGATTTATAATAGAATTGGAGGACATGTAAGACAACTGTAAATAATTAGTTTAAAAAATATTTTCGTAACATTGTGCCAATTAAACTTTATGACATAAATAAATTTTAAATATTTCAGCAGATTCCACTTATTCCGCACATCACATCGCAAAATTTCGAATCACCAAATATTAGTACAAAAATTATTTGTGAAATAGCAAAATTGGTTTAATTTTTGAAATTGCTTTTATCAGTCATCGATTGATTGTCATAATCTTTAGTGAATTACCACGGTACAAATAGAGACATGAATTATCCATGTTTATTTAATTGATCCTGCTTCAGCCTTGGTGTTTGATTTCAAATATACAAATTAATCACTTGATATATATGTACTACAGAAAACGTAAAGTATATAAAATATAAAATTATAACATTTAATATATTCTCTTTGTTTCATTTATTATTGGATTACTAGAGAGTAATTTTGTAAATTACAGATACGTAGTGTTGGTAACCACGAAATGGCCACCCCCGTGAGGTGGAGTTGCCATTAAATTTACACTCGCTATAAATCAGTTCGGAATCTGACATGAATAAACATTGAGCATTATTGCTGTTTATACAGGGATTTAAGTAAATATTATATACACATTACGTCTGTAAACATAAACAGATCTATAATTAATGGAATTTATAGTGACTAGTTTTTATAATATACAACTTAATATTTATATAACTTAATCATGAAAAATAAACAACTACTAAAACATTTTTTCAAAAAATGTTTTATGTTTATATCTTAAGAGCTTATTAAAATTACCTATTGTAATGAAACTGCTTTTAAATATAAATCTTGACCTGCACGCTTTAGTACTTAATGTTAGATTTCTAAAGCTAAAATTACGAGGGAGGGAAGTGAATTGAACATAGTTTTATATTCCATATCAAATAGTAATTCACACAAAAGGTACTCCGAATTTTGGTATAAAAAGAAATAAATAGTACGTAGTAGACTGGAATACGCGTCAGGCGTCAGTTATTTGGTGTCCAAGCTATGCAAATATGTCTAATTTAATTGAAGGTGTTCAAAAAAAGCGGATGCGTATACTTGCATATAAACTAATAACTAAATATTCTTAAAGAGGAATACAACTATACTACTATACTTACTTGAATATTTTAATTTACTTCCATTGTATCAAAGGCACTGTCACAATGATCTTATAACATTGTTTAAAATTGTAAATGGTTATATCAAATGTTCACATCTACTTAGTCTTTTAAATTTTCACATTAATCCCCATAATATGATAACCCGTAATAATTATATATTTAGACTCGATACCCATATTACCAATTTTGGGCTGTATTCTCCACTTGCTCGGCTTGCACGTAACGCCAATATTTTGACCAATTACTCAAACTTCCATTTATTTAACTACACCTTAAGTCAATTCAAAGTTAAACTAATTCGAATTTCTGGTGATGAACTTAACGTACGAATTTATACTTATTTTTATACTTAAAATTTACACTTTGTTAGACTTATGTTTATTATAGCTTACTAAATTGTTTAATATTTCTTGTAAAATACTCACGCTATTTATGTATGTATATTTTTTTTTCTAAAAAGGGCGTGTCCCGTAATAAAATATTGGTATTATTATTATTATTAAATATTATGTGATTCATTTTTGAGACCCAACATTATGAAATTATTAAAGTGCAAAGTAATAAATTGTAAAATTGTGATAAACTTTTATCATTTATGGACTTATACAAAGTTAATTATTTAATTAAAAATTAATTATCATCCAATAAATTTTATAAAGAATATTTTAACATTGAAGGTGGTTTTGTTTTTATTAAGACAAATCTGCCAAAATCCCAAAACAATATTTTTTTTTAATTTTAAAAATAAATTATCTAAGCTATTAAAATTATGTTACATATGTACGTGTTGCGAGGGTGGGAAAGTTTAATTTATTATTCTTCATAACTTTTTGAAAATTGTAAGTGTTTAAAGAATACACTGAATTAATAATGAAAATTTTTAAATTCTTGTATAATACTATACATATAATAGTATTATATATAATATATTAGTTAGTCAAACAGTTGTAAATTTGTTCTAAGTAGCAGTAAAATATGTTTTAAAGTACTTTGTGAAAGTTTTAATGTTTAGTGGGTGGGGACCAGAAAATGGCAGAGTTGTAGTTGACACATGTAAAATATGTGATGGCAAAGTGCGCTGTCGGTTTTTGCCGCAGGTATGCAAAGATAAACGCATGTAAGATACTAATGTTATATATGTTTCCCCAAGATATTTATATATTACCTCAAATCTTTTTTGTTGTCATACAAATGCCTTACATAACTTCTTTTCTAAGTAAAAGAACTTTTCCAGACTTTCCATTAATCATTTATTATTTCCTTTTCCTTATTCTTCTTATCGGTCATTTAAGCTAAGATAACTGGAGTACTAATTACCTTAAATACAAATTTACACCATACTCCTTATATTTATATTATTCGTAAGTTACAAAGCCACTTACCTATTCGAATGCTGACCCTTTTTCCGGACTCCCAGATTACAAATTGGCGAATGCCCCAGGACGGAAATTGAATACAACTTATACCGAACTTGTATTTTTAACATACATTTATTCTTACAACTTCATAAATTAAATCACCATAAATAAATAATTTTTTTTCTTTGATCCCAACTACAAATTTTCATATAATTTGCAAGTTATTTATAAAATATCTTTTAAATATATTTACTTATATTTTTGACTTTTATATTATAACATTGACTAATTACAATGTTTAATTCAACATTTAAATAATTATTTGTGCTGATTACAAAAATTATAATCATTTCTTTCAGGTAAGGTCACTTTCCAAAAAGGTTAAGTTTTGTAGAAAATAAACGAAAAAAATGATATTACTATATTTGTTTTATAACTTAACTTGAACAAAAAATAATAGGAAAAATAAGGTCTGCAGAGGGATATACATAAAAGAAAAGTATCAAAGGGCTATTGGAATATTCTAAACTTATTTTTATTAATTTTCATATTCTGTCCAATTTGCTGGTATTTCATTTTATTGCAAATATTTAAAATTTCGATTTATGCTTCCTTGTAAAGTATACAGGGTGTTCAATTTAAAAGGAGCCACCCCAAATAATACTCGAAAATATATTTTAATAAAATCTTGGAGAGACAGGTCAATTTTTATATTCAGGGAACCATGTTTTTACAAATAAAATTAAAGTTGTCTTTGCAACCCCTTACCCCGCAAGAAAGCCCCTTTGATTACTTTAAATGGGAATACGGGTCGTGTGATGCATTATTTTAAAGATCTTTTTGTCATGAAAATAAAAATATGATATGTTTTGACTACATTTTAATTTAGTCATTTATAGGACACGATAAAATGAAAAGGTAAAAAGTAAATTATAACAAAAATTAATAAAAATATATGGTACCTTACGAACCGATGAGAAGTTAGCAACAAATTTCCAGCAACAAAAATTTTACATGTATTTTTCCATAAGAGGATTATCGCCTATAACTTCTTCGTATTAAGCCGCATAAAAATATATTAAGGGATGCAGTTCTTTTGAAAATAATCCCACAAAAAAATAATGGTACCAATGAAAAGGTCTCTTCATTTCCTTTAAAATGATGTGTAACACAATGCTTTTCTTTTTATATTTTTTTAAATAATAAACGAAAAAGCCTATTTTTTTCTAATTATCACCGAATAACATTCTTCAATTAAAATGCACAAAAAAACTAACCACACCAATAGTTAAAATTTTTAATGCGATGTTAGCCTCATCCCGGTTAATGAGTTGGTTTCATAAATAACAAATTAGGTCACCTAACACTTCTCAAATAACGCACAAAAAAGTTAATCACACCAATGATTATCATTTTTCAAGACGATCAAATTGATAAATAACACGATGCTAGCCTTTGTCAGGTTAATGAGCTGTTTTTTTAAATAATGTATTAAGTCACCTAACTCCTTTCAATTAACTTGCACAAGTGCGAGTAACAAAAAACACACCTGCAAAGTATCTATAAATAGTTTCAACAAAGCAAGCATGTTTGCTTTTTCATCACTTCTCCACTGTTCGCCGTTCGCCCGTCTCTGGTTGGTTAGCGGCTGCACGTGGTTACAACTTTTTTGTGCAACTTAATTGTAAAGTGTTAGGATACTAATTACGTTAATTAAAAAAAACAACTCATTAACCGGAAAGAGGCAAGTAATCCTCTTGAAAAATCATGATCATTGGTGTAATTAACTTTTTTGTGCAAGTTAATTGAAAGGAGCCAGGTGACTTAATTCGTTAATTATAAAAATCAGCTCATTAAAAGGACAAAGGCAAGCAGTGTGCCACAGTATTATTATTCTGTGGTGCCACATATCAATCTAATCCTTTCGAAAAATCATGATCATTGGTGGTATTAACTTTTTTGTGCTAGTTAATTAAAAGGAGTCAGGTGACTTAATTCGTTAATTAAAAAAAACCGCTCATTAACCGGACAAAGGCAAGGATTGTGCCATATATCAATCGAATCCTCCTGAAAAATCATGATTATTGGTGTAATTATCTTTTTTGTGCAAGTTAATTAAAAGGAGTTAGGTGACTTAATTCGTTAATTAAAAAAAACAGCTCACTAACCGGACAAAGGTAAGCATTGTGCCATATATCAATCTAATCCTCTTGAAAAATCATGATCATTGGTGTAATTAACTTTTTTGTGCAAGTTAATTAAAAGGAGTTATTTGACTTAATTCGTTAATTAAAAAAAAACAGCTCATTAACCGGAAAAATTCAAGCATTGTGCCATATATCAATCGAATATACATTTTTGATTTAAAATGCATCATGCATATGTTTTAGTAACGAGCTCAAAACTCTTGCCATGGGAGAATTTGTATATTAAATTAAAATTCAGATACTACCACTCTATTATTGTCAATTATTAGAGAGTGGATATGATCTAAGGGTGGTAGAGACCTTTCAAGAAAAATTTGCCTCGAGTGCGTAACCTGTTTTAAGGTGAAGTCTATTTCAATAAACCAATTCATGGGTAATTTGCCAAGACAAAGGATGTAAGGTAACCAAGGCGTACCCATGCCTCTTTGTTTGTTTTAGTACGCGTGCCATACCCCTAGAGTTGGTCTCAGATTTCACTTCAGATTGCTTCATGTTCGCGTTATAACACCCTCTGAAATTTTCTATGACAATGGCACCACTTTTATTGGTGCGCATAATGAAATGCAAGAGTTGGGTGAATTCCTCAAAGACAGTCGCTCAAATTTACGAAAAAAGTTAGCTAAAATGTCCATAAAATGGAATTTCATTCTCCCTCAATCGCCCAATTTTGACGGATTATGGGAGGCGGGAGTGAAGTCCATGAAGAGAGAAGTTAGAAATTGCTTATTAACTTATGAAAATTTAAATTCAATCTTGATACAAATTGAAGGAATAATAAATTCAAGACCGTTAAGTAGAGGACTTAACGGTCTTGAATTTATTATTTCTCCGATCCTTCAGATTAAAATCCTCTAAATCCATCGATTTTCCTGCTGGGACGGTTTCAAAATACTTAACCTGAAGCCAGCGTACAACACATTTCCGAAAACCGCCTCAATAATTACCAAGCCATGCAGAAAATACGACATGACTTCTGTACGCGGTGGTCAAAGGAATATCTTCATGAGCTGCAGTAGAGAGGCAAGGCAAACAACTCCATCCAGAGTATCGACGTTGGCGAGATGGTTCTAATTCGTGATGACAACTTGCCTCTTCTTTCATGGCAAGTTGGTTGCATCAATGAGGTCCACAGCGGTGAAGGCAACATTGTTCGCGTTGTATTCATAAAACCCGGTACTGATGTCTTAAAAGGTGCCGTCAGTAAAATCTTTCCTAAGTGCTTTTAATTAATGTTGAAAGATGCAAGCTTTCAAGGCCGGAAGCTTTAGCTTTCTTAAAAATGATAGTGCGAACGTAAGCAATGCGCGCATGTCTATAAACCCCAATGGGGAAAACATGTATAATAGCGAGTGCGGGGTAGTTGCCTCGATACTTCGATAAAGCGCACACGTATTTGTTAGGCCTGGCATTAACTGTTATACTTATGTAAAAGTAACCACAAAAAGGTGTCTTATAATAAAGAATTATTTATCTACAATCACATTTATTCTTATTTTATCTAACCTGCCCATGCCTGACAAAAAATAGGAGATTTTGATCTACTTGATAGGTGTAAACCCGCTCCAACAAATTCAATTTCAATACCAACCAGTTACGTTTTTGAAAAAATTTTGTATTACAAAGGTCCAAAAACCAATTTTTGCTAACGAAAAGCATGCTTTTCATACATTTTGCCGACTATCTTCTTAACAAGTGATTGCCAACAAGCTTGCGGTACATCCAATAAAAAACAATTGTCAGTGAAGGAAATTAATCCAAATATTCAGAATATCAAGCAAATTCTGATTCTCCTCACTTTAAATTCATGAAAAATTCTATTTCAAAGTGCCTCCAAAAACACCAATAGAACTATTGTATTAAAAAACAGTGAGTGTATTTGTGTGGGTACTTTAATTTACCAAGACCAGGGATTGAAGATGGAGTAAAAAGTATTGAAACTATCACAAAGGTAGGTGAAAACACCAAAGACTTCTTTGTATACTTAATTTTTTTCCAATTAAGGAAGGAACTGAACCTCTAATTCAAATGTTTTGTGAAGGAATTATTAATAAACGAACAAATCTCTACTACTTTTTCCATTTGACCGGCTTTATATTTCCAATAATAACAAAAATACCCATGCAGTCCAACGTCCCGCGATCTGACCTGCATTTAGGGTACTATACGTAATATAAAAAAAAGCAAAGAAGTGTTCTTCATAAAAAAACTAATTTATTTTTCTTATCAAAATTCAGGCAGCTTTAAACCCATACTAACGTTCAGTTTCTCTGCCATGTCTTGAGGCCAAACTAAATATTATGCTGCATCTCAAGATGTAAGTTCAGCTTACCACGTCGAAATCTTGTCTTTAATCTCGTCAAGCCGAGCTTATACATAAGTTTTCGATTTTGAGCTTATAATCTTCAAACCATACTATTGTGTGCCCACCCTGAATTCGTGTATATATTTTGTATATTATCATATTTTCAGTTATCATTGTAACACTATTTTTTTTGAAAGCTTATTTTTTAATGAAACGTGCTCAGAAATTATAGAGGGTGGCCCAACCCCTCACCGAGTTATGGAGGGAAACTACCCCTTCAGAAATCTTAAATGGCAATAGGGGTCGAGTGATACTTCATTTTAAAGCTCCTATTATTCTCTATACAGCTGTCATATTTTCTTTTTAATTTGATGGAATATTTGAGAAGTTATAGCATTTTCAGGTTAGACATGTAAAACGCGTTTTTAACAGGTGACATGGGCTAAAAGGCCTTTAAAGCTTGATTTTGTTAAAAATAATTACTACTTTGATTCCCCATCTAATAAGGATTAACCGGTTTCAGCGTCTTTTTTCAAAATACTTTTGGTTTCCACCCAAGTTATTTTGAAAACAAGTAATTTATGACAAATAGCCTGAAACCGATCAATTGTTATTTATTGGGGAACCAATGTATGGTTGCATTTATTTTTATTGCAACTTTTAACAAAATAAAGCTTTAAAAGCCTTTTCAACCCATGTTACCTGTTAAAACGCGTTTTACATGTCTAACGTGAAAATGCTATGACTTCTCAAATATTCCATCAAATTAAAAAAAAAATATGACAGCTGTATAGAGAATAGTAGGAGCTTTGCAATGATGTATCACTCGACCACTATAGCCATTTAAGATTTCCGAAGGGATAGTAATCATTTAAAAAAGCTAAATGTCTTTCCTTGTAGCCCTAGTTAACTTTAGTTTCACGTTAATTTCCACTTTGGAAATACCATCTATACAGATTAATCTGTTCCTAGTTAAAGATTATAATTAAAACCATTTTATCAGGAATAAACACAAGAACCCTAAACAACTTTTTTTTAATTTTGGAAACTTCCTTAATTTAAAGGAATGTAACAATAAATCAAACTTTTATTCCTAAAATAGGATTTTCTTCAAATAAATAAAAAATATATGCATATCATGACCTCACACTTAGTATTATTTCTATTATATTAATGATTATATTTCTTAAGAAATATATTTAATTTGCAATAAAAAATTACGTTTATTAAAACTTTTTCTTTAAAACTTTTAAATTTAAAATTGATTGTTTTGACAGCGGTGAACGCTGTTACATATGAAGTCATCATATGGAGGCATCAATGGCACCGTTCGTGCAAGATCAGCGTATCGCCTTCCATGGGACATCGCCCTAATTATTATAATGCCTAAATTGCATTTTTTATGATTAGTTAACAATAAAATATTATAAATATATGTAAAGTTCAATGAATTAATCAGTTATCGAATAAAGCTTAAACTTGTAAATCTCAGATCGGAACCAACGAAAGTTTGACGACCAGAATTAAGACAACAAGAAAAATTCGATCGCTCCAAAAAATTTGACTGACAAAGTAAGTGCCAAATTTTTCTGTCCCTAAATTTTCCCCCAAATTGCCAATTGTTAGGAAGCTCACTTTGATAAGTTTACTAAATTTATGAGTGATAGCGACAGTACCACTTCTTCAAATTGTTTTAACGATTCACTTGAGGAATCATTTTTAGATAATACTTTAGAATTAGATCAATTAATTTTACAAATAAATAGCTTAAATATTAACGAAATGACCCAAAATCAAGCAGCAGGCCCCGCCGCTGTTCTCTTTGACTACCAATTATTAAAACTTAATATCGAAACAATCCCCACATTTGACGGAAATAATGATATGACCGAAATCTTTATTTCACGTTGCGAATCAGTTCTTGGGGAATTTCGAAATCTAAATAACTTGCAAATTAATAGTTTTTTAATAAAAGCTGTAATCAGCAAGCTGCGAGGACGTGCACTCATTGCAATCGGATCTCGCACAGAGCTAAGAACGTGGGATGAAATTAGAACTAACCTACGTCAACGCTTTGGTGACTTACGTAACTACGATTGTCTAGTGCAGGACTTAATAAATTTAAAACCTTTAAAAAATGAAAAGCCATTGGATTGTGCTGAGAGAATTCAATTAGCAAGTAGCAAATTAGCATCCAAAATTAATTCCTTGTCAGACGATGAGTTAAATAATGCCGGCAAAGTCATACATTTACAGCAATATGACGCTACTGCATTAAAAACATTCGTTCGTGGCTTACGAGGCCAATTGCAGAGCATTTTTAGGCTTAGAAACCCCGATAGCTTGGAAGCCGCTGTTAATTATGTAATAGAGGAAGAAAACTTCCAATACACTTTAGAACCTTCCCAAATGCAAAATCCAAAATTTAACGCTTTACCATTTAGGCAAAATTTTCAACAGCAACAACAGCAACAACCTCATTTTTCAAGACAAATTTTACCCCAAACTAGGAACCAACTAATGCCATTTCAACCATCTAACTTCCCTAGCCAACCTATTAACTTGCAACCAAGACAAGCACCACCACAAAAATTCTTTACCAACAGGACAATTCCAAGGACGTACACAACAAATGTCATATACCCATGGACGTGGACTTAACTCGTAATACCCGTAATACAATTCAAAGGCAACCTCCACAATTCAGTAGGCCCTACCAAACATCAAGATTTCCAAGTTCGGGCCCGCGCAACTTTATTTCGGAAAAACTTTATCAAATGTCGGACGAAAATTGGAATAATTGGACCACGAAGTTTACCCAGAAAATTATTCGATAGAATTTCCCCCGAAAGAACCAGAAATTTATGAAGAAGAAGAAATTTATCCCTACACAGATTCCCAGGACGAGGAAAATTTTCAAGTTACCAGCCCGAAACCACCAGAAACGTAATCGAGATAACCAATGAACTCGGAAAAAATCCTTTAGCGTACATAAAAATCAAGAACCCTCCAGCAAAACTTCTCATCGACACCGGATGCTTCACTTCAATCTTAAGACCAGAAATTGCACAATCATCATTTCCAGGGCAGATATATCATCAAAATTCAATCATCAAAACTTGCAACGGTGAAACAAGAGCACAATTTCGAGTACAAATACCAGCCTTTGAAGAATTCAACACCAATAAAAATATCAATTTTCTACTATATGACTTTCACGATTTTTTTGACGGATTTCAAAATATTGTTGACCTTAACCTCGTCCTAGACCCGACAAATCAAACTCTCTACAACGAACACGTAATGATTCCTTATTATTACAGACAACCGATGGAAACATCACAAAAATTTGAGGTAAACACTCACGAAATCATCTTGCTAAATTTACCTGTTTCGTATAGAAATGGTGACATCTTAATTCCAGAACTAAAAACCAACGACGTTTGCATCCCAGAATCATTATCATGTGCTAAGGATGGATTTGCTAAAGTGGAAATTCATAACTACACGGATCATAACACCACCTTCTCGATCACCGACCCTCTAGAAGTTCTCCAGTTTTTGAAGATACTTTCGAAATGTATAATATTGATTCCAATTTAATTTATGCAGACTCCAATATACCAGAAGCAGGAATTGAAGATCTTATACGAACAGAACATCACAATAGGGAAGAAAAACATAAACTTGTACATCTATGCAAAGAGTTCAAAGACATTTTCCACAAGAGAGAGGACGCCCTAACATTCACGAACACCGTGAAACATCAAATAAAAACATCCGACGAAGTTCCCGTGCACTCCAAATCATATAGGTATCCATTTATACACAAGAAGGAAGTTCACAAGCAAATAAACGAAATGCTTGCTAACGGAATAATTCGACCAAGTAACAGCCCTTGGAGTTCTCCGATTTGGATTGTCCCTAAGAAGGTCGATGCTTCGGGACAAAAGAAATGGCGTAACGTCGTCGACTATAGAAAAGTCAATGAAAAAACAATTACAGATCGCTACCCCATACCCAACATTACGGACATACTGGACAAATTAGGTAGAAGTCAATACTTTTCAACACTGGATTCCACCAGATTGAAATGGATCCCAATTCTATTCAGAAGACAGCATTTAACGTAGAGAACGGACATTTTGAGTACCTAAGGATGCCATTTGGTCTCAAAAATGCACCTGCAACATTTCAACGTGTGATGAACAACATCCTTAAAGATCTTCAGGATAAAGTATGTCTCGTCTACATGGACGATATAATCATTTTTTCAACATCATTGACAGAGCATATTCAAAATCTTAAACTAGTGACCTCAAGATTAAGACGGAGTAACCTAAAAATACAATTGGACAAATCCGAATTCCTCAGAAAGGAAGTGGAATTTTTAGGTCACATCATAACATCAGATGGTATAAAACCCAATGCATGAAAAAATCGAGGCAATTAAGAAACTGCAAAGGAAATAAAATCATTCCTGGTCTCCTAGGATACTACAGAAGATTTATAAAAGATTTTGCAAAAATTACAAAACCTTTCACGAAGTGTCTCAAGAAGAGCGCAAAAATAACTCACAATCAGGAATTTGTTAAAACCTTCGAACTCTGCAAAACCATTTTGACCAATGATCCGATCCTACAATTTCCCAACTTCGAGAAACCGTTTATATTGACAACAGATGCTTCGAATTATGCCTTAGGAGCTGTTCTATCTCAAGGACAAATTGGGAAAGATCTACCCATCGCCTATGCATCAAGGACATTGAACCCAGCAGAATGTAATTATTCCACCATCGAAAAAGAGCTACTAGCCATCGTATGGGCAACCAACCAGGCCTTATCTGTTTGGAAGAAAATTTACAATCTGTACGGACAATCAACCGCTCAAATGGATTTTCTCCTTAAAAGAAGCCAATTCTCGTTTAGTAAGATGGAGACAAAAGCTCGAATAATATGACGCAAACGCAGTCGCTTTGTCAAGAGTTGAAATTCACAACACGGAAACAGAATCATTACAAGTTAATTGCGGTGAGCCAAACCTCGAAGACGTCTTAGACCCGAACGAACTTGAATGGTACATGAAAAATAAACCAGCCGAAATAACAGTGGATCAACTAAACGAAAAATCGTTAGAGCCCCAACTTCTGAAGTTCGTTAAATCATAGATTGCTCCAAATAATCTTTATGCCTTATACTTTGATGACGAAAATTCCATGGCAGCAATAACTCGAGTCATCCGAAAATATTTCAAGCCCAAGTCTCTTAAATTGGTAGATTGTACAAAAATTGTTCTTGATATCACAGATGTTAATGAACAAAATCTAAAAATTCAATTCAACCACGAGACAAAAACATGCCACAGAGGTATCAATGAAACTGTCCAACATCTTAATGCCACTTACTACTGGCCCAACTTGACAAAAATGGTACAAGAATACATTACTAGATGTGAAATTTGTCAAACATCAAAATACGAAAGGAATCCTCCCAAGTTGAAATTCGAACTCATTCCAACATATTCGAAACCTTTTGAAGCCCTTCATCTAGATGTATTTCGTATTAATAACAGAAGTTTCTTCACCATACTCGATAATTTCTCCAAATATGGTCAAGCATACCCCATTTCAATTATTAACATTAATCATGGAACACCAAAATCAATTACCACTGACCAGGGAAAGGAATTTAAAAATCGATTTCTGGACGAATTCTGTAAACTCCACCAAATATAACGTCACTATACAACTGTAAGGTATTCTAACAGTAATTCGCCTGTAGAAAGATTTCATTCTAGCTTAGCGGACTCCATACACCCCGGAAAACATATCGATCATCTTATGAAATTAGTGATACTAGGTTATAACAACTCTATTCACAGTTCCACAAAATTTACCCCTTTTGTAATAATCTACGGAAATACTGACAGAACACTTGAAATTACCGAAAATTACATTTTAAATGAATACACAAACAAGCACAAGGACATGCTAAAATTATTTCATGAAAAGGTAAAAACTTTTAATGAAGAGAGATGAATTTGATTTCAAAAATAAACGAAAATCCTGAAAACCCCACCACCTAAACAGAAGGACAATCTGCATTTATAAAACAGCTACCAAGATCAGCAAAACATAAACCTCGTTTCATTAAAACTAGCTTTGTCAAAGATTCTGACAAAAAGTTAGTTACTACCAATGGAACTCTGCACAAAAACATCTTGAAAAAACCTAGAATAGTAACAAATGATTATCCTTTACAGCATGAACATCCAAATCCTACTGCTGGTCATTCTTTAAACACTCCAGTGTAGAACTCAAGGAATAAAAATAACTCCAATAAAATCCAGTATCCTTCCATTTAAATTGGGTAACGCCAGAATAGTAATTTCTAAACATACCTTCATTCATTACCTTGATCTGAAACCTCTTACTAACCAAACGTCTCTACTAACAAATCAACTGACCTCTATTAAACAATTATCATTACCACTGAATCTAACAACAACTCCTCTGTTGATACAAGAATTATCTAAATACGCGGAGTACATAATTAACGATGCGAAAACCAAACTCGAAAATTTAAAACCAATTCAAAGAACAAAACGTTGCTTGTTCAATGCTATCGGCAAAATTGACAAATGGCTATTCAGCACTCTCGATTAAGACGACAGACAATTTTATGAACAAACTATTAACCAACTTCAATCCAATTCCGTAATTGTACAAAGTAATTTTCACCAACAAATATCTCTAAATAAAGAGCTCATCAGAAAATTTAATAAGTCCATTGAAACACTAGATTCAAATCAAAACGTAATCAAACAAAGAATTGATCAACTCAGTAACGATATATCCAAAAATTTATATGAATTTTCAAATTATTTACACTTCCAATCAATATTGAACCAAATTATACTAAATGAGAAGTTTTAGTAACTCTTTTGGACAATATTGAAAATGCAATAATGTTCGGAAAACTAAATTCATTACACATTGTCGTCATAAACCATAGCGACCTAGTCAAAATTCTTAACACCTTAAACAAATATTATAAACGCGACCAACTAATTGAACTTAAAAATAGTAGAAACTACTACCAACTGGCAAGTCTCCAAACAATTTTCCAAAAAGACAAAATGCTTTTCTCTATACATTTTCCAATCACCAAACCAATTAACTACAAACTGTACAAACTCTACCCAGTTCCATACAAAAAACCTCACCATTATTCCAAACTAACCCTATTTGGCACTTAACCAAGAAGAAAGCTTCTACGAGCCAGAGGAATACCCTAAACTGGAAGAGTATTACATTTGTACAAATCCAAAGCCAGCTGACCCATCACCAACTTCATCGGAAACGCCAATCAAGGAAACTGCCATCTCACCAGAGTATCATCAAAAGAAAACATCATCGAGCAAGTTTCATTCAGTCACACGATCCTGGTACCACGAGAAAATGGAACCCAAATTTTAGAAGATTGTCAAAAGAAACAATACTCCATCATCAAAGAGCCAAGCCAACCACATCAACAACATCCGATATCAAGAGATAAAACCAGAAATCGGAAGCAAATCAACATATTACGCATTTAGAGTACCAGTCGCTCTTCTCATTATCATTGCTGCTTTACTACTTATAGCTAGAAGAAGAAAATTTCACCATCAAAAGGAAAATCCTGAATTGAAGATTCGCATCGAAAAATCTCCCCAGTCTTAACGGGAGAGGAGTTACATATGAAGTCATCATATGGAGGGATCAATGGCACTGTTCGTACAAGATCAGGGTATCGCCTTCCATGGGACATCGCCCTAATTAATATAATGCCTAAATTGCATTTTTTATGATTAGTTAACAATAAAATATTTTAAATATATGTAAAATTCAATGAATTAGTCAGTTATCGATTAAAGCTTAAACTTGTAACGTCTTTTCTGTGTTTTTTAAACCTGATCGTCGGTCCGAATTCCAAAATTACGTTAGTGAATTTGGCGACGCCGCATTCTACTCGTTTAACCTTGTTACCGGTCGGTGTTTAGTCAACCTCAGATAAGAAATATTTGGATATGCCGTTTTGTGATTGATTACAGCTAGTGTGTTATGAGGAGATTTGATTTACATGGAGTCATAACGGTTGAATTGAAATAACTGTCATTAATTACTAAGAATCACGTACGTAATCAACATGATTTTTAATTGGGAATTCCAGCTACCAATAGAGAGCGCTCTACATGTAAACAAACATGGCAGAAGTCAGGTAGTGTCCAATAAAATCTTGCACATTATAATCACATCACAAAGAGAATAATGGCGTCGAGTTCCTCATTGATAGGTTCACTTATTTGCTGCGAGCAGAAGTCTAGAATTTGCACTAGTCTTAGATAAAATAATCAATAAATTGTACCTTGTATAAAAATAGAGTTTTAATTTTAGAAATGTTAAGCTAATATGTTTTCGAATAAATTTTGATGGCATCAGTATGTGTTCGGTATACAACTAATATAACCTTTTTTTATTCAAATACCTATTAGAATCATTAAAGTAAAATTAGTTTTGGGTTATTGGAAGCCATATGTTTTTTGACGTAAGTGGATACATTTTCGTTTTTTAAAGGCAAATATAATATCTAAAATAATGTTTTTAAATTTAAAATTCAAACTCAAATATAGACAATCCTTTCAATAGTGTCTTCGTCTAAAAACACTAAAAGCATTAAGTTATAGTATAAGTGCTTTTAGTATTTTTTAACGAAAACATAATTAAAGGAACTGTCTATATTTTAGTCGGAATTCCTCCTGAAAAAAAATCTATTAATGAAATGGACTCTACATGATACTGCATTTGGTTTAGTTTTTGAAGTGAATTCTTACATTTTCTGATTTAATTAAAACACATTACTATTTTAATGAACGAATAAATATAAGTCACTTACCGTAATAGGAAGTAAAAGTTCATGAGTTTCATTGCCATTCCAAAGTCGCGACTCTTCCGGTAAAAACGACAAATCACAAGAGAGTGTCTCTAACTTTTCGTCAAGTTGTGAAGGAATTCTATATGGAATTACGAGTTCTGTAGTAAAACCAGAAATAATCCCACTTTTCACGTTAGTGGTTGTCCCAACTGGGGTATAAGCAGACGGGACAGTTGTAGAACTTGATGTAGTTGTAGCTTTGGATGTAACTACCTTTGTTGTTGTAGTCGAAGTAATTGAAATTGTCGATACTTGGCCCATTATTGTCTCGGTGGAGATTATTCTTAAAGGACTTGTTTTCGTTACGTTATGCGACGGAACCGAAGTTAAAAGGGTTATTGAAGGCGGTACTTCCAGCTTCTCAGAAACCGGCGAGCAGGTTAAAAGTGTCACCTCAAATAAAAACAGCACAATTGCCGCTCTGCGATTCAGATATTTCATTTTAGCCGATTTTCAATTGATAGATATTATTTCACACTACCAAACCGCAATGGAGAGATATTTTAAAACGAAACCCGCTTCATCACAAATAACACGAATCTGAAAACAAAGAAAAAAATTAAATATTTTGAAAATAATATGTTTATTAGAGTTAACAAAAATAAAGGTTAATAAAATTTCATTATATGAGGTTATCTTATTATTATTACCCAATTAGTTTGATAATAGTTATTTATGTGACACGTGCGAAATAGTCTATTACGCAACGAGCTAGAAAGTGACAAATTTTGTGCGAGTGTGAAAATAGCCGAACGAGGTGCCAGCCGAGTGAGGATAGCACACGAGCAACGAAATTCACTTACGCTTTTTTTCGACGACCATGGAGATTTTGCGACCATTATTAATATTTTGTAGTAACAACTAAAAAGTCATAACATAACCTGTGTTGGCATCAGCTCATCAGCTGACATTACAGTTATCGATTATTTTTAGTTAAATGTATTAATTGTAGGTGGTGCTGTTTTGACGGAAGCTAAAAAATGTTCCTATTTTATTTAAACTTTACACAGAGTTAATTATAAAATGATTTTAATAATAAAATAAGTAATATTAGCGGGGTTAAATATAATTTTTTTAACTGTCCGGTTTTTTCAAGTTCAAAATCATCCAAGAGAGGGTTTTCGGAATTCGTTCGCAGCGCCTCTATCGAAAATTAGAAGAAGTATTTCAGAGTTACAAAACAGAAAACCAAAGTCACTAGTGTTGAAATGATAGATTTTCTAAACCACTAATATGAATGACATATACGATTTTCTCTTATGGTCGTCGGAAAAATAATGTATTTGAATTTTTTCCCCCTGAGCCGAAGGCGAGGGGTGAGATAACTCGAACGAATGTTTTTCAGGCATGTTTTGTATTATTTTTTATTATACCTTAGATTTATTTTAATATTTTATAAAAAAAATCATAGTAATTACCTAAAGTTAAAAGCATGTATTCAGCAACCGTGATGAAAATTTTAGAGACGTCGTTAAAGTTAATCACGTCTTTAAGAAAATATTTCTTATGAAGAAATATTTTTTAATCACGTGATTAACGATAATGACGTCTCTAAATTTTTCATCACTGTCGCTGAATACACGCTAATATGTCTATCTTATTTTCGGACTTCAAAATAACTTAAAATGTATACGATATTCTGGACGGAGAAAATATAAATTAATAAACTAATTATTAATTATTCAAAATGTCACTAAATCACAAAAGTATCGATTATGTAGAGCACGAACTGATATTTACTTATCTAAGGGTGGCAGGACTTTGCCATATAAACAAAAAAGTCATATGAGGTATTATACAGAGTGTTTTTGAAATTACAGAAAAATGTTTCAAATCAGACGATAATCCCTTAACTTTGTTTAAATAAGAAATACCCATTTTTGATGCATATTATTATAGCTTGCTTTCAGAGGTTTATAGAGCATATTTTTTATTTTACCTAAGTAAATAGTTTAGAAGTTACAAGAGTTTAAATTTTTAATATGCAAGTTCGGCAACTCCTCACCCATATGTATTTAAAGTAGGCATTCTTGAGAAAAATATTTCAAATAAAAGTTTTCCGGTTTGTGGTTAGTTTAAAAAAATCGGCGCGGAGTTGCTGAACTTACATATTAAAAATTTAACTTGTAACTTGTAAACTATTTACTTTAGTAAAATAATAAAATATGCTCTATAAACCTCTGAAAGCAAGCTTCACTAACACGCAATAAAAATTGGTGGTAACTACTTAAAAAAAAGTAAGAATTTTTCGGGTCACCTTCAACCTGCTGGTCAAGGACATGGAAACAGTCTGAAATAATTCTTCAGTAAGAATCGTACAACTTTTAGCTAAAACACCTTTTCTGTTAAATGCATAATTTCCAAAATAAAACAGCCCCAGCGTTGCGAACTTTGGGTATTGAAAATTTAAACCCTTTAATACGCGTTGCCGAACTTTCTGTTCACCATGTATACCTCACTATGTATTAATTTTTATCTTTTATATTTCACTCAATCATAACCACCAACTTTGACGTATGTCAATAGTGCAAAAAGTATGATTTTTTTTACGAAAAAGTAGAATTATTTTCTACTACAACATATACAAATTCCGTTTTAATTACATTTTAAAATTGACATTTATGAATACAAAAGGCTTCCGATTATCTATTTTTGTATTCGCTTTGCTTTATATTTGTTATCAATTTTTTAAATATATTATTGTGAAATGTGTCTTCTTCTTATTGAAGTTTATTATAATTTGTAAATGTTATTCGAATGGATGTTTAATAAAATCATATTTTTAGATAACAAACATATTCACAATAATCAATTAAATTTGTTTTTCCATTTTCCTGATTAAAAGTTGCATTTTTTCAACAAAATGTAGTGGGTAAAGCACGTCATTTTTTTACTAGTGGGCTAAAATCTTTTCCACATTCAAGTGCAATGTTGGTTGCCTAACAACGCATACAAATAATGTTAATAATAAATTTAAAAAGAATTTTATTTTTTTAAAGAAAATTTAGTTATTACTTACACGAAATATTTAATATAAGTGTTAAATTGAAACAAGTTTAATGTTTAATAATTTCTTTCAAACAAATAACAATTCTGTGGTCAAGTTCTTTATGCGCAAACGTAACATAACCTAACAATTTGAAATTTAAAATTGGAATTTTTGTTTCGTACAATTGAATAAAAATAAATATGCAAACTCAAGATAATGATGATGATATGATTTTAAGTACTCCTCCTATATTTTTGAAATAGCTAATAGTGCTACGATTGATTTATTATCTAAAAAATCAAGACATATGTACGAACAACAGTACGTTTCATTTAATAATTTTAACGAAAATGGAAAAAATCAGGTTTTGCACACGTGAGCAAAGTGATTTTATATACTTTGCTCACTTGTACTAAAAATAGCTATTATGTTATTTCATGAGATAGTAGTCAATTTTTTTTTCTTGCCTCTTTCACGGACTTTACCAAGTACCCATAAATCAAATAGTCGCAGCTCATGCATCTATTTCCGAAATTGCTATCCGAAAATAAAAATAGTTAAAACTGAGATGGTTTACACTACTCTTCAACTTCAAACTGTAATATTTTACATCGCCTAGACATTTAAATTATTGTTTATAGAGGAAATCATTTCTTGCTCTTTTACTACTAGATTATGAAATCTTAAGAATTTTAAAAGGCAAAAATGGGTTCTTCTGAAAATCATTTAATAATAATTTGCTTGTAAATGAAATATTTAACTAGATTTTTTTATACAAAAATATGGGTAGACACAGTATAAAAATAGTTTATGGTGGTACAGACAGGTAATACGTGAGATAAGCAAATTTCATATGCTCTCCGTTGTTGCGTAATATTAGTCAATGGTAATATACTGGGTATAAACAAAACAAGGTCACCTCTATAACTTTATTTATGAAAATAAAAATTTGAAATTTTACTGTGTTGTATGGTTCAAGTAAATACATCTTACGTCCCAAAAAAATTTCAATATCGGTAAAATCAAATGTGACATCTACCAATTTTTTGTAAAGTCCCCTACAGACACGCGACATGTTTGGAAACAAGTGCGTTAAAATGTACGCCAACATGTATTCGTACTTTTTCGCCCGTGTGCAGGTAGAAGTTGCTGTAAAGGCCGATTTATAACGTTACCGATAACCTAAGACCTAGAACCCGCAAATATCAACTATACAATTTCAATACTTTTATTTATAACCCAAACATAAAATCCCCGACATAAGAAATGAATTTATTTTATTACTGGGTTCTAGGTATTTCTGCACATGCGCAGTAAACGGGAGTGAAGTTGGTTGGTAGTTCATTTGTGGTACCGAATGGTTCCGAATCTGAACGAATTGGCATTAATATTTGATAATTTATCAATAAAATTGTAACATTGTTTCTGTTTGGTTTTAAAATAATAATATTCGTTTGATTTTAAAGAACCGAGCTTCTAGGATATTTGTTAACACAATTTTATATTCCGTCAAACCAATTTTATGCTTTGTTTATGTTTGTGTTTATTTCGTTTATATTTGGCTGTTTTTTTATTAACAATTAATATATTTAACGGGTATATTATTGTATGTTTTACTTAGAAAATAATCAATCTTATTATTGAGAAAATGACAGTTGACACTAGGTTGACACTGGGTTTTAGGTAACGTTATAAATTGGAAAAAATCATTATGTTGACCTCGAATTCCAGGTTCTGTGTCCTGGGTTATTGGTAACGTAATAAATCACATGTATGTGTTCTCTGCTTTTAAGTCCGCGTACATGTTCAGGGATTTGTATGGCAACATGTATGCGTGTCTGTAGGCACTGCGTGCTTGTTTGCGTACATAATATTAACGCACTTGCGTTTGTCGTGTGTCTGTAGGGACCTTAACACCCATTTTTTTCTTCATAATATGAAATTATTTTATAAAAAGAGTATGTTTTTGATATTTTATTTAATTTTTTTTTTTAATTTTGAAAAACATTTTTTTTTCTGCATCAGAAGTTGATAAAAAATTTTAAAACCTATTCTAAATATAGCCCAGTCAAATTAGCGTTTCTCCTCGGAATGAGAGATAATAAGCTGGAAACTCGTGTACACCTTCCTTTTGGTGTTCTAAAAGCTGTCTCAAAAGTCTCATAAAATCTCATGTCTGCGTCGTCAGTTATTCAAGGTCAGACATCACAAAATCGGTTTTTGCGCGATTATATAGGTTTATATGGCTTCAATGATGTTAACATCTATTATAAAAATTATAGAGCATAAAATTTGTGACAAATTTTGTTTTAAACATTTGTTCATGCGCTCAATCGGTTTTGATGTAGAGGGCGGAGAGCAATAGAGAACAAATTCCATGCTCAGTCACTCACAAGGAACTCGGATGTTTTATCTCTCTTTTTGATAACCATAACGTATCCGTTGCGTCAATTGTGCAGCCGACGATAGTCGGTGAAATTAGGTATAGGACTTGGCAATGTAAATTACGATTACTTTAAAGAAACAGAAAAGACGAACGGTTAATTGAAATCGAATAATTTTTTTAAGCTGCTTAATGATTCCATAGTTCAGTCAATAGAATAGATAGAATAGATAGAATAGATAGAATAGATAGAATAGATAGAATAGATAGAATAGATAGAATAGATAGAATAGATAGAATAGATAGAATAGATAGAATAGATAGAATAGATAGAATAGATAGAATAGATAGAATAGATAGAATAGATAGAATAGATAGAATAGATAGAATAGATAGAATAGATAGAATAGATAGAATAGATAGAATAGATAGAATAGATAGAATAGATAGAATAGATAGAATAGATAGAATAGATAGAATAGATAGAATAGATAGAATAGATAGAATAGATAGAATAGATAGAATAGATAGAACAGATAGAACAGATAGAACAGATAGAATAGATAGAATAGATAGAATAGATAGAATAGATAGAATAGATAGAATAGATAGAATAGATAGAATAGATAGAATAGATAGAATAGATAGAATAGATAGAATAGATAGAATAGATAGAATAGATAGAATAGATAGAATAGATAGAATAGATAGAATAGATAGAATAGATAGAATAGATAGAATAGATAGAATAGATAGAATAGATAGAATAGATAGAATAGATAGAATAGATAGAATAGATAGAATAGATAGAATAGATAGAATAGATAGAATAGATAGAATAGATAGAATAGATAGAATAGATAGAATAGATAGAATAGATAGAATAGATAGAATAGATAGAATAGATAGAATAGATAGAATAGATAGAATAGATAGAATAGATAGAATAGATAGAATAGATAGAATAGATAGAATAGATAGAATAGATAGAATAGATAGAATAGATAGAATAGATAGAATAGATAGAATAGATAGAATAGATAGAATAGATAGAATAGATAGAATAGATAGAATAGATAGAATAGATAGAATAGATAGAATAGATAGAATAGATAGAATAGATAGAATAGATAGAATAGATAGAATAGATAGAATAGATAGAATAGATAGAATAGATAGAATAGATAGAATAGATAGAATAGATAGAATAGATAGAATAGATAGAATAGATAGAATAGATAGAATAGATAGAATAGATAGAATAGATAGAATAGATAGAATAGATAGAATAGATAGAATAGATAGAATAGATAGAATAGATAGAATAGATAGAATAGATAGAATAGATAGAATAGATAGAATAGATAGAATAGATAGAATAGATAGAATAGATAGAATAGATAGAATAGATAGAATAGATAGAATAGATAGAATAGATAGAATAGATAGAATAGATAGAATAGATAGAATAGATAGAATAGATAGAATAGATAGAATAGATAGAATAGATAGAATAGATAGAATAGATAGAATAGATAGAATAGATAGAATAGATAGAATAGATAGAATAGATAGAATAGATAGAATAGATAGAATAGATAGAATAGATAGAATAGATAGAATAGATAGAATAGATAGAATAGATAGAATAGATAGAATAGATAGAATAGATAGAATAGATAGAATAGATAGAATAGATAGAATAGATAGAATAGATAGAATAGATAGAATAGATAGAATAGATAGAATAGATAGAATAGATAGAATAGATAGAATAGATAGAATAGATAGAATAGATAGAATAGATAGAATAGATAGAATAGATAGAATAGATAGAATAGATAGAATAGATAGAATAGATAGAATAGATAGAATAGATAGAATAGATAGAATAGATAGAATAGATAGAATAGATAGAATAGATAGAATAGATAGAATAGATAGAATAGATAGAATAGATAGAATAGATAGAATAGATAGAATAGATAGAATAGATAGAATAGATAGAATAGATAGAATAGATAGAATAGATAGAATAGATAGAATAGATAGAATAGATAGAATAGATAGAATAGATAGAATAGATAGAATAGATAGAATAGATAGAATAGATAGAATAGATAGAATAGATAGAATAGATAGAATAGATAGAATAGATAGAATAGATAGAATAGATAGAATAGATAGAATAGATAGAATAGATAGAATAGATAGAATAGATAGAATAGATAGAATAGATAGAATAGATAGAATAGATAGAATAGATAGAATAGATAGAATAGAATAGAATATATTTGTGTTAAAATACAATAAGTATATACACTTGTCAAAATACATACATGGATATAAATATACATTAAATAATTTTATAACTACAATTACAACATATATTTGTTTGACTCCATCATTTGAGTGATAAGGTAGGTTTCAAATTATATCTTTATCATTTAACAAGTCTGTTATACTATAGTATTCATTGGAAATAAGAAAATTTGTTATTTTAGACAGAAATACCGATCTATTTAATGATTTGACTTCATTCGAGAGTTTATCAAAAATTAGAGGCCCATAATCTCTTGTTTTGTATATTCGGGTGTATTCCACTTGGATGAGTCCCGTTCCTCTAAGGTTATAGGTTTTATTATCTTTTTTACTTTTATGGTCTGGTATATTATCTTTTATATACATGATATATCTTAGGATGTAAACAGAAGGTATAGTAAGCAAACCCATCTCCCGTAAAATTGTTTTCAAGTCTTGCCCTGTTTGGCAGTGCCAAAGCAGCTCTGATTACTCTTCGATGGAGACCAAACACCCTTTAGAGGTTACAAGTGGCATGTCCCTAGCAAATGACGCCATATGTGGCATATGACAGAAATAGCGAATGATAGCAGGATATGACTGTTAAATTTGAGCAGTAATTTGCAAGATTACGAAGAAGGAAAATAGTTTTCAGTAATTTTGTTGCAACCTCTGTGGTATTTTGAACCCAAGAAAGTTTGGAGTCCAAAATTACTCCTAGAAACCGAGTGCTTTTTTCGTAGGATATATTATCGGGCATGTGATTTTTACCACTTAGGCTAACCAGAATCTTCGTACATTTTTCTTTATTTACAGTTAATTTGTTTGCGGTTAACCAATCCAAAGCCCTCGGCTGTGCGCTCCACATTTCTTTTTCCAGATAATTTATGTCAGGATTGCTGTGACATGAAGTGGTGTCATCCGCGTATATTAAAATTTTGTGTTTAAGTCACAATTAATGAAGTCATTGACATATATAAGATAAAATAATGGGCCCAGGATAGACCCTTGAGGTACACCACTTCTTAAAGCAGACGCCGGAGATGGATTATTGCCAAAAAAGGTGCTTTGATAGCGATTCTCCAAGTACGATTTAATCATATCTATGGATTTACCTATAATTCCATAGAATGTGAGTTTGCTGATAAGAATGTCATGGTTTACGCAGTCGAAGGCCTACGACAGGTCATAAAATGTAGACCCTACGCACTCTTTATTCTCCAAACCCTCCAACGAGATTCTGAATGGCATGAGTGGTGGATAATTTGGCTAGAAAGCCAGGTTATTTCCTTCAAAGGAATTGACTAATTGTTTATTTAATAGTGACTCAAACATTTTACCAAGAGTTGGTATTACCGATATCGGCCTATAACATCCCAGGTCAGCTTGATTTCCTTTTTTGAATACAGGAACAATCTTTGATAATTTAAATGCGTTTGGAAATATACCATCTTATATGCATATGTTTAATAGGTTGGTAAGTGGATATATTATAATTTCACGAATGCTTTTTAGAATTTGAATGTTTATATCGTAGATGTCTTTACTGCTCTTATTTTTTAAGTTGTTAATTGCATCACGTACCTGAATGTAAGTTAATGGTGTAAATTAAAGGAAATCAGAGTTATTTTTCCCAAGAAAGTGTGTGCTCAATGTTGCCCTTAAGGAGTTTGTCCTTAAGATTTTCAGCTATTTCAACCAAATAATTGTTTAACTCAGTAGCGTTTAAAGATCCCGCGTCTGGTCTTTTTTAGTGTCAACATTTCTGTGGTAATTAAATAAATCCCAGAGAGCTTTAGGTTTGTTGTTTGTTTGGTGTTTGTACTTTGTAATTTTTTTTTTAATTTTCACCTTTTGGTTGGGGCCTAAAATATGCAACTTTAGGCTCAACCTTATTATGAAACTACTTTAAAAAATTAAAAACGCCATCTGCTAGAGTGGATTTCATCTGAAGTGAACCTTTCCTGCGCCGCGAGCGCTTTTACCCGAGCGATTATTTTAAAACTAAATAATATCGACTCATACATTACAGGAATTCAGATTAATTGAGAAACCTTAATTCTAGATGATCAGTACATCATCACGTACATCAATCATAAACTAAGGTAATCTAAATATTCTTAAACATTGATTTCTGAGCAGGGTTCTCTTCAGATGAAAACCACTCTAGTCCCTTTAATATACTTTCAGGATTAATGTACAAAATTCAAATCGATTAACTCTTAATTAACTTATGTTTATTTAAAAACCTCCGTATAATCACCTAAAATTCTAGTGACATCTCTTTCGCACAGTTATATGTTTCATTCGCCCATCGCCTTTCCACGGGACAGAGAAATCGGAGTTACGCATTTTGCCGACCATATCCTCTTAAATGAAGATTCACAGTTTACCTTGCATTAAGGGCTTGGGACACGCTAGAGACTTTATGCCAGTACTCTGGCAGCTCTGCTGCCAGAGATTGTCAGAGGCGTGTACAACCATGACAAAGTAACTGCCAGATGAGTGAGAAAACGCACCAGGCATAGTGCTTTTCCTCACGTTGTCAGTCATTTTGTCATGGGCTTACACGTCTCCGACAATATCCGAAGCACTTTACAGTATGTATGTCTGAGCGCCTAAAGGCAGTTTTTTGACAATATCTCCTTTCGACTCATTTTTCGATAAAAACATTTATATTTAAAATAAAACTAGAGAAAATTTCATACAATTTATGAAATTATCTTTTTTTCGTAAAATTTTCAAAACTCCCGGAAAAAATTCCAGGTAAAACTACCAAATGACTGGCCTAATATTGTTCTGCTAAGTGCGTAAATTAGTTGGGATTTTAAACTGTTAAAAAATTTTTTAATTGCGTATGTAATCTACTCAGATTTATTGATCTATGAGTTATGTTTGGTAGACGAGCGTTATCTCCATGTGTTTTTATTTTGATTTGAGATGCTTCATTTTAACATAGAGGTAATTCTGTAGGTGTGTTCACACTAATTATTTGTTAATTGTTCAAGTATATATACCGAGTAGAACTGTTTCGTTGGTCAAATTACATAATTTTGTTTCATTGTAGCTCAGATGAAGGTACAATAATAAATACTGAAACTAGTTAGCTTATCTAACGAAATATCTTTCATTTACTGTCCTTTAATACCAAAATCCCAACACAATTATTTGAACGTATTGGGATTAGTTTTAGCTGCATTTAAGGCATTTTCATATTTTCGTCATGACTGGAATTATTGAATTATAGTACAAATTTTGTATGGCAATTGCTGAGTTCGAATGTCTGCACATCACATGTTTATTCGAAACAGTAATTTTGAGGTATGTTTTTTGAGCTGCTGTCCACCATAATTGCGTCAACGTGTCTTAACTTTAATCATTTTTAATAAAATATTTTCCATTTATCATTTGAGAACAAATAATTTTAATTGTTTGAGATAATTTTTTGTCAGCTTTTGCACCAATTAAAATGTTTCCCCGTCCTACTGTGTTAAAATATTTTTAGGTACATCTTTTTTTATAACTTTTAACTAAGTAGTGATATAATTTTTTTAATGTATCGCTGACTCCGCATTGCGAGGGTTAGCGTTTGATAGTTACGCCACTGATTTTATCACAAACTGGCTCAGCTTCTTAACACAATAAGCAACAAAAATAAAACTGGAATTTTATGTGGGGATTTAAATGTAAACGACATGTTATGAATGCGCTTTTCTAAAATTACAACCTACATAATTTCAATTCTCATAAGAATCCGAGTAGCAATTTTAAAGGTAGCTCAAGGTGCTTTGATTATATTTTTGGCAATATTAATTCTGTTTTAAAATTTGAGATTACTATTGCCAATCTTTCAGATCATACGGCATATGGCAAAGCTGCTACTATTCAGTTGCAAAAATCACACGGAATAAATAAATGTTTCTCCTTACATACAGAATAGAATCTTTAAGAGGATAGCCGGTGTATTCGGTAGGGTCTTGTGTTTTTTATCATAAAAAGATTTCTTCGAAAAATTTTTTTTTGGGGTGCAATGTAGAATCTTCAGGCTATAATCTTTTGCAATGTTTGTCTTTGTAAAGTAAAAATTGTGCGTATTTTACTTTAAAAACAAACCCCAGGAAAACTACTACTTGTTTTTTTCGATTTTTTCAAAGTTAATTTAGAAAATGATACTCCAAGGCCTGTTTTGTATTAAATTTAAAACATAAATAATGAAATAATGCATTATAGGCTTTTGAAGTTTACAAAAAATTTTCCACTTAAAAATCACCCTAAATAAGATAAATAAAAAGAGAAATTTATAAGAGGCCAAAACTCTACAACAAACCGTCCTTTTCTTTATAATTTTTTTGTTAGCAAATAAATTCCAAAAAACTGAACATACTTAGAAAGCCATTAATGTGAGTAATATGACATGATAAAAAATTGTTTCTATTTTTTTGTACAAATCATGAAAAGGTAAAAAATAAAACAAAAACAAAAACAAAGAATTTTTTGTTTTTAATTTTTTGTGATTTTTACAAAAAAATAGAAACAATTTTTTATCATATCATATTACTCACATTGATAGCTTTGTAACTATGGTCAGTTTTTTTGGAATTTATTTGCAAACAAAAAAATTATAAATAAAAGAACGGTTTGTTTACATCGGAAAAACATATTTGGTATTGAGGCGTCTTAAAAGTCAATTCCCAGATCGTAAATCATTTATACTAAGAATTGTCACCAACGCAAAACGAACCCGATTCGTAATGTTGGGAGGAGTTAGGGATTTGTTAATAGATGACTTGGAAATAAAAGTAAAAAATTGTCAATTAAAAATTTGGTCTCAGTTTCGCCCGAGTCTTAGCAGCAATGAATCTAGCTGGCTCATAGTTAAGTTTTGCTCATGCCTTGATTTGAAATGCAATGAGAGATGCATACACCGTTTTGGCCAAAAAGAGTGATTTGGTTCATTATGCTAAATTTCGTTTAGAATTATTAAACATGGGTAAGTTTTTATCATTAAATCTATTTTGTAATGTTGTGATTTTGGGGTTTGGGAATTATTTAAATGTTTTGGTTTAGTGTTACAATGTATCACTTATGTTGTAATGTATTTTTGTTGTGTGTGATGCGTGACTGGAAACTAATAGAAATGTAAGATTTTAATTTCTTTTGCAATGTTAAATTTTAGTTCAAATTCAATAAATAGTATCTAAGTTCTATTTTCCGAAATTTCACGAACCCACTCAATTCATGTATAATTGCCTTTCGCCAACTTTTGAAATTTGAATTAATCTGAATTAAAAGTATTAAAAGTCTCCATTTCACAATAATATTTATTTTAATAGTCGGGGGTTTAGTTTACAGCGAAGATGTCAAAGATACAATCTTTCAAATCGAGCTATTCTATGGGCTTTGATGAGATTTATGCTTTGAATATAATCAATGTCATAATACCAATAGAAAATATTATTATTCCTAAACATGTAATATTATTTCAGTAGATAGTGATTATGTACAAATATTCTTTTAATCAATTACCTTAAATGTATACCGGTACTTTTAAAATGTTGCAACTTTAATATGGCTCGATAATGGCGCAACGTTTTGCCAAATCTGACCCACATAAAAAAACTCAAATTAAATTTAAAGCGGCGTAAGCTTACGTGGCCCTCACAAAGAAAACTTAAAATATTTGGAATGAAAATTAGTTTGCGCTATATGTTGAGCAAAAAGACAAAATTAGTATTCTCAACCGAACTCGCAAAATTGAGTACGTTGATTTTATAATTACCAAAGTGACAAAATAATAGAATAGAATCAGGACGTGATCAAGTTTAAATTTCCAAATATAACTTATCACAAGAATTACTAAATTTAATATTGTGAAGATTAATTAAATTATTTATTTATTTATTTATTTCCAATTATACGGCTAAAGAGCCTTTATTTAAATAACAATTTTTACATAAACATAAACATTATTGTAAGTCTGTAACTAAAAAAAAATAAAATAATATACTTTAATACACCAAAAAAAACAAATATACAGTGCGCGCCAAAAACGCGTGAAAACTGTTTTTGCTACACCAGAAGATTTTTCTGTCTCTAATTTTCAAGAACTTTCTGATATAAGGAAATTGTAATACAAGATGATTTTGTTTTCCAGATTATTTTGGTTAGGTTAAGGTTTTTTGGACAAAACATTATAATTTTTTGGTGAATCTTTAAATATTTTAATTCCAAATGTTTAGTTTTTATTTCAATTTGTATTTCTTGCTATACTTATAGCTGCATGATTATCACAATTGAGTATTCCATCCGTCACAAAAACCTTCAATTTTATCTAAATTATTTTTTACAAACACGAGTCCTAAATCCTTTGTTTTCTTAAAATATTTAAGCACTCGTTTTAAATAATTCCAATAACTATTAACATAACAATTGTTAAATCTGCTGAAATAATTCACTGCGTAAGGAATATCTGGTCGCGTTCCTTGAACAATATACTGTGATTAATATTAACGTTATTAGATTTTAATATTAGTTTCAGTATTCTTCGTCTTTGACTTTTTTACTAACAACATCTGTTTAAAGAAATGCTCAGAATTTTTGGTATAATTCTACAAGTGGCTAAATCGTATTAGCGCTAAAATCTAAAATCTATTGAATCGAGAGGGTGTTGCTGTTAATTTCATGGTTAAATTAACACATAAATCGCAAGGGGGAATCCAGTGATTTTTGATAAATTAACGTATAAAATTGTTCAACAAACTGGAGTAGATACAAAAAAATTACCTAGAAAATTTAAACATCTGTGATATTGATTCTGACTATTGATCATGACTAAAGACCGGAAAAATAAAAATTTTAAAAAGGCATATAAAAAAGCACAAGATTTTGCTTAAAAAGGCATTTAAAAGGCATCAAAATCTGAAAAAGGCATATGAAGGGCACCAAAATTTATAAAAGCTTACAATATGAAAAAAGAAATAGGAAATAATTCTAGTTTGAATAAATTATTATTTATTATTATTGTTTTCTTAAAACTAATGATATACATTATCAAAATACCCTATCTTTCCGCCACGGTTTTACTTTCCCACACGCATTTCTGGACCAATCAGAAAGGTGCATTTCAACTCCGACAGGGTATTTTAGTTAACATTGCAATATAGAGGTGGTGCTACGTGTAATGATATGTCCGAAATACGAAAAATAACCTTATCAAATGTTCGTAAAATAAACAAGTCATGGAAAAAGTATAGTATTCTACTCGCGGTAAAATAGCCATTATTCACTCAGACCTCTTACGTAATTTCGGTCTTCGTGAATAATGTCTAACATTTCTCGCTCGTTGAATAATATATACTATTTTTTGATAATTGAATACAAAATTTACACATGAGAAACAGTTTTTATAATACAAGAACAAGAAAGAAAAAGAATAGCAGTAAGAAGAGAACGGCAAATAGAACAAAACTAATCTTTGTTGAATGAGTTAATAATTACGAAATTACGTACTGTTCAAGATGTTCTGAAGTTAAATTTCTTCTTTTGTCGCTTAAAATATTTTTATATGCTGAAAAACTTCTTTCAACATCTACGCTAGTTATTGTCGCATATTTAAAGGAATCTATTGGAATATTAATTTCAAAGTCATTCACTCTTACACCAATAATAATTATTTTAGTAACAAAACAATTTTTTTAATAAAATATTCAAAAATAGCACAAATACGCATAAAAATTAAAAACAGGCACTAAATAAGCATGAAAATTAAAAATAAGCGTAAAAGATAAAAAAGGCATTAAAAGAAATCATCAAATAATGGAGTTTTTTTAAATTCATGCAATTATACAAGAAAAAAGTTAATGCTTATAATATTAGAAAAAAGAATAGTTCTTAAAATCCGCTCTCTAATCATGACTATATAAAGGGAATAAAAATATATACTCCCAAGTTAATGAATAAAAAGTATTTAATGGGTAACTTCTTTGGCACTCATCCCTACTGTCGTGTAGTTAAGTCAACGGCCAAGTAACTGAGCCAATACCGTTTACACGTGTCGCTGCTTCAGTTGCAAGTGAATAGCCAAGTGATCGGTTCCTTGTTATTTAAAGATGTCAAAAAATTATAAAAAATATATCGCGCACGTTGCTAATTAACATGTCAGAAGTGTTTGAGGAAGTTTTAGAAGAAAAGGCAAAAACTCTCCATCGTGCTGGCATTTTCAACACACCAAAATAAATGAAATATTTTTAACAAACAAATAAGAACGGAAACTAGCACGTTTTTAAATGTAAATATTGTATAAAAACTTGTTGTCTGTTGCGAACCTGGTATGTAAGCGTTTACATGTGCCAAGTGAAGCGGCAGGTTACTCTTGGTTTTGATGGTGGGGGAAGCCAAGCAGCCTGAAAATTAGAACTCGGGCCAAGTAACCTGCCTTGCAGCTTGCCGAGCTAGTTAACTTGCCTGAAAAACCGTCCAAGTGAGTGTTTACACAGGGCAAGTAACTTGAGACAAGTAACTTAGCCGTTTACTTGCTACGTGTAAACCGGCCTTAAAACACAAATGCTATAGCTCTACTTGTATACATGGGTCACTGTGGAAACCGGAAAGCCTATTTTTAACATTATTTCGGGAATAATTCTTAAAATAATATTATACTTTATAATTAAAATTAAATGTTGAAAAAATAATATTTGAGCTAATTTAAATTGAAATAATATCATGTCAACGATATGTGTTAGGATAATAATAGCAGATACTATTATATTTTGGGTTATCTGATTTGTTCAAATATTTTAAATAATTTACTGCCTTACTTGAATTGAGTTTGCATACTTTCAACTAATTAAAATTAAAACATATACTACACGGTTCAGTCCGCTGAGTAAATTGATTTCATAGAAACGGGTTTAGTTTACTTTAATTAATTAGGCAACTAAAAGGATTGGCATTTGATAAATATTTCAAGGTAAAATATATGGACTTGGAATTTTAAAGCAAACCCGACAGTTTTACAAATTATTTGCTCTATTATTTGTGGATACATAAAACTGAAACAACGTTTTTTTTTTAATTACATAATTATACATTTTTATTCAATTAATTACAACATTTTATAAATACTCGAATGTAGATTATTTTAAATTATTTTATATTAAGAAAATATAACAATGAATCATTGAGTAAACAGTCAATCTTAACGTACAGTTACCAATATTGAGGTTGTGAGCAAAAGCTCACAGCTCTCAGCATACAAACACAAAAGTGTTTTTATGCTGACATTGAGACATGAGACATTACTCTAACCTTATAATAACATAATTCAAAAATTGAGAGGACAGTTGCCTTATTTAGTTTAGTTTCTATAAATAGTATAACCTAAGTTAAGTGTCTTTTAAGCCTGTATTTAGTAGGGTGAGTTTATGGTTTTTTTAAATAGATTATTTATTAATTTCTTTAGATATAATGAAAATTGCTAGTACTACTCAAACTTTAATTAGTCTACCTAATAGTGAGATTACATTTAGGACCCCATAGGCATGACAATGATGCGAACAACCCTCATGTATGAATGTAATAAACCTTAACAGGATTTCAAAAATGTAAATAAATGCGAAACTTCTTATATTTCAGTTAATGATATCTTCTGTTGAATTCATAATATGCTATTCATTGTAGGTTTTACAGAATTAAAATGAAAAGAACTTTTGTGTGGAATTTGCATTTGAAATTTAGTTTTAATTAATAAACGAATATCTAATGAACTTTACATTTACAGGAGGTAGCAGTTTCAATTAAAAAAAATCTCATGTAAAATTTTAATTTATATTGGGCCACAGCTAGGTAATTTTCGCTGAAATTCGTTAACTATATAAAAAGTATTCACTTTACGAAATTTATATCTTTTTGCGTGGTTAATGAATCACACGATAGAGATTTCGTTGAACTTTTATTTTAGGAAAATTTTGCTATAACCCTATCAGTTGACATGACGTCATAATTTTTTTGTTTAAATGGATTGATATGGTTTTTATACCATAAAATAATACCTTATTAAATGTGTTTTAAACATTAGTTTAAAGTAAGGCATACAAATCATAACTACGTTATTTTTTTGAATTATTAAAAACCGTAAAAGACGTGTAGCATTGTTTTTGAAAACCTTTATTTTGAACCTAACAATATTTTTTCTCAGTCGACATGACGTCACTATGACGTCATAAATTTTTTTTAAATGGATTCATATGGTTTAAGGTATTAGTTTATGGTATTTATACCATAAAATAATACCTTATTAAGACTGTTTTACAACGGTACCAAAAAGATTATACCAACGCCATCTTCCGAATTAAAAAATTATTAAATTTCCCCTTAAACATTAGTTTAAAGTAAGGCATACAAATCATAACTACGTTATTTTTTTGAATTATTAAAAACCGTAAAAGACGTGTAGCATTGTTTTTGAAAAACTTTATTTTGAACAAAAATTGAAAATAATTGAATATAATGCAAGAAAATGTACATCTCGTTTACAGAGAACAACCCCGAAAAAAGAAAAAGTCAAATAATAACAAGTCCTTTTAAAGTGTTGCAAAATAACAACGAAAGGCAGGGTACTGTAGATTGTGCAGATTTAGATTTATCATTAGAACGTATCAGGTATCAGTGAGAATGAAGAAGTTGGAGATACAGAGATGGCATTATAAATTAAAACAAAAATAAAAAGTAAGGGTAGACCTAAAAGAAAATCAAAACAGATGACAAAAAATAAAATATATGTATGTGTTTTCATTTTATATTATTGTAAAAATAGTGAATAATTTTTTTTATGAGTACTGTTTAGTTATTATACTTACGTATTTAAAGTTAGTCATATTAATAAAAAAATTTATATTAAGATCAAAATTTAGAACATTAAAACATACCTAAGTTATTAGATACCGTTAATAAAATATTAGTAATGTTAGGGATATATTTTATTGGGACTATTTATTTGTATTTCAAAGGGAAATAAATGTTATAAAATTACTGCGTTATTTAATTTTGCAATTTGCAAAGGTTCAATTGTCAAGCCTAAGTAAAATAGGGAGGGGAGTATCGCAGCACTGCGGGTTTGAGCAGGTAAAGAAAACACGGAGTGTGAAAGTGGTGATTGATGAACGGAGAGGTATTGTTACGTGAAAAAGGTGAAAGTGAGAATCCTCGGGTTAGAGAGGAACCAGGCTTAGAGGGTTCTAATGTTAAACCTGAGTAAGTAGAAGCTAGAGTAAGAGCTAGAACAGGTTGCAATAGCAACACTGAGTTAAGCGCAAAGGTAGTTTCTGGTCAAGGGTGGAGGAGCCACAGTGGCCAGGGTTGAATTTGGTACATAGTCAAGGGTGCAGGCTAAAGGCACAGTGACTATGGTGGTTAGTTAGGTTTTCTCATTTACGGTTGCTTGATCAAGGGCGAACAGTTTCGCAGTGATTAAGAACGCAGAATAATCATTAGAACAAAGGCTCCTGTATACCATTTATTTTACCTACGTACGAGAGTAGTTTTTTTCCACCTTTAGGACACAAAACCCAAAACAAAAGGGGGATCTGTACCCCCCGGTAAGTAACTCTGATAACCCATTACCCGCAGTGTCAGTAAATTATTTATTTTGCACGGGCGGTACCTGCTCGTCGCCGGCACGATGAAGCTGTTTCCCAGGAGATGCGAGCGCGAATTTCCCTGCTCGACGTAGGAACAATTTTAGGAAAGTACTGGGCCTGCGTAGGAAATTGTTTTTGAACCCAAATTGAGGACTTTTAGTATTGGTGAGTTCGTTTAACAAGTCAACGTTACTTTTGTTGTGAAATAAACCAGGTATGTTACCAAAAATCAAAATTTTCAAAATTTGTAAAATGGCACAAGGTTCTTTTCGTATTTAGATTTTACAGTAAAATTAATATTTCGACGTATTGCATGTGGTAATTTGAATGCTCATATATTCATGCATACTGTATGTCTAAATAGTAATTTATTCGTAAATACTATATGTGCAAATATCCATTTATTCGTACATACTGTATGTACAAATAGCCAATTAATCGTACATACTATATGTGCAAATAGCCAATTATTCGTATATACTGTATGTGCAAATAGCCACATCCAAAACAAATAGGAGTATTTGTTATTTGCTCTGCTAATTTATGCTTTAATTGCATAAAATCTGATTTACATGAGGAATATGCATAACATTAATCTATTAATGTGTATATATTAATGTTATACTTCTAAATAGTTTACTCAGTCAGCACAGTTACCTCACACATGGATCTAGGAATATTCTTTTTCAGCAATTCTTCGCGAACAATTCTTCTCTGACAATTCTTCGCCAACAATTGATCCCCTAATTCATAGCCAACGATTATAACTTTTATTATAAAATAAACGTAATAACTATTTGTTAAAATTTCAAAGGGCTTTGTTCGCAAATCGAAGCAACCTAGCCGGATTATGACCCAAATATTATTTATTATTACATTTTTATAGAATCGCTTACCTAATTAGTTATCGTTTACTATTTTAATTAATTATTTCCTTGTATTTTTTACAACCTTTATATCTCCCGCTCCGAGTTCCATTGGAGGATTGATAATAAATAATATAAACTAACGACAAATGATGAGTAATTAGGAAAGCCCTTCCTTAAAATAAAACGGTAATAATAAATAATATTTGGGCCATAATCCGGTCAGGTACCTCCTATTTGTGAAAAAAGCCTGTTCTGTTTGTATAGTAAGTAAGGTAAATACAATTAAATTTACTCAAGAAGAATTCTTGTTTTTCATGTATAGTTTATTATAGGGGTGAAGTTTTGAAAAAATAAAATAGGAATGATAAAAACGCATTTTTTTTAAAACTACGCCTCTCTAATATAAGAAATACATGAAAAATAAAAATTCTATATAAAAAATAAATTCAATATGAAGAGAAAATAGTTGCGTTTTTGTTAAATTTTTTATTACACATGCACAAAAATCAATTTTTACTAGCGAAAAGTACGATTTTCAAGGATTCTGCCAACAATCTTCATAATAAACTCGATGAAGACAAACATCTCAAGAAAATTAAAAAAACTTTACTGAAGGATTTGATTTAATTCCATCTTACTTAACGGTCATTTCCTCGCCGATGTAGGCAATTTTAAATACCTGATTTGAATAAAAAATAGCACCGATTGGCAAATTTTAAACTTTACTCAATACGTATCTGATGCGCTTGATAGTACGAACAGACTCCAGACGGACGTAATTTTTACTGACTTTAGTGAAGCCTTCAATAGAGTTGACCACCATTTTTTTTAAGAAAACCTCACAACTTTAACATACCAAATAATATCATCAATTTACAGTACATTAAATATTATTAATATTGTGTATTAATTACGAAATAATTTAGCTATTATTTAAAATATTATTTAAAATATTAACCAATTGTGCAAGTATCACACATACATACACAAATATACTAATACATACATAAATACACATAACAATATTACTATTTTTTTGGGATGTTTATCTTTTAGAAAACTTAATCATTTTAGCACACACATTTTACAGTTCATAATAGAAGATTAAACTAATTTTGCGCATGAAAATCTTACACAAATTACAGTTTTTTAGTTCCAACACGTTTGGCGATAACCACATTACTAAAATTATTTTATTTTAAAACTCTGTGAGAGAAACCTTTATATTTACAATTCATATTTTCAAATAAATAAGTCCATTATTACATTATTAAAATAAATAATTTAAAATTTAAGAGCACTTCACTTTTTCTATAATATAAAAATATTTACTACTGCTTAATTTTTGGCAATTTTTTAATTATTCCATAAAATTGTCTTTTATTTATAGTGTTGTCATATTTTCGAATGTTAATCAATTCTAAAAATTCTCTCTTTTATTTGTTTGGTTGTGTTCCTAAAATAATATGTTTTTCAAAATCCAGACTGTGATTCAGATTGGTATCATGTTCTGCTAACGCTGTGTCAATCAAAATTTTAGTTTATAATGTATTAAAAATCTCCAGGAAAAGGGACAAATAACATAACTTAATGCAAGGTTTAAATTTTGAACAAATGTATTAAAAAAAGACAATTAAAAGAATCAATTTTTTAATCTATTTTAACAAATGTTCAAAATGGTGCCTACCACTTCAATGCACTTTTCTATACGTTTTATAAAAGATTGATGAGATCTTATTAATGTATCTTCGTCAATTCTATGATAAGCATTTCGAATTAAAAAGAAGTCTAGCGATGTAAGGTGTCAGGTGACCTGGCCGGCCAATATACTGGTCCACCTCGTCCTATCCAATTATCATGAAAAGTATAGTTTAATATTTCACGACCATTAAGGGAAAAGTGTACCGGAAACCGGACACCCATTTTGCCGAAACCACATGTTCTGTCTTTGTTCTAAGCCAAGGTCGTCTAATAATGGTGGCAATTCGTCAGTAAGGAAATTACAATAAGTTTCGGTATTTAGATTAAATTCGATAAATAAGCCTATTAGGTTTCTACTAATTATTCCACACCATACGTTCACAGCCCATGGCCGCTGATGTTCCAGTTCTCTTAACCAGTGTGGATTCATTACAATGTAAGTCTTCATTAAATTAAGGGTATTTTTAATATTATAACTTTTATTTTCCTCACCACCTTTGAAAGGCTAGTAGCTCCCATAGGAAGCAAAATCAGACGTATGTTAATTTGAAGCTTTTACCTTAAAATTAGTCTTAGAATCGGCTTTAAAATGTGGCCATTTAATTTCACCAGGGTGAGTCAAAATTAAAATACAGGTATTTTCTTGATAATAATAAATATCCCAACTACTATGTCTCATATGATGACCTGTGATTATATGTACATTTACAATAAACATCGATGGATTGAAATGTTCTATCTTCACAAATTAGTAAATTCTTGCATTGATGGTTCTAATTCACTGTCAAAATTAAAGTTTCTGGACCCCAGGCCTAATGCCCGATACTGTCATACATTTACATTGAAGACATCAAACACTAATCCCCATTTTAACAGTTAAATTATAAGAACGTGTAGATCATACAATGAAAACCAATCAATCCTCTGCTGATATTTTCTCATCCAATTTATCACATTTGTAAACCATATGTAACGTTGATATTACTTAATTGAATAATGTTGGATATTTATATTTATTTATATACAGGGTGTATCATTGAAAACTTCAAATGTCGATTATTTGATAATCCATAAAAATCTCCGATTGGAGGCAAAATTTCTGTTTTTTTTTCACTTTTTATAAAATAATTAATATCTTCAAAACTTTTAGCAGCTCCGTGAGGTTTACTAGCTTAATATTCGCACCGTCAATTCCCGATTTTAGCCAAATATTTTTCAAAATTAGTGTTTCCACGGTGTTTACCATTGGTGAAAATTTAACTTTTATAGTTTTAAAGAAACACAATAAAAACCGATTCCCATAAAAAATTTCAAGCCCGTAGCCTTTAAAATATCTTTACATTTTTTTTTTCGTTTTTTTCAAAATCAACCCCGCAAATGAAAGATAATAGAAAATGGATGAAATGTAGAAGGTCACTTTTCCTCTTCACCCCCCCCCCCCCAATTTTTTTTTATTTTTTAAAATACATTTACTCATTTATCAGAATATTTTATAAATTTTAAATAACCACAAACCGTACAACTTTCATTTGAAACATTTTTCTCAAGAATGCTTACTTTCAAAATAAGCTGGCGTTTTTTGCCGAACTTACCTATTAAAACTTTAAACTCTTGTAACTTCTAAACTATTTACTTTATAAAATACAAAAAATATGCTAACTAACTAACAATCGTACAACATTTATTTGAAACATTTTCCTGTATAATGCTTAATTCCCAAAATAAACCAGCGTTGTCGAACTTAATGTATTGAAAATTTAAATCCTTGTAACTTTCAAACTATTTACTTTAGAAAAATACTATAATAATATGCACTAAAAATGGGTTGCCCCTATTTAGAAAAAGTTAAGTGATTATCTCCTGACCTTCATCTTGCTGTGAAAGGTCATGGGCAATATTTCCATATAGTGTTTTTTGTACACCTTGTATGTACAATTTCTTTCTCCCTTTTATGATGTGTATATTAACGTGCCATAAATGAATGAATTAGTTGATATATAGAATACATTATTTTTAGTTTTCAAAATTTAACCCTAAAATACAATTTTGATATTGTATTATAAACTCTTAAGGGTTCTTCTGCAGAGCTATATGGTTTAGTCGAGATTTACTAATAAGTATATACATATTTTGTTTACAGAACGCTTACATGAATCACACCCAATGCAATATCACGAAGTAGGTAATAAGTATGTAAGTCACAAAAGTTTATTAATAAATCTTTACGCGGATATAACTTGTTCTTACGAAAATCAATACCCAAGTTTCTAAATATAAAGATTTTTAAAATGGCTTACTGTTTCTAGGCATTAATTATTTACTTTGGCAAAACAATCGAGTTACTTTCAAATTTTCTTGTGACATATTTAAGGTGATAGAGAGCCAATTCTTCAAAAAGTATTTATAGCATGCCACATTCATAAAACGCATTTTTTATTTCATGATTGTCACGATAGATAAAAAAATTAAGTATTAGCATGGAGTATGGATACTAGAAGAGACACAGATTGCGTACTCAAGCAAATAGTCCTATGGCGTGCTGCCACCTGGCGACTGCAAGTTTAATGGCTTACAGAGTTCTATAATTTAAATATTTCGTACCTCTTGCAACGCTGCAAACAAACGGTTTGGTTATGTTTGTTTATGTTCCATGCTTTATGCTAGAGGTTAACCGTTATTGTTTATTACGTGTTTCGTTAAAAGTTTAAAAATGGTGCGAATAATTGATTTAAATCGGCTACTCAAAACACTAAATTAGTTCTACGGCCCACTAATAGATGGCCAGCGAAAAAAATCCCAGTAGTGAGCCGCTTTTAGCTATACGGTAGGGGGGCGTTCAGGTTTGTCACCCGGCGCGTGAGAGTTATGCCAGCGCGCTTGAAGTCGTTTAGAAATAGCCAGGGCGCGCCCGGTGCGTCAGCCCGAAGTCGTTCAGATTTGCGACGGGCTACGCACCAAGTCACTCCGTCGTTGAGTTTCGAGCATGCGCATTATAAGACTTATTTACTTGTAAAGTCACGTGACGCCCTCAAGTCGCCGCGCTCTCGAGACGGCAAGGAAGTCGTCCCCTATGCGCATTATCGATAAAATCTACCAAAAACTAAAACAAACTTTTGTTTACTATTTATTTGGGTTAGGTTATTATTTTGATTTCATATTATAGCTTCTCGAAGGCATCAAACCTTCCTACAAAATATTTTTATCATATTTTCGTATTAATAATATAAATATCCTATCACGATTTCTACTCAAAAACGATTTGAGTTAAAAAATCTAGTGGCCAATTTAATTTAATTTAATTTATCTTTAAATGGGGATGATTACAACAAATCGTACTATCAATCAATAATACTTTGATTACATTCATTTTAAGATCAATATAAATACGAATAAAATAATTTGGTATAGGAATCCAATTTATTTGCATAAAATTGTATTAGGTTAGAAGGTTTATTATTGTTTAATGATTCTGTCATTTGGCGTTTCTGTTTTATTGACACACCGTGGACGCCCAAAGCCGTTCATAAATACCAACGCTCGTGTGACACACTACGAGATAAATAAATGACGTCAGAGTGCGCGCCCGAAGCCCGTTGTGACAAACCTGAACGCCCCCTAGGACTGGCTCTCTTATTGCATCCATACTCCATGGTATTAGTATTTTCAAAACTAAATCATTTTTAGTTTGTTTCCTATTCAGACGTATTAATTTTATGAACAGTTACGAATTGTAAAGAAACACTATTTCATAGTAAATTCCTCGTTAAAAGCATTAAAAACAATACGTGACTCCTTTTTCCTAACCAACAAAAATAGTACAATTCGTCGCATTCTTTTTTAAAACGTATAAGCGCCAAAAATTCGATTTTCATTTTATACCTTTTTACTATATGAAATTTTGTATTGATTTTAAATAACTCAATGATATAAGCGGCAAAAATTTGCTAGCATTGATATTCCACTTTTTATTGACTGAAAATGAAATAACCACCGACTGTCATTTATTCAAACTGTTCGCAAGTATGGTATAACCGCCAGTTTAACACGTAAATGCGTATAGTGAAGAGCTGACAGACTACGTGTTAGTTTAAGTGCAATAGAAATAAAAGAAAAATACATAACTAGAAGGTTAGTCCTTTATATACATATTTCATAATTGAATCCTAGACAGTATAACGTAGTTCTAGTTGTACGATTTTAATTGATTTATTTAGATTTTAATGATTTTGATTTGGTCGCTTGTACCTTTTTGTAATAAGAAAAATCATAATGGTATAAGCGACTCAACTCCATGGTAATAGCATTGTAGAAATTTGATATCCAAATTTTTAATCTGCTTTGATAATAACTTTAAAAATATATATTTCTTGATGCTGACTACATTTTCTAGGCCTAACATTTATATAATTTATAAAAATTGTTTATGCCCAACAGATTGTAGTAAAGTAAAAAGTGCATTATGCACTTATTATTAATTAGCATTAATTTATTAGACTAAGCAATTTTACAACTATTAATTGTGCCAACATGTAACTAAACAGGCAGTTCTAATTGATATGTTATGGTGAATAAATGATTGAAAACATATTTAAATCTTTAATTATCAAGAACCCTCACATGGCGATCCTGCCAGTGCCATAATGGTATTGAAAATATAAACCAGAAAAGTATTCAGTGAAAAGTTTAAATAAAAATAAAAGTAAAGTGTAAACCAAAGTGAAAAATACAAAACAACAATGGGTCAACAAAAATCTAAAGAAGTTATTATCGCACAAGCTGGAAATAGTGGTGGTATAACCAACGAAACGTCCTTCATTTCAACCATGTTAAAAGATATTTTTATCGTTATTTTGGTTATCCTATGTGCCATCTTATTAATTGTCTACGGAATGAAGAGGTGCAAAAGAACATTGGAAAAGAAGATAAGAAAAGAGATCTCCAGGAGTACCGAGAACGTTTAGGATGTCATGAGCGATTCAAGTGTTTTCCAAGAAATTTTAGAAGATCTCCAAGTTTTCCATAGAAATTTGAATAAAGACAGCATCAAAAGAAGAAAATGCGCTAGAATAATAAGTAGTAAGTTTAAGAAACTAAATAAATTAGAAAATGAATTTTTAGAAGTAAGAAAATTATTTAATACTAATAAACATGATATAGTTGTAATAAAAGAAGTTAAGTTAATTGTAGAAAACATAATTAAACATATTGAATATATTAAAGAAATTCTAAATGATAGGTTAAGTCAAATAAGTACCGAAAAACTTGAATTAGGTAATAACGATAATATTTTTGATTCTGATTCAGACACTGATTCAAATTTATCGGTAAAAATGGGTGAAAAATTCGATTTGCGAACAGCAGCAAGCCTGCTCCCCATTATGGACGGAAATGAAAATACAACAAAAATGTTAATAGATGCTATTGAGTTATACGATCAGCTTTTAGATGCTGAAGGTAAAAAGTTGTTGACAATCTATATTTTAAAGACTAGAATCTCACAAAATGCTAAAATTAGGTTAAAATCAACATATGAAAGTAATGCCCTGCTATTAGTAGATTTAAAAACTCATTTTTTAACAAAGAAATCTGCGTCTGCAATTTCCACACAGCTAAATTCTGTTAAACAATCAAATAAAAGTATTGATGATTTTGGTAAAACAGTTGAAGAATTATTTGTTAACTTAACAATTTCGCAAGCCGATGGTAATAATGCTGCCATAGAAATTTTACAACAGGTCAACGAAAAAATTGCAATAAATGCGTTTGCAAATGGGTTGCAAAACAGCGAACTCAGAACTATAATAAAGGCTAGAAATTATTCAAAATTAAATGAAGCAATTCGTGGCGCTAAAGATGAGGAATTACCGAAAAGGGACGATCATCGAGTTTTTAATATTAGAGGCAACAATCGTTACAATACATCTAGAGGGTATTCGAACCGCGGAAATAGGCGAGGTCAATTTTCCCCAAATGCTTCTGCAACTTATAATAATAGATTTTATAACAATAGGTTTAATAATAATACCAATAGAGGTAGAGGATTTAACAGAGGTGTACCAAATAATCGGGGACGCGGAAATATAAATCATAGAGGTCAAAATTCCAGAAACAATCCGCGAACTTATTTTATTAATGACAATAATACACAGGAAAATAACGTAGATCCTCAAAACAGTTTAGGTGACGATATGTTTTTTCGTCCCCCCCAATAATGTTAAGTCAGTAATTTTAAATATTAATGGTCTGAATTTTGTACGAATGAATTATGGTGAGAATGAATTTTTATTTTTACTGGACACAGGAGCGTCCGTAAGTGTAGTGTTTTCTGATTGCATTAGCAAAAATCAAAAAGTAAATTATGCAAATAATATTAAAATAAATGGTATATCTGGGTCAACGACATCCCTAGGTTCAGTAACACTTTGCTTAGGTATTAAATGTACAAGTATGAATGTGAATCATGAGTTTTTGCTGATAAATCGTTTTGAAAGTGGTATGCATGGAATTATAGGATCAGACTTTTTAAATAAATATTTAGCTATTATTGATTTTGAAAAATATGAATTATCATTAAATTTAGATTCTAATACTATCAAAATACCAATTGAGTCAAAACACCGATTTTATACAACTTTGCCGCCGCGCTGCGAAGTTATTAAATACTGCAAGGTTGACAAAGTAGAAGATATTGTAATTACTTCCGAAGAAATTGCCGAAGGTATATTTGTAGCGGGAGGAATAGCTACTCCAAAAAATGATAAAATACCAATAAAAATTCTTAACGTTCGAGACGAAGAAGTTACTTTAAAAAATTTTAGGCCAAAAATAGAAAGTCTTCAAAATTTTCAAATTTTAGAATTTAATAAAAACAATTATTCATCTGTCAATAGGGTGGATAAGGTTTTAAATTTACTAAAAACAGAACATCTAAATAAAGACGAAAAATATTCATTGCAAAGGGTCTGTGCAAAATATTCAGATGTTTTCCAATTAGAGGATGACCCACTAACTGTTACAAATATTTACAAACAAAAGATTCAATTGCAAAAATCTGCTACTCCAGTTTACGTAAAACCATATCGCTTACCGCACGCGCAAAAGGAAGAAATTCATAAACAAGTTGAAAAAATGCTACGCGATGATGTAATTGAAGAAGCTCGGTCTAAATGGTCAGCACCAGTTTTAATTGTTCCGAAAAAAGCTGACAATAGCGGAAATAAGAAATGGCGAGCTGTAATTGATTATAGGCTTTTGAACAGACAAATTGAAGATGATAAATTTCCATTGCCATGTATTACTGAAATCCTAGATTCATTATCGGGTGCAATTTATTTTTCACATCTTGATTTATCCCAGGGGTACTATCAAATCGAACTAGAACCAGAAAGTCGCCCTTGTACAGCATTCACAACGGAACGTGGTCAGTATCAATTAAAAAGGCTTCCAATGGGACTCAAAATCAGTCCTAGTGCTTTTTCTCGAGCTATGACTATTGCTATGTCAGGTTTAAATTACGAAAACTGTTTCGTATATTTGGATGATTTAATTGTATTTGGCAACAATTTAATAAATCACAATCAAAATTTAACCAAAATTTTTCAGAGATTGAGGAATGTAAATTTGAAATTAAATCCCAATAAATGTGACTTTTTAAAGAAAGAAATTTTGTATTTAGGTCATGTTATTTCAGCAAATGGCGTTTCTCCAGATCCTGATAAATTACGGGCAATACAACAATATCCAGTTCCAAAAGATGCAAATGAAACGAAAAGATTTGTTGCATTTGTTAACTATTACCGAAAATATATTCAAAATTTTTCAAAAATTGCCCAACCCCTAAATAATTTATCTAGAAAGGGAATAACATTTAACTGGACTGAAGAATGCCAACAAGCTTTTGAAATCTTAAAACAAAAATTGATTGAACCACCTGTATTGCAATATCCAAATTTTTCTCCAGAAAATAACTTTATTTTAAAAACCGACGCTTCAGGTTTTGCAATAGGAGCAGTTTTATCTAATATTGACGATAAACCGGTGGCATATGCAAGTAGATCATTAAATAAAGCAGAGAAAAATTACTGCACCATAGAAAAAGAGCTTTTGGCCATTGTATGGGCTGTAAAACATTTTAGGCCTTACCTTTACGGTAGAAAATTTACAATTTTTACAGACCACAGACCGTTAATTTATTTATTTGGTATGTCTAATCCATCTAGTAGACTTACAAAATTTCGATTGGTTTTAGAAGAGTACGATTTTACCATTAAATACATTAAAGGCAAGGAAAATGTTACCGCCGATGCATTATCACGTGTAGAAATTTCTTCTAACGAATTAAAGAACATGAATTCGGAAATTTGTCAAACAATACTTGCTGTAACTCGAGCACAAAGTAAAAGTAATCAGGAAAATTTAAAGGTCGATTTTAATAATATTCAAAGCAAAAGGATTGATCACCCTGGTGTGGTTGAACTATTAAAACGTCCAGAAAATTCCACTGAATTACGATTTGTTTCAAAAATTGACTTTGAAGAAATAAATAGAAATAATTTCAATAAAGAAAAAATATATTACGATAAAAGTAATAAAATTATTTACATAATGCAAGAAAACCGATCAACGTTAGCATTAGGTGCATCGTTGAGGTCCTTAGCAGAAATATGTAATAAAGATAATATTCGCGAATTGGTAATTATAAAAAATAATGAGTGCGCACAAATTCTTAATAAAATTGCAAAGGAACTTAAAAAATTAAATATAAAAATTTCTATAATTAAAAATAAGATAAATATCACTGATAATGACACTAAACAATTAATTTTAAACGATTTTCACATGTTACCTACCGGGGGTCATGCTGGAATTAATCGTATGACTAACAATATTAAGAAATATTACTTTTGGTCAGGTCTTCATAAAGACGTTGAAAAATTTATTAAAAACTGTGATGACTGCCAACGTTATAAACACTCAAAACCAAATATCCAACCAATGAAAATAACGACAACAGCATCATCAGCTTTTCAAAAAGTTTATTTAGATATTGTAGGTCCTTTGGAACCTGATTTGTTAGAAAATAAGTATATTCTTACTCTACAATGCGAACTAAGTAAGTATGTTGAAGCTTATCCCTTAATTAATAAGGAAGCTAAGACAGTCGCAAAAGCATTTGTAGAAAATTTTATTCTTCGTTACGGTATTCCAAATGAAATTGTTTCGGATCGCGGTACTGAATTTTTAGCTGCTACATTTTCAGAAACTTGTAAAATATTACAAATTAAACAATTAGCATCAACTGCATATCATCATGAAACACTCGGGTCTTTAGAAAATTCACATAAACATTTAGGGGCATATTTGAGAATCCAAATAGCAAAACATCCAGGTACATGGAGTTCTTGGATACCATACTGGTGTTTTTCTTACAATAATGCTGTTCATACGGAAACGTGTTATACTCCTTATGAGTTAGTTTTCGGCAAAACATGTAATATGCCTTCAAATATTTTAAATACAATAGATCCTTTATATAATTTCGATAATTACCCATTAGAATTAAAATATCGATTGCAACAAGCATCTACTGATGCAAGAAACAACTTAATAGCATCTAAAATAAAAAGAAAAGAAATTTACGATCAAAAATCGAATTGTAAACTAATTGTATTTAATGTAGGTGATAAGATTATGCTTAAGAATAATGCGGGTAATAAAACTGAGGCCTTGTATACAGGTCCATATGTAGTGTTAGAAGATAAGATGCAAAATGTGGTGATTAAACTAGACAAAAAACAAGTGGAAGTTCATAAAAACAGAGTGAAACTATATACTAAGTAGTGAGCGCTTAATAGTGAATATGTGTTATTAAAGTGTAGAATTAGGTAAAATTGGTAAAATGTAGAACAATCTGCTTAGAAAAAAAAAAGACAAATTATGTTTGATTTTTTTTTCTCGCTCCCTTAGGAGGTGTAGTAAAGTAAAAAGTGCATTATGCACTTATTATTAATTAGCATTAATTTATTAGACTAAGCAATTTTACAACTATTAATTGTGCCAACATGTAACTAAACAGGCAGTTCTAATTGATATGTTATGGTGAATAAATGATTGAAAACATATTTAAATCTTTAATTATCAAGAACCCTCACAAGATAATAAAGTTGTATTTTAAAAAATTTTTACACCGGCGTTTATCTCTTTTACAGAATAATGGGATCTCGTGGTAGGGCGCTTGTTGAGCAAGCTTTAAAAGATTTTAAAATTCAGAATAACAATATTAAGCCGAATGTAGACAATAACATTCCAAATTATATTCTTCTTGTTGATGATTTAAATAATATTAATAATACGCCACTTTTTGAAGATAATTTTGAAAATTTGGAATTAAATGAAACTTTGGCGAATGATTTAATTTTTTTGGATCAACCTGGAGAAATAATTAGCATTAACCAATAAAATGTTTTTCATGTGGAGGATAATACCGATGGAATGAAAGGTAGAAGAAACGAGGAAGATACTAAAACACGACAAAGAGCGCGCGAGAAAAAAAAACAGAAATTTGGGAAAGGAGTATGTTAGAAATAATGGAAAGTTAGCAACAGCAAAACTAATCAAGGCAAATCCTTGCCTTAAAAATAAAACATGTACTAACGAGTGTAAAAATATTGAGGAAGAACAAAGATAAGTTGCTTTTCCAACTTTTTGGAAAATAGAAAAAGTTGCTGATAAAAAAATTTTTTTAAATAATTGCATCCAAATTACAACTGTAAACAGGCGGAGATCGAATGAAGCAAAAAAGCAAAGAACTTGCACCGTTATCTACTATTTAAATTTAAATGAACAATGTAATAAGCGTGTTTGTAAACAATTTTTAATCAACACTCTTTCCATTACCCCAAGATTTATTAATGACATCATTAGAAAAAAAAGTGCAATGCCTCTTTATCAAATGAAAGTGTTATTTATCATAAAAATAAAATAAGCAACAAACAGAAAATTGCATTGGATTTTTTCTTGATAAACTAACAGCGGTGCCATCACATTACTGTCGGGGTTCTTCAACAAGAAAATATTTGCCAAGCGTAATAATGTCCTTTAGAAATTTGTATAAAATGTATAAAACGGATATGGATTTAAAAAAGATACAACCCGTAATGTATACCAAATTTTTTACACATTTATTAGGAACTAATACATAACGTGGATTTTTTTATTTTCCAATCACCAATGGTTTTAGTCTTTCGGTACCACACATATAGGCTCCCAGCATTACGGTAATTCTTTCTTTGCTGTGTTTTCCCCCGAAACATTTTTCGTCCTTGAATGTTATCAGGCAAACGTTTAAAAAATAAGCACGTCTCGTCCGCGTTAAAATTTTTTTTTTCGTGAATTATTAATGTAATATTTTTCGTCGACTTAATGGAACCATTTATTTAATATGTAATTTTGTAACAATCTCCTCTAGTTAAATTTATAAAAATGGCTTAATGTTCTCTGAAGATGAAGATGGTTATTCAGTTCGAAATGCATTAGTGTAATAAAAGTTTTATAAATGCGTAACTGTTGTTTTCGTTTGGTATTTAAAGGCGTCAACTCCTTACTTTATTATGGTTAACCAAACTACTTGGGAAATTCGTTATGAAAAACTTAAAAATGAACAGAGATAGAATAAAATTAAATACCCTACAACGTAACAGTGTCAACAGTTAGATGAGCGTTGTTTGTTTAAATCACGTTTACACATTTAAATTCTCATTTCACACAAACCACACCCAATAAGTGTTAATGCATGAAAAATAAAAATGTAAATGAAATTATTCTTTTTAGGCAACGTCCCTCCAATGCATTTCTTTTAATTAACTACACTGGCGTGCAAAGAAAACGGGCCACCTACATTTTCGTAAATATATTTTTTTGTCGTTATTAGATTTCAATTAAATTATGGTAAATTCTACCGCAAGTAGTAAGAAATCAAATAATGAAATCTTTTCTTGAAAATGTTGTTTAGTTTTTATAAAAAAAATAAAGATGTTAAAAAACACAACAAACATTTTACAACAATGAATACAATGTGACGAATATTTAAACGTAATATTGCCAGACGCCTTTAGATTTTTAAGGAGTCAAGTTGATTTGAAAATAAACATCGCGAGTATTCATTTTCAATGCATTTAACCATTGTGGAGGCAGCTAGAGTAGTAGCTTTACTGGAGGATGGACGAAGCCAAACATACGTGGCTATAACCATGGAAATAAGTTGCTCAACAGTGCAATGAGTGTACCGACGTCACCTGGAGAGAGAGGTGACTTCAGCAGGAGACCTGGTGCAGGATCCAGGAGAGCCACAACAATTACAGACTACCGTTTCATACGAATGTTGGCTCTCAGAAACCGTCACCGCACCGGAGTTAACATACGGGACAGGCTCCAAGAGGTTCGTGGAGTAAATGAGAGTTTACAGGCCGGGAACGGGGCCTAGGCTTCCACAACACCATCGAGTTAGGCGACTCCAGTTTGCACGTGAACATTTCAACTGGAGTATAGAACAGTGGAGCTCCATGTGATTCACAGATGAGTCCAGAATGTGCTTACACCATGCTGATGGCCGTGACAGAGTGTATAGAAGACCTGGAGAGCGATATTCTCAGTGCACGAGGGTTGAACTTGTTAGCTTTGGAGGAGGTTCTGTTATGGTGTGGGGAGGTATTACTTAGGAAGCTAGCACAGAGCTGGTTATTGTGGATGCAGGTTCCATAATTGGTGCCAGATATGTAAGAGACTGCCTACAACCCAATGTTGTGCCTTTCAGAAACGTAGCTGGTGATAATTTTGTTCTTATGCAGGACACAGGAACCCGACAGTAAGGTGTAGGATGATTGGAGCATTATTATTTTGTGTTTTTTTAGTTTAATTTTATATTACTTGTATTGTATTATTAATTATCAAAAAAATGTATAATTGACGTATATAAGGAAGGTTAAATGATCGGCTTATCGGACTATCTTTTGTCCGATAAGCCGATTATTTAACCGTTCCTTATATTCTTACGGACGTTAACAGTATTAATTGACGTATATGATGTGTTAAATTGTCGTATAATAAAATTATTGTAAGTATACAAATTTCTGTTAAAGGTAAGTGAAAACTAAACTTATTCAAGTAAATGATTGTACGTTAAATATTGCACATTTTAGAGAAAAAAGACTCCATAGAACAATTTTAAGCACTCCATCCAAAAAATCTTAAATGGAAATGGAAGTCCACAGTTTTACATCATTTTAAAGTTATTAATGTTATGTTAATCCAAAAAGTAAGTCGGTATGACCCAATTTATCCAAATTCAAAAATCCACCCTTCACTAGTGGGGGTTATAAAAGGTGATTTAAAAAAATGATTATTTCGGCCAAGGATGTTTTAAGTTTTAATGAAATATTGTATAATTTACATGCATGCATTTTAATAATAAACGCTCATTTACGCGTCTTTCTCGTACATTGATCGAGATAGCATACTAATGAATTGACCAATCGTGATTAAAATTCATACATGCTTTGAAATACCATATTCTGCAAATCCAACGTACCCAATTTTATTTTTTTTACATATTTTACATAGTTTTTATACCAATTAACTTGGTCTAAAAATTTAAAGGTTTATTTAAATATACTATTTATGAAAAATGTATATTAAGTGGCCTAACCTAGTTACCATCCACTAAATAATTTTTTAATTTTATTTGAAAATGCGACAGCAAACGCAAAATTCATTCGAGACAAAAAAAAACTTCTCTTGAATTGCTCTACAAAAGGAAATAATTTTTAAATAAAAATTTTGAATACCTGAAAAAGTTCGTAAGTATCTTATGTCTGTATTAAAAGGTATGGGTACAAAATGTCATTAAAATCATCTTTAATACTGTGGTATTAATTAATAAGAAAGTATTTTTTTAATCAACATTAGAGGCTCATATATGCTCAGGGGTGCGTTTTTTTTAAAGGGTGTAACAAAAGTAAAGTATAATAGCCGTAAGTTTTTAATTTAAGGAGATACATAAAAAATTTAAGTACAAAAGTGTTTCAGTTAATTTGAGTGCATATTTTGACGTTTTTAATTTTTGTATATCTTTTTTGATTTTGTTGATAGAGCAACCAGCTATTATTTTTTAAATAGCATTAGTATGCTTTATATTTTAATTGCACTTTTTAAAAGAGCTAATTTTTCTGTATTTTGCAGTGCTATTTTTTAATAAAAAGCAAAATAACCCAGTAAACACAGTAGCCTCAGGGACGTCCTTGAGATCTTTCTTTGTCACTTTATTGAGACGTTACAAAAAAATTTCGCATAGATCTCCCAGTGATTTCACGATAGGTCACGACCTCAATGGAACATCTTTGAGAATTCCTAATGTTACCTTATTGAGAGGTTACAAAAAAAATCGCATAGATCTCCCAGTGATTTCACAATAGGTCTCGACCTCAATGGAACATCTCTATGAATTCCTAATCTTACTTTATTGCGAGATTACAAAAAGTTTACGCATAGATCTCCCAGGGACTTCCTGCCAAGTCTTGACGCAATTGTAACATCTCTGAGAATTCCCAATGTTACCTTATTGAGAGATTACAAAAAGTTTACGCAATGATATCCCAGGAATTCCCGCCAGGTCTTGACGCAATTGTAACATCTCTGAGATTTCATAATGCGAGGTTAATACAACCTAACTACCAAACTCCGTAAACCAACTTATAAATTCTATACCTGGTGTCCATGAAACTAGGGCCAAAAGTTACGGATTTTTGTCGAAAATGCGTCAATGTGTAATTTTGAAAAAAAATCCTTTATGTACAATTTATATAAAAAATAGGTATACCGTGTGTCCACGAAACTACGAAACTAGGGCCATCCCTGTAATTTTATATGGCATAAGAAAACCCATTTATCTAAAAAGTTTTCTATTGTATGTACTTCCGGTTTCACCGGAAATTATATCAACTTTCTTATTTTAAATGTAACACAATATTTTTATTACTTATTATTAAACATTGGTAAGTTCCAAAAGTATGTTTGTCACAAAAAAAATATTTTTTGAACTTTCAAAAAAAAATTTGGATTTTTTTTTGGCAACTCTTTTTAATAAAATCTATTAAAACTACTCTTAAATAATTTAAATGGTAAAATAAATTGTCAATTATAAAATTCATTCGGCAGTTTTTGAGAAATTAATTAATAGAGATATTTGCAAAAAACGCATTTTAAAAATTATAATATTAATTTTTCAAAACGGCCGGTAATTTTCGGTGGAACAGGAAGTTAAATAGAAAATATTTTTAGTTCAATAAATGCGTTTTCTTATGTCATATAACATGCTAAAATTTCAAATTTTTATTTTCATAAATAAAAAAATTACAGGGGTTGCATTACTTTCGTGGCACCCGGTATAAAATATACATAGATAACTCGTAAATTATTCTATGTAGCTAATTTAATGTAAAATAGAATAAATAATAAATTATTTATTATTTATTTATTTATAATAATATAATAAAGAATTGCTTTACAACCATGTTTTTACGTCCTCACAACACGGAACCTCGATGGTTGAACGGTTAGGCGCTTGGTTCGACAGTTTGCGATAGCAACGGCGCGGGTTCAAATCCCGCAAATTAAAGGTGCGTGTGAGTAAGAAAATATTGATATATTATACTTGTGATTGAATTAGATAGCCTGTTAGCAGCTGATTACCTACAGTACGGCAACGTCCAAGCAAATAAAACTTCATACAATAGTATTTTTTAAATTCTATATTTTTTTATAGAATCTCATAATAGTTATGTAGTGCGTTAAGAGTGAGTCGCAAAGTGAGTTACAATAGAATCGCATGGCGAAGTGTTTGTGACTTCACTTGCGACTTCGCCGGGACTTCTAGGCAATTTCCTATATGGCGGACATTTGGCAGTCCCAGAGACATTCTGGAGAGTTTAAGGGGAGGTCTAATGTGAAGTAAATAGGAGCTCGCAAAGATGTCTGTGGGAGGTAACTGTGCTGACTGGGAAGAAAAACAAAAAAAAATTATCCCCAAATTGTATATTTGTTTTTATTTTCTACAAAATAACTTTGCTGATTACAGAAAAATACGCTCTTTTAAAGAGAGCCAAGAAAACATACTAGCGCGATTTAAAAAACTATAGTTGGTTGCTCTAGCAACAAAACAGAAAAAGTTATAGAAAAACTAAAAATGTCAAAATATGCACTAAATATAACGGAAAAACTTTAACTTTTTTTTATTTAATTCTTTAAATAAAAAAGTTACAGTTATTTTGCGTTATTTTTGTTATACCCTGTATAGATAAATAGGGCGATATTGACGTACTTTTAGGTCTACTATCTCCTTTTCGCCCTTGTAAGTGAAATTTTTAGACACATTGTATAATATTTTTTAGATAAATTTAAAAAATTGATTCTTTTGGAAATAACGATTTTTAAAAGGATAGTTCTGTTGCTTAAAAAATGAGACGCTGGGACCTGAGTTAGTAGCTAATGTCTAATGTTGTCTAATTGTAAATATCAAAATAAACAATTTAAAAAAAAAAATAATTTAACTTATAAAAGAAAATGATATCATACTAGTTTATACACTCGATGCACTTATTTTAGTCAAAAATATATCTTTTGGGGTTTGGGGCGACCAAAAGTAAAAAACAAAAAAAAAATTCAAAAGAAAACCGAAAAAGTATAAAAAAATTAATTATTTCAATGATTTACTTAACATAAAAAAATTAAAATCGGTTATAACTTTTAAAGCACCTGCCAAATCAGCATGTATGTGTGTAGTTACATATGATGTCATCATATGAGGGATCAATGGCACCGTTCGTGCAAGATCAGCGTATCGCCTTCCATAGGACATCGCCCTAATTAATATAATGCCTAAATTGCATTTTTTATGATTGGTTAACAATACAATATTATAAATATATGTAAAGTTTAATGAATTAGTCAGTTATCGAATAAAGCTTAAACTTGTAACGTCTTTTCTGTGTTTTTTAAACCTGATCGTCGGTCCGAATTCCAAAATTGGCGCAGTCGGTAGGACTCTGCGGTTCTTTAGTGAAGTTTTTCGACAATCGTGTCTCATCTTCATGAAGAATTTTGGTCCCAACCATCAACGCAGATTCAATCTCAGATCGGAACCAATGAAAGTTTGACGACCAGAATTAAGACAACAAGAAAAATTCGATCGCTCCAAAAAATTTAACTGACAAAGTAAGTGCTAAATTTTTCTGTCCCCAAATTTTCCCCCAAATTGCCAATTGGTAGGAAGCTCACTTTGATAAGTTTACTAAATTTATGAGTGATAGCGACAGTACCAGTTCTTCAAATTGTTCACTTGAGGAATCATTTTTAGATAATACTTTAGAATTAGATCAATTAATTTTACAAATAAATAGCTTAAATATTAACGAAATGACCCAAAATCAAGCAGCAGGCCCCACCGCTGTTCCCTTTGACTACCAATTATTAAAACTTAATATCGAAACAATCCCCACATTTGACGGAAGTAATGATATGACAGAAATCTTTATTTCACGTTGCGAATCAGTTCTTAGGGAATATCAAAATCTAAATAACTTGCAAATTAATAGTTTTTTAATAAAAGCTGTAATCAGCAAGCTGCGAGGACGTGCACTCATTGCAATCGGATCTCGCACAGAGCTAAGAACGTGGGATGAAATTAGAACTAACCTACGTCAACGCTTTGGTGACTTACGTAACTACGATTGTCTAGTGCAGGACTTAATAAATTTAAAACCTTTAAAAAATGAAAAGCCATTGGATTTTGCTGAGAGAATTCAATTAGCACATAGCAAATTAGCATCCAAAATTAATTCCTTGCCAGACGATGAGTTAAATAATACCGGCAAAGTCATACATTTACAGCAATATGACGCTACTGCATTAAAAACATTAATTCGTGGCTTACAAGGCCAATTGGAGAGCATTATTAGGCTTAGAAACCCCGAAAGCTTGGAAGCCGCTGTTAATTATGTAATAGAGGAAGAAAACTTCCAATACACTTTAGAACCTTCCCAAATGCAAACTCCAAAATTTAACGCTTTACCATTTAGGCAACAATAGCAACATCCTCATTTTTCAAGACAAATTTTGCCCCAAACTAGGAACCAACTAATGCCATTTCAACCATATAACTTTCCTAGCCAACCTATTAACTTGCAACCAAGACAAGCACCACCACAAAAATTCTTTACCAACCAACAAGTATTTGGTCCTCCCAGAAACGTATTTAAACCAACAGGACAATTCCAAGAACGTACACAACCAATGTCATATAATACGCGCAACACAAATCAACGATTTCCACAAAATGCTCCACCACAACCCATGGACGTGGACTCAACTCGTAATACCCGTAATACAATTCAAAGGCAACGTCCACAATTCAATAGGCCCTACATCAAGATTTCCAAGTTCGGGCCCGCGCAACTTTATTTCGGAAGAACTTTATCAAATGTCGGACGAAAATTGGAATATTTCTACTGTGGACCACGAAGTTTACCCAGAAAATTATTCGATAGAATTTCCTCCGAACGAACCAGAAATTTATGAAGAAGAAGAAATTTATCCCTACACAGACCCAGGACGAGGAAAATTATCAAGTTACCAGCCCGAAACTACCAAAAACGTAATCGAGATAAACAATGAACTCGGAAAAAATCCTTTTAGCGTACATAAAAATCAAGAACCCTCCAGCAAAACTTCTCATCGACACCGGATGCTTCACTTCAATCTTAAGACCAGAAATTGCACAATCATCATTTCCAGGGCAGATATATCATCAAAACTTGCAACGGTGAAACAAGAGCACAATTTCGAGCACAAATACCAGCCTTTGAAGAATTCAACACCAATAAAAATATCAATTTTCTACTATATGACTTTCACGATTTTTTTGACGGACTTTTAGGACTTCGAGATATTGTTGACCTTAACCTCGTCATAAATCCGACAAATCAAACACTCTACAACGAACACGTAATGATTCCTTATTACTACAGACAACCGATGGAAACATCACAAAAATTTGTGGTAAACACTCACGAAATCATCTTGGTAAATTTACCTGTTTCGTAAAGGAATGGTGACATCTTAATTCCAGAACTAAAAACCAACGACGTTTACATCCCAGAATCATTATCATGTGCTAAGGATGGATTTGCTAAACTGGAAATTCATAACTACACGGATCATAACACCACCTTCTCGATCACCGACCCTCTAGAAGTTTCTCCAGTTTTTGAAGATACTTTCGAAATGTATAATATTGATTCCAATTTAATTTATGCAGACTCCAATGTACCAGAAGCAGGAATTGAAGATCTTATACGAACAGGCCATCTTAATAGGGAAGAAAAACAAAAACTTGTACATCTATGTAAAGAGTTCAAAGACATTTTCCACAAGAAAGAGGACGCCCTAACATTCACGAACACCGTGAAACATCAAATAAAAACATCCTACGAAGTTCCCGTGCACTCCAAATCATATAGGTATCCATTTATACACAAGAAGGAAGTTCACAAGCAAATAAACGAAATGCTTGCTAACGGAATAATTAGACCAAGTAACAGCCCTTGGAGTTCCCCGATTTGGATTTTCCCTAAGAAGATCGATGCTTCGGGACAAAAGAAATGGCGCATCGTCGTCGACTATAGAAAAGTCAATGAAAAAACAATTACAGATCGCTACCCCATACCCAATATTACGGACATACTGGACAAATTAGGTAGATGTCAATACTTTTCAACACTGGACTTAGCCTCTGGATTCCACCAGAATGAAAGGGATCCCAATTCTATTCAGAAGACAGCATTTAACGTAGAGACCGGATATTTTGAGTACCTAAGGATGCCATTTGGTCTCAAAAATGCACCTGCACCATTTCAACGTGTGATGAACAACATCCTTAAAGATCTTTAGGATAAAGTATGTCTCGTCTTCATGGACGATATAATCATTTTTTCAACATCATTGACAGAGCATATTCAAAATCTTAAACTAGTGTTTTCAAGATTAAGACAGAGTAACCTAAAAATACAATTGGAAAAATCCGAATTCCTCAGAAAGGAAGTGGAATTTTTAGGTCACATCAGATGGTATAAAACCCAATACACGAAAAATCGAGGCAATTAAGAAGTTCCCCATACCGAAAACCGCAAAGGAAATAAAATCATTCCTTGGTCTCCTAGGATACTACAGAAGATTTATAAAAGATTTTGCAGAAATTACAAAACCTTTTACGAAGTGTCTCAAAAATAACCCACAATCAGGAATTTGTTAAATCCTTCGAACTCTACAAAACCATTTTGACCAACGATCCGATCCTACAATTTCCCGACTTTGAGAAACCGTTTATATTGACGACAGATGCTTCGAATTATGCCTTAGGAGCTGTTCTATCTCAAGGACAATTTGGGAAAGATCTACCCATCGCCTATGCATCAAGGACATTGAACCCAGCAGAATGTAATTATTCCACCATCGAAAAAGAGCTACTAGCCATCGTATGGGCAACCAAATACTTCCGGCCTTATCTGCTTGGAAGAAAATTTACAATCTGTACGGACCATCAACCGCTCAAATGGATTTTCTCCTTAAAAGAAGCCAATTCTCGTTTAGTAAGATGGAGACTAAAGCTCGAAGAATATGACTACAACATCGTACATAAAAAGGAAAACTAAACGCAAATGCAGACGCTTTGTCAAGAGTTGAAATTCACAACACGGAAACAGAATCATTACAAGTTAATTGCTGTGAGCCAAACCTCGAAGACGTCTTGGACCCGAACGAACTTGAATGGTACATGAAAAATAAATCAGTCGAAATGACAGTGGATCAACTAAACGATATTATAGGAATCCAAGATACATCTACACCTCAAGAGTTACCAGCGAACTCCAAAGTCAATATTCTCCAAGACGTCCAGATAAGACCATCCTTAACTGACCAAACGGTTCATACATCAATCGAAGACCCAGTTCTAGGCATCCCAATTACAGACAAACCCGTAAATTACTATAACCACCAAATTATCTTCAGACTAAACGATACAAACGAAATGATCTCCAAATCTCTTAAAATCTTCCCAAATAAGGAAAGATCTGTAACATCGATACCAAAAAAATCGTTAGAGCCCCAACTTCTGAAGTTCGTTAAATCATAGATTGCTCCAAATAATCTTTATGCCTTATACTTTGATGACGAAAATTGCATGGCAGCAATAACTCGAGTCATCCGAAAATATTTCAAGCCCAAGTCTCTTAAATTGGTACATTGTACAAAAATTGTTCTTGATATCACAGATGTTAATGAACAAAATCTAAAAATTCAATTCAACCACGAGACAAAAACATGCCACAGAGGTATCAATGAAACTGTCCAACATCTTAATGCCACTTACTACTGGCCCAACTTGACAAAAATGGTACAAGAATACATTAATAGATGTAAAATTTGTCAAACATCAAAATACGAAAGGAATCCTACCAAGTTGAAATTCGAACTCATTCCAACATATTCGAAACCTTTTGAAGCCCTTCATCTAGATGTATTTCGTATTAATAACAGAAGTTTCTTCACCATACTCGATAATTTCTCCAAATATGGTCAAGCATACCCCATTGATTCAATTATTAACATTAATATTTTCAACAATCTTTTGACATATACCGGGTGCAAATGAAAACCGGGTCACCTCTATAACTTTTTTATTTATGAATAGAAAAATTTGAAATTTGGCTATGTTTTATGGTTCAAAAAAAAAATTTTATGTGCTTTTTTTATTTTCGAAATCATTTCCGGTTTCACCGGAAACACCATGAACTTTGTTTTTTTAAATGTAACATCCCATATTTTTATTTATGGCTTAAAATACTTTTAAAAAAGAAGTATTTTTGAGATATTAGTTTTAATTTTTTGCGAAAAAAAATTTTTTTTCAAAAAAAAAAGGTTTTCGAAGTCGGTGAAAATTACCAAAACTAATTCTAAATAATTCAAATACATAAAATAAATAATCGTTATAAAATCCTCTTTTTAAAAAGTTGAATGACCCGGCATCATTGAATTTAAAAAAAGTGAGATATTTGATAAAATCTTCATTAACTAAGTTTAAAAATTAATAGTTCAAAAACCACTTAAATTTTTTTTCAAATTACAATTTTATTTAGGTATTTGAATTATTTAGAATTAGTTTTGGTACTTTTCACCGACTTCGAAAACCTTTTTTTTTTTTTGAAAAAAAATTTTTTTACAAAAAAAATAAAAACTAATATCTCAAAAATACTTCTTTTTTAAAAGTATTTTAAGCCATGAATAAAAATATGGGATGTTACATTTAAAAAAACAAAGTTCATGGTGTTTCCGGTGAAACCGGAAGTGATTTCGAAAATAAAAAATGCACATAAAATTTGTTTTTTTGAACCATAGAACATAGCCAAATTTCAAATTTTTTTATTCATAAATAAAAAAGTTATCGAGGTGACCCGGTTTTCATTTCCACCCGGTATAAGTCATGGAACACCAAAATCAATTATCACTGACCAGCGAAAGGAATTTAAAAATCGACTTTTAGACGAATTCTGTAAACTCCACCATATAAACCTTCACTATACAACTGTAAGGAATTCTAACAGTAATTCGCCTGTAGAAAGATTTCATTCTAGCTTAGCGGACTCCATACGTTGCCTACTGCAACAACACCCCGGAGAACATATCGATCATCTTATGAAATTAGCGATACTAGGTTATAACAACTCTATTCACAGTTCCACAAAATTTACCCCTTTTGAAATAATCTACGGAAATACTGACAGAACACTTGAAATTACCGAAAATTACATTTTAAATGAATACACAAACAAGCACAAGGACATTCTAAAATTATGTCATGAAAAGGTAAAAACTTTTAATAAAGAGAGATGAATTTGATTTCAAAAATAAACGAAAACCCTGAAAACCCCACCACCTATACAGAAGGACAATCTGCATTTATAAAACAGCTACCAAGATCAGCAAAACATAAACCTCGTTTCATTAAAACTAGCGTTGTCAAAGATTCTGACAAAAAGTGAGTTACAACCAATGGAACCCTGCACAAAAACATCTTGCAAAAACCCAGAATAGTAATAAATGATTATCCTTTACAGCATGAACATCCAAATCCTACTATTGGTCATTCTTTAAACACTCCAGTCTAGAACTCAAGGAATAAAAATAACTCCAATAAAATCCAGTATCCTTCCATTTAAATTGGGCAACGACAAATTGATGAACAAAGAATTGATCAACTCAGTAACGACATATCCAAAAATTTATATGAATTTTCAAATTATTTACACTTCCAATCAATATTGAACCAAATTATACTAAATGGACAACTTTTAGTAACTCTTTTGGACAATATTGAAAATGCAATAATGTTCGAAAAACTAAATTCATTACACATTGTCGTCATAAACCATAGCGACCTAGTCAAAATTCTTAACACCTTAAACAAATATTATAAACGCGACCAACTAATTGAACTTAAAGATAGTAGAAACTACTACCAACTGGCAAGTCTCCAAACAATTTTCCAAAAAGACAAAATGCTTTTCGCCATACATTTTCCAATCACCAAACCAATTAACTACAAACTGTTCAAACTCTACCCAGTTCCATACAAAAAACCTCACCATTATTCCAAACTAACCCTATTTGGCACTTAACCAAGAAGAAAGCTTCTACGAGCCAGAGGAATTCCCTAAAGTGGAAGAGTATTACATTTGTACAAATCCAAAGCCAGCTGACCCGGATGATTGCATCACCAACTTCATCGGAAACGCCAATCAAGGAAACTGCTATCTCACCAGAGTATCATCAAAAGAAAACATCATCGAGCAAGTTTCATTCAGTCACACGATCCTGGTACCACGAGAAAATGGAACCCAAATTTTAGAAGATTGTCAAAAGAAACAATACTCCATCATCAAAGAGCCAAGCTAACCACATCAACAACATCCGATATCAAGAGATAAAACCAGAAATCGGAAGCAACTCAACATATTACGCATTTGGAGTACCAGTCGCTCTTCTCATTATCATTGCTGCTTTACTACTTATAGCTAGAAGAAGAAAATTTCACCATCAAAAGGAAAATCCTGAATTGAAGATTCGCATCGAAAAATCTCCCCAATCTCCAATCTTAACGGGAGAGGAGTTACATATGAGGTCATCATATGAGGGATGGCACCGTTCGTGCAAGATCAGCGTATCGCCTTCCATGGGACATCGCCCTAATTAATATAATGTCTAAATTGCATAGTTAACAATAAAATATTATAAATATATGTAAAGTTCAATGAATTAGTCAGTTATCGAATAAAGCTTAAACTTGTAACATCTTTTCTGTGTTTTTTAAACCTGATCGTCGGTCCGAATTCCAAAATTGTGTCCATCCACGAGACAATATGTGCATCTTCAGCATGTTGGCATATACGTGTTCGTAAACGAAAACAATAGACAAATACATAATAATTAAATTTAAATACAAAAGCTTTTGCTTTGAATTTAGTTCAAATACATATAAACAATAAGTTCAAATCTCGAGATTGTCGTGCGAGTAACATATAAACAAGTTTTTGGTTAATTACAAACATTAGTATCTCTCCTTTATTTTTTAGATACAACATAGGGCTTTCCACGATTTTTAAATTTTTATTTAGCCTTGAAAATGAAATTAAAATAAAATTTTAGATATGAACAATTTTTTTATACCTTTTGTGTAAAGTGAAAAGGTTAAAAAGGACTATGTGGAGTAATAACCAGCAAATAGGCCCAAAATCGAATTTCACTCACAGCATTCTTCGTTTGCTTGTTTATAGATTAGTCATCTAAGATGACTACAAACTAATCAATTTCCTAAAGTTTTAATATTTTGAGGTTATATGTCAAAAATCATCCAAAATAATTACTCGGTGTAAATCTTAGGCGTTTTTTCGCGACTAAAAACTTTTACTAATTGTTACGAAATTCAGTAACTACTCCATTTTCGCGAACAAAATTGACTTGTAGTTACTTCAGCTATGACGTCATACCTATAAAAATTGTTAGCGAAATCGTAACTATGGTAAGGAAGCAGGTTACTGATAGTAGTATGTATTTACATCCATGTTTTTTTGAATTCTACTAACTTCACACGCAATAAATTATTATTATTATTATTATTATTGCTATTATGATCAAATTGGTGAAAATACATTTCCCTTAATTGAATAAAGGCCAATGGTCCCTCTTAATCAGTTTCATTGTGAAATTATGATAAAATATAAATAATTTTTTTTGTGATTTAGCTAAATGCATTTTCATATTGTATCATTTCTATTTTTTATTTTACTCTCTATTCTTCTATAGCGATGTTTTCATTTAGAAAACAGTCAGATTTCAAAATGTAGTAACCAATGCGTTTTCGCGGTGTTTCAAGTTGTTAATGCGTATGACGTAATAAGTACTAACTACTCCTTATAACTACTGTTACGAGCTGTTAGTCGCGGAAAAACGCTTCATTTTAGGGCGGGAAATTTAAATCACTCCTAGTTAAAAAATAAAGTATAGTCCGGTAACGTGTTGTTGGTATCCCCGTTCGCCGCGTTCACCGCGTTCACCGCACCAGTCGAATTAAATGACTTGTCATTTAATCAGAGACAGTTTATTTTGATTAAATACCATTAAAAATTTTCATTAAAATTATGAATTTGACCGGCAAAAGTGAAGGAACTCCTATATTTCCCGTTATAATTAAAATATGATTGGCAATTTCATAAAATTAGCTTTCTTGAAGAATACAAATAAAACATATAGTGCCATTTAAAAATATTTTTAATTTAAAATCAGTATAATGTCAGTGTCATATACAAAATATCACAAACCCATTATGCCGGGGTAAATTCAAAACCCTAATCAACCCTAATAACATATTAGCGTATTGAGGTTAGGAATAGCATATAACTTTATTTTTTTAATGCAACACTCTATTTTTATTGACAAACATACACAAAATTATTGGTTTAAGTTTTATTAAAATTGGTCCTTTATTTCTACATTAATACTCTGAAAAAACTTAAAACTATTTTTTTAACATAAAAAACACAGTGAGAAAAAAATACGGACACATTAAAATAACAAAATTAACTTCACCCCCCAAATTAAATGTTGCTTCATCACTAAAGCAGATGTTTTGTAATTGGTTCGGAGTATTTGATAGTTTATTACATAACTTCACAAAACTCTGTTCGGCGATCAAAATCATCTTCACTTATTTCTTGATGACAAGAAGATTATACGGGCGATATTTTAAAATTTTTAAAGTTCTCCAAATCTTGGTACTTTGAAGTCCTGTTAATGTAGATAAGTTTCTTATGGAAGTTTGCCTACTACAGTCAACGTTTTTACTTCATTTGGGGGGCCGCCAGTTCTTTTTTTATTTCCTACTGAACCCGTTTCACGAAATTTATTGAACAAATCTAAAACATATCTTGCAGATACATTTTTATCTGGATGAAGATTATTAAAACGAGTAGCTGCTCGAAGGGCACATCTTCTTTCTTCACCGTATATAGTTTAATTTTTTTGCAAACAGGAATGTTACATTTAACCACGGCAACCTTCGCATGAACGTATGTTGAACTAAGTAATGCGGTACTTGCTTGGTTAAGGTAGCGGTGACGAGCGGTGGGAAAATTCAGCGTCGCCGATTTGATTCACTTTCAGTAAGGTTAGAATTCATGTTTGCTGAAAATTCGGACTTTAGCATAATAATCTCAACTCGATCATCCTTAGAATAAACCATTTTGAATGGTTAGGAGGTAATAAAGTTAGTGTAATCTATTTAATTCGAAAACTTGTAATACACTAAATTAAATTATTTCAAATTTTAAATCACATTTTATTTAGATTTAAACACCTGTCAAATCATGTGGATAACATAACAAAGAAATTTATTTATTGTTCTTTTGCGTTTAAATTTTAAATTAAATTATTCATGAGAACCAAACGGGACATCTTACCTTCAATTTTTTATTCAGTCTTAAATAATTTGCTTATTGAAAAAAGATTTTTTGCGTTAATTTGACATTTTTTAAATTCATTTATTGCAATGAGTTTTTAATTTTTTTCTTTAAAACGAATCGATCTATTTTAATTTAATTTATACCGTTGAATTCAAATTAAAAGCAGCTTACAAGTGATATATTACTCAACCCCTGTTGCAAATACTAAATGATTTCATTATTTGCTCTATGTTGCATGTCCGCTACCTCCTTATAAAACATTTTCTCCCTACTGTCTTGTATCAAAGGTTGTGAATGTATAGTTGAGATTTTCTATTTGTACATTTAACTCTTGGACCATCTTAATTAGAGTGGGAGTATTTAGAAGACCTTCCTCACACCTGATTTCCGTATCTGCTCAACCAAAGCATTTTACATAAAGTGGCCTTGAGCAAACTCACATTGTAAAACCGTAGCACCCCAGTCGTTTGCTGGAAATTTTGAGTAAACAAGATATGATTTTCTTTTGAGGTTAATTTATTAAATCTTGAAAAAAATTCCAAGTATAAGATAAAACCACTACTATTTTGTTCATATTAACACAAAACTGCTAAAATCCTTTGCAGAGATATTTTACACAAATAGTTTTTTTATTTCCAAACCAGGAATTCATTAAGAAATATAAAAGCACATTGTTTACTTTATTATAATCTATTATCTATAATGTTGAAAACTTTTCTTTAAATTTAAAAACAAAGTGAAAAGTCTTTATTTAACCTACACATGAAAATATTTTCCAGATTTGAATCAACATAAAATCGACTCCATTGTTTGTTAGACTAGACTAGTATTGTATTATTTAGACAGTACCTCCGCTGCCTAAATCGCCAACGAAATCAAACGATGGGCACTAGCGCCGGCACTTGTTTCCGCTGCCGGCGCCAGTTCCAACGAAAAGAAAACGATGGGCACCGGCAATTGCGTTGTTCAGACCTTGAAAGAACAGAGATACCATGAACATTCGGCATATCTCTTTTGCTCTGCTGTAAACAGCTGAGTAAGTGCTGCCAATGTGTCAATCATGCAACCTAAAAGTAGAAATAAACTAAATAATAACTATATTATTATAACAAAGTATTTTTTAATTTAAAACAACTTTGCTTATTTATTAATAAAAATATAAAATGATTTTTGGAAGGCTTTAAATTAAAAAAATCTTTGTTATAATAATATTTCTAGTTATTATTTAGTTTTTTTCTACTTTTAGGTTGCATGATTGACACATTGGCAGCACTTAATGACCGAGTGAGAAAGTATGCTAAAGTTCATGGTATCTCTGTTCATTCAAGGTCTGAACAACGCAATTGTATCCGCAGCCGGCTATAACCATAACCTCAAACAGTTGCATGCTAATACCGTTGATTGATATATTATATAGATAGCCCACTCTATGTGGTTTTTCGTTCGTCCTTGAAATCGCAATGACAGCTATTTGCGCTCTGGTACGTGCTGCCGCCTAGCAGAATATATTTAAAATGCTCGACAGTGTTGTCATATTTCATAAAATTATTGTAAGAGCAACAGTAACATTTGATTGAAATATATTATAAGTAAGGTGACCAGACGTCCCGGTTTGCCCGGGACAGTACCGATTCCTAAGCGTTTGTCCCGGCGCGGCGTCCTGAGCGTGTCCCGGTTTTAAAAAACATTAAATTTTTATTGGAAGTTTAAGATTTAATACTAGAGTAGACTGTAGACTACCAGCTAGGCTACACCTTTTCCAATAATTGTATTTCAGAAAAGATCAATTCAATTTTAGAAATGATCAATTGCAATTCAGAAAATAGTCAACTTTATTTCAGAAAACATTAATTGTATTTCAGAATAGTCAATTCAATTTCAGAAATCATCAATTGTAATTCAGAAAAGATCGATTGTATTTACAAAAGCATATCAATTGTATTTGAGGAAAATTAATCAAATTTTAGAAAATACCTTTTGTAAAATATGGAGGAAGCCAAGGGTTTTTTGCAAATTATTTCAATTTGGTTCAACATTGGTGAATAAGGACTGGTATAATGTTAAATTTCGAAAGCACATTTTTGATGAAATATGTTTGAGCTGTTGTGGTTTCACAATCACCGCCAAATACTCGCGACTTCCTCATTTTTTTTATAAATGGTCCTTTCTGAAATTAAATTGATTTTCTGAAATACAATTGATGCTTTCTGAAATACAATTGATGCTTTCTGAAATACAATTGACTATTCTGAAATACAATTGATACTTTTTGAAATTGAACTGATTATTCTGAAATACAATTGACTATTCTAAATTATTTTTTTGTGATTTACAATTTATTTACGATTAATTTCTAAAATAGACTTCTCGTTTATTTATAATTCGCGATTTTTGTGCAGTTTTTTGGTTTTTTAACTTTTATTGTGCATTTGTTTTTGTCTATCGTTTTTTTATAGATTTAAAATTTTTATTAGAGATTTAAAATTTAATACTAAACTACTGATTCCTGAAAAGCGTTAGTCCATAATTCACTGAAACTTCATTAGGTTAGGTAAAAAATAAAAACCAAAAAGGAGCTTGTCCCGGTTTGGCATTTTCAAAATCTCGTCACCTTAATTATAAGATTACAAGGTGTCCTGTAACTACACCGACAACGCTTAACTGGTGATAGTAGACCTGAAAATAAGTCGATTTGGCCCTATTTATCTATATCCAAAAATGCACCCCTAAGAAGTTATAATCTTCTGAAGTTCATTTAAAAAATATATTTTTTTTAATTGCTGCCAAAGTAATAAAAATTTTATGATGAACTTTTGTATGCATGCATTTTTATAAAAATCGCTCATTTGGTAAAAATTTTAGCAATCCTTGATTACCGGAAATGGTCTTAGATGGTATGAGAGGAGACAAAACACTTAAAAACTTTTTTGGTATTTAAAATTTATTGCCTCATGTAGATAAATTCAAGAGAAAGATTTTTTGTCTCCTATAAATTTTGTGTAGGATGTGCTATTTTCGAATAAAATTTTAAAAATGATTTAATTTCAGGTGTTTTTAAAACCGTATCTATGGTAACAAGCTACATCTTCAACTTTTCAACTGGATTTCCTAATTTAGAATTTAAATTCGAGTTTAATGAGTATGCGAATATGCATTTAATATGGTGTAAACGCAATGGTAATTTTTGTGTTTTAAATAAATATTTTCTTAAAAATGTATGTTAAAAAGCCTAACTTACTTACCATTTATTAAATTATTTTTTTAATGTTACTCAGAAACTGCACTTCCTACGCTAAATTTGTAGGGGACAAAAAAAATTTCTCTTGAATTTCTCTACAAAAACAAATAATATTTTACTAAAATTATTTAATACCAAAAAAGTTCTTAAGTGGTAAAATTTTTACCAAATGAGCGATTTTTATAAAAATGCATGTATACAAAATTTCATCATAAAATTTTTATTACTTTGGCAGCAATTAAAAAAAATATTTTTTTTTAAATGAACTACAGAAGCTTATAACTTCTTAGGGGTGCATTTTTGGATATAGATAAATAGGGTCAAAACGACTTATTTTCACGTCTTCTATCACCAGTTAAGCGTTCTCGGTGTAGTTACAGGACACCCTGTATAATTAATATTAAGTTTGAATGTCCAAAATAATAATTAAGTAGTGCTGGGATTTTGGCTTTTAAGGACAAAATGGTAAAAATAATGAATTCACATTAAAAGCTGACCGGTTTCGGTATTTATTTCTGTACCATCATCAGAGCTACAAAACAATAACATTATCAATCAAAACGAAAATTCACAATCATCTTTAACAATTAACAAATCACTAGCAAAATTATACAGAACATATTTCTTTTTTTTTTATATTAAAAAAAAAAAAATTATTTAAAAAGAAAACTCTAAAATTCAAATTTCAAAAAATTTTAAAAATTTCTCAACAAATTTAGAAAATTTAAAAAATCCAAAAAATTGAAACGATAAAAAAAAAAAAAAAAGAACAAAAAAAAAAAAAACAAAAAAAAAAAAACAAAAAAAAAAAACCCTTTAACCTTATCTTTAATTTTATTATTAAAAAAACGCGTTATAAAAAATATTTGGTTAAAATCGGTTAAATACTTTTTTTGGAAAAAATTCATAGTTTTGGCTAAATTTTGGTACAAATACGGTTCTGGGCGGCGCAATTTTAAACCGAAAATTAAAACTTTCACGGAATTTGGTGGAGGAGGTGACTATGCGAATTTTAAGCTATTAAACGTCTCGGTGGTGCTAATAGTTTCGAAGATATTAATTATTTTGTGAAAAGTGAAAAATTTCAGACCGAAATTTTGGCTCCAAACGGAGATTTTGCTTATATTAGCTATATTTTCGGTGATAACTCGAAAACGGAAAGAGATAGCGAAGTGATTCTTTTTTTGGCGTAAAGTGGATGTAAGGAGCTTTTAGGAAAGGTGCATAAAATAGGGTTGAAATGTAATTTGAAGGGTGAATTTGACCCATAAATACGACTTTTAAAAATGCAATATAAAATTTTTTTTTTTCGTTATTTTTTTGAAATTTAAAATACTCTATGCGTGGGAGCTTTCGATTCAAAGAGTAGATTCTAAAGTGTTTTTAAAATTGAAAATCCGTTAAAAAGTGACCCGGCGGGAGCCACTCACCCCTGAAATCAAAATTTCGAGTTTATTTGTACGTAATTTCCCAACGCTACCGAATATAAAAAATCTAAGTAGCCTATACACTGTAAAAAATATTTCTTTTTAAAGTTGCGAAAAAAAATTGCAAAAATTTTGAAAACTGCGGGAGCCAGATGTGCGTTTTACCCGATTTTTTGAACATTTTACGTTTGATTTTTTTCCAAGGTACAGGGTAAAAATTTCAAGGTGCCGATTTTTTCTCTCGTAATTATATACCAAATAAGTAAAATAAAAAATATTCGAGTATTACAGGTTGTTCCGATGAAAAGTTAAAATAGTGCGAAAAATAAAGCGTCACTTTGAGGGCACAAAAACGACATAAAGAGTAAACGCATCAAAAAAAAACGTGGAATTTAGATGAGTTTGGTGTTTGGCATTGGTTGGCATCATTAAATCATTGATCAACGTTGCCGTTTAATAAAAATGTGCATTTAGCGCCATCCAACAATGTACACATCAAGCTAGAAAAACGATCGCAGCGCTGCAAAGCGGCCAATACATCGTCCCCGTACGAAAATGCCCGTAAGGTGGGCTATCTATATAATATGTCAATCAACGCTAATACGTAAAGTCTAAATTCTCAGCAAACATGAATTCTAACCTTACTGACAGTGAATCAAATCGGTGACGCTGAATTTTTCCACCGCTCGTTGGAAAGTTGTGGTAGGGACTAAGGACTCCCACTCTGCTCTCGATCAGCATTACGCGCGTAGAGAAATGTAATGAAATGAACAGCTCCGCGTTCCGATGAGGAATGAGAAGCCCCGCCCATATCTCAGTTAATCGCGCCTTCTAAAATGCTAGGACATACGATAGTAATAGTGGATTCTCCGTTATCATTACATTCCACTACCAAACGTACCGCATTACTTAGTTCAACATACGTTCATGCGAAATTTGCCGTGGTTTAATGTAAAAAAGAGTGAGCGAAGCTATTTGCTTGTCTACACCATTCCTGTATGCAAAAAAATTAAACTATAGACGTGCTTTTAGTGATTACCATAAGACTCTCTATGAACAATTTCATAGTGCTCTCTCTAGATGTATAAAAAAGGCGGAACAATTGAAAACCAACAAAATAAGAGTAGTTTTTTGTCTGAAATTAAATACGGAACAATACTACAAAAAATATGTCTTTTAACTTTAACCATAACAAAGTTTCCTTTCGAAGTGTATGATTCATACACCAAATTTCAAATCTTTGCATCAATCCGTTTATTAAAAAAAATACGAAAAAACTACTTTCAGACATAATATTTTAAGGGCTGTAGCTCCATTCTCCATTGGGAAGCGAAATTAGATATACAGGGTGTCCCTAAAAAGTCTGTACAATAAGATACCAGATACTCCTGAGACCAAAATAAGACGATTTAACCAAAGTTCTTAAAACTCTTTTCTTTTTTTTTTAATTACCAATATAATTGTCTCATATGATCACAATAAAATTTAGCTATGTAATGAAAAAAGGTACTTCTAGACAATTTTTTTTTACTTTTTCACGTTATGTAAGTGGTCAAAAATAGGGAATCGACATGCAAAATTTCTTATAACTATTTAATGGGTGAATAAAAGTTCATAAAACTTTGCTTGTAGCTAAACAGTGTAATTATAAACATTTTTTGTCTCCTACAAAGTTTTTCTATCTCCTTTATTTTAGGCAGAAAAAAAATATTTCCATGTGATACATATCCTAACTTTCGAAAAATATTTAAATTTTTCGCTAAAAGGTCTGTACAAATTAACACTGAATATTGCTGAGACTAAAATGGAACGATTTAACCAATATCTTTATCCAAAAGTGCTTACTTAAGCCTCTATTGACTGTTAAAGTTATTAAAAAAAAGATTTTTCAAGGTCGCTAGACATTTAACGAAGAACTTTTGGAAAAAATAAGTTTGATTAAATAATTTTACTTTGGTCTCAGGAATATGTGGTGTTACTTTGTATAGACCTTTTGGCGAAATATATAAATATTTTTCTAAAGTTATGTTATGCACCACATGGAAATATTTTTTTTCTCCCTAAACTAAAGGATTGTATAAGAGATAAGTTTTAACTTACACTGTTTAGCTACTAGTAAAGTTATATGATTTTTTATTCAGCCATTAAAAAGTTATAAGAAAATTTGCATGTCGATAAAGGTTTTTCTTAAAATTAATCGTAGAATCGCTTCCTAAAATTTGGTTGCTTAATTTCGGAAAACCCATAAGTAGGAAGTAGCTACTGTTACTATTTTTTTGTATTTTATTTTTTTAAGCAAGTATGTTAGTTATAATTTAATTTAAAGTATAAAATATAAGTTAAAAAAAATATCAACGAATGCTACCAGTGTTAGTTATTGAATTGGTCGCATTGAGTTATGATTGATTTACGGTAAAACTGCAAATCCTTGACAGGCCGTCGGGACCCGATGCCGCAACCGGCGCCGGTAGCGAGGCACTGCCTATTATTTAGTTACATCTAGCCATGCTTGCGAAAGCAGTGACCCGTCAAGCAGTAACGAAGTTCTAGAAAGAAACTATTCCATCAAAAACTGAAATTAAAAATTTACCGTAATTAAAATATTAGTTTTCGTTCCGGTTATGGTTTAAATTTTACAATTTTAAGTTCCAAGTACGATTTTGGTAGTTTTAAAAATTTTGGGGAATCTGGGTTTACAGTTTTAAGAGCAATTTCCTAAAGTGGTTTAGTTCTGCAGTTATAAAAGCTAGTATGAACAACATTTTTGTATAATTTTTTTTTGTAGATGATATAGAAATCATTTCTATAATTTATGCCAGAAGGAAAAAAAAATGGAGAAAGTACAAAAAAAATATGATCTAAAAGTACCTTAACTTTGAACCCCTCTAATTAATTTTGTGCTACGTTGCAGAAGGTAACTCTCTGGCAGAATGTAGCCTAATCAATTTAGATTATAAATCTGATAAAAAATTGAAAATCTAACGAAGGAAACTTGAGTTATGACTGCAGAACTAATGCTCGATTTCATGATTTTTCACAATTTTTCCTCCCAAACTCGCGCACCCTCTAGGGATTCGCATTAATTATCAGTTATTTGTTCATAATTTGCAAAGAAGCTCCAGAAAAGTGGGATGGATTTTCTATTTCTTGTTATTAACTTCAACGGAAAATTTAACGCGGGTGTCTAGGAAGATGCTCTTAATCCGGTTCGATTTCCTGGTTTCCTTGTACTACATTAAAGAAAACTTACAAACCTGAAGGAGGAAAAGACAAATGACAAATATGTTCAAGAATAAAGTTATACAACTTTAAAATTTTTTTAAAAGTTTTATTACCCCTAAATCTCTGGTACTAAGGCAAAACCCTATAACTCCAAATCTCTGATTTTTCAGAATTCCTTTTTCAATGTTTGGAAGATTTCTTAAATTCGGTTTTTATATCAATAAGGCCTATGTTAACGTACCAAATTCTCTAAGGAATTATCAATAGCCCCCTAGGGAGATTTCCTCGTCATGGCCTGTACACATTGACACAAAAAATAAAAACCACAGAAATGGTGTATCTCCATATGATAAAACTGCTACAAAAATTTCAAATTAATATCTCTTGTAATATTTATTGTAGTTACAAACATATTTTCTTTTGAATAATTTCAGTATTATAAATTTTTAAGGTAGCGTTTCCGGAAAATACTTTATCTTTTAAAAATAAAGAGAATGATATGTAAAAATTAAAAATGTCAAAACATGCACTGAGTTTAATAGAAAAACTTTTGTTTTTTTTTAACTTTTTTATATAACTCTTTAAACTAATTAGTTACAGCGTTTCTTTTGTTACACCCTGTACGTACAGACCCGTTTTAAAGCAAACAGTTTTCAAAAATTTTACACTTAGACATTTTGAATACGCCACGCCTAATTATGGAATTCAACATTTAAATATAAAAAAATTTCGGATAAAAGGTTAGGTCCATATAATATACTAACATTTTAATTTTTAAGTTCGATAAAGAAAATATGAAGGTGGTCCATGTTTAATTTATTCCCGATACTAAATAAAAACTTAAGTCAAGATTAAAAAAAAATACCGAGTGTAAACGAAAAATGGGGTCAACTGTATTTTTTATAAAAATAAAATTTGAAATTTCACCATGTTGTATGGTTTAAGAAAACATTTTAGACTTTAAATTTTATTTCAATATCTTTTTCGGTCTTACCAGAAATATGAACAAAAGATGGAGTCTTATATTGAAAAAAATAAAGGTAATGATAGGTAAGGTAAAAGTGATATTGAAAAAAAATTTTGTGCATAATAGTAAATAATAATAATAAAATGTGACATTTAATTTCCATACGTCAAGTCATGATTGTCATGTTGCTAATGTATATTTGGCAGCCAAATAAGCGAAGTAGAATTTATATTTCTACTGCTTGAATATACAAAGTAAAGCCGATTTTACCGAAATATACGAACATATGACCATAGAACTCAACGAACAGAAAAATTACCTGTTAAAACCTGTCAAGCATACAACATACAACAAATTTCGTCTCTGCGCTATCTTAAAAATACAAGAAAACGCGATTTTCAAAATATGGCTATAAATTTTATATTTTGGGTGAGTCCAAAAATATTTTTTGACATTATACAAGTAATTTTTTAGGTACAATTCAGTAAGGTAAATTTATTTATTTTTTCGCCAGTGGATTGACTGCAAAGAAACCCAACTTATTTTTTTATTATGGCAGCCATATTGGATTTATACATATTTGCAATCGGTGTATTTTTTCAGGGGTAAATAAACAAAAGGTTGAAATTTTTTCGGATATTGTTGCGTTTAAAGTTTGGTTGTCCCGGTAATGACTAGCAAATCAAAGTCATGAAAAAATCGTGACAGTGTAGCTGTGGAGCGTTTTTTTCTATAATCTTTGATTCGAAAGTTATTACCAAAGAGACAACCTAACTTGAGTTAATTGAAAGCAACAATATCCAAGAAAAACAGCCCAACTTCGAGGTGATTTTAGGAAGATTAATAAACAACTCAACATTTTTGTATCAAACACGAAAATGAAACCAGCGAGGAAAAGGAGGGGAGTACGACTCACGCGTAAGTTAGAGCCAATCAGATTGTACTGCCAATCTATGAGCGAAAAAACGAATATGCATTTTTCGCTGACTATACATATATTGAATCATTGAATTCCAAGCCAAACAGAACGCTTCCTTTTGACACGCGTCAAGTTTTCAACTGAGAAAATTTTGACGTAATTGATTAAACTTATGGGATTGTCTCTGCCCTGTCTTGGTATTTCATAACAAACTGTTAATTTGGCGTTAAAAGTTTCAAATAAATTAGGTTATTAAATATTATTTAGTTTGTTATATAGTAATGATGAATATTACGCGTGTTTAAATTTTCTTTAGGTAAAATTTATCCTACCAAGAAAATGTAACCACTTGTGATATTATATACCGTAGGTTTCATGAGACGGTGGAAAGGTTCGATTTAAAGTGCACTTATTTGCGCATAACGCCTCGAATACACATATCGTGCGTGCGGCGCAAAGAATTGAAATCGTTACCTCCCATCGTCTCATGAAACGTGAAACATCCTGTATGATAAAATACAAATAGCTTTTTATCCCCGTAAAATGTCATTTCTAACATTTTTCAGTATAAATTTGTTGTAAAATGAGGTGTTTAATAATCTAACTAATTTGCTGTACCATATCCTTTAAGAGATGTAGGTACAATGATAACGATTTAAAATATTAAATGTAAAATAAATCTTAACACATGCAGGGTGACCCAGTCATCTGTAAACGGTCTATAAAGTCCGAATTCTCAGCAAACACGAATTCTAACCTTACTGACAGTGAATCAAATCGGCGACGCTGAATTTTCCCACCGCTCGTTGGAAAGTTATGGTAGGGACTAGGGACTCCCACTCTGCTCCCGATCAGCATCACGTATGTATAGAAATCTAATGAAATGAACAGCTCTGCGTTCTGATGAGGAATGAGAAGCCCCGCCCATTTCTCAGTTAATCGCGCCTTCTAAAATGCTAGGACATACGATAGTAATAGTGGATTCTCCGTTATCATTACTTTCTGCTACCTTAACCAAGCACGTACGGCATTACTTAGTTCAACATACGTTCATGCGAAAGTTGCCGTGGTTAAATGTAAAAGAGAGTGAGCGAAGCTATTTGCTTGTCTACACCATTCCTGTTTGCAAAAAAATTAAACTATAGCTTGTTTGCTTTAAAACATGCCGGCTTGCGGTTTTCACCAACATGTAGAAACGTGTATGTCCCACAATTTAAAAATATTTTCGATATACAGGGTGTACCATTTAACTTGAGACAAATAAATAATTGAAAAACTAAAAGGTTTGGACAAAAAACTTTCAAATAAAAGTTGTTTGGTTTAAAGGGGAAAACTGATGGTGCTAGTTATGATTTGGTTAAGGGTCAATTTTGTGTTAATTTCAATGTAAACCAAGTTTTTTTTAAATGAAATTTGTTTAGAAATTTTACAATTTTATCATTTACGTCAACGTCATGACTAGACATTTATGTGGAATTTGCTCCAAAAATATTTAAAAAAAATGATAATTCTCTTAAATGTAATGAAGATTTCAATAGATGGGTATGTAAGAGCATTCTTTACAAATTACTTTAATTAACAATATCCCTTCAGAAAAAATTATCAATAATTATGGTGTACCACAATATTAGGACCTATTTTATTTTCATTATTTATAAATGGTATTAATTAAATTTGTGAAAATAATGAAGACGAATATATTAATCTTTTTGCAGATGATACATTAATAGTTGTTGAATATACAAATACAAATGATGCTATTTTGAGAATGAATAATATTTTAAAAATTTTTGAAAATTGGATAAATGAAATCAATTTAATAGTTAATACTGATAAAACTAAAGTTATGATATTAGGACATAATAATGTTCAAGATCTGAATTCAATTACTACGTTTCCATCAGGGATTGAATCGGGTTTTAAAATATCAGAAATTTAAATACTTATGTGTTTCCATCATGAGGATTTAAAAAATATCTAAATTACTTTCAATACCGGCATTAGGTGGCGTTTTGGAGAGACGATGTTTTTAGGGTTAGGAATATAAAACCATAGATAATAATGCATCGCGGCGAGGAGATTATTCTTTTGCGGATGATCCAGTCCAAATTCAAGCCTTCTAAGCGTTTCCATTAGATATTTTTCAGCTCAAGCTAGATACGATGCCAGCAAAAGCAGTATCGGCCTTGAGGCCCAGTACGATATCGAAACGATAAATTGCGCGTTCCATCCAGTTTTCAAATAGAATCAAGAATTCAAATCCGATCCAATCCCGATGGAAACGTAGTAATTATATTTGGTGTAGAAAATATTAAATATTTAGGAATTACTATTGATAAAAAATTAAATTTTAAAGTTCACATTAAAAATGCTTTAGAAGAATTAAACTCAAAGGTTAATTATTTTAAGAGAATTTGTAATTCAACTAATTTTACCAATAGATTATTAATTTATAAAACTATAATAAATTTAAATTTTATATATTGCCCAAAAATACTATATTATTTAAATGATAATGATATAAATCAATTACATATATTACAAAACAAATGTGTAAGATCAATTCTAAAATGTAGTAAATATACTAATATTAATTTTATGTTAGAAACTTTATCTTTATTTTCAATAAAGCAAATACTTTATTTTTAAAATATGATATGTATTTATATATATTAAAAAATATTAACATAATTAGTGAAATTCATTCTTATGAAAAAAGATCAAAGAGTAGTATTTATATAAAAACTGTACATAAACGAATAACTCATAATTCATTATTTCATGAAGGATTGATTCAGTTTAATAATTTGAATATTGAAATTAAGAACTCTAGTTCAGTTTATCAATTTAAACAAATGTTAAAAATTGATATTAAAAATAATAAATAATATACACATAATATTTATGATTATGCTTTTTGTTATTTTTTTCTTTTTTTGTGTATATTGTATATTATTTTTTAATGTTATTTGTTAATTATATTTTTGTTAAATATATTTAAATTTTGTATATGTGTATATTCATACATTTAAATAAACTTATTATTATTATTATTATTAAAAACAAATAACTTACATAAATCATTTTTTTAGTTGACACATTTTAAATTTCAAAAAATTTTATAAAAAACTGTTTTGTGGCTTGACGAAAAAATTTGTATGTTCTTTATTTTCCCCCATTTAAACCTAACAATTTTTATAACACATTTTTTTTGAAAACCATTTTTTCAACTTTTTAGTTTGTTAGATATTTATTTATCTCAAGTTAAATGGTCCACCCTGTATATATGTTGTTCATGAATCACTAAAACAAAGTTATATTCTTTTAAATGGAACACTCTGTACTTAAAGTTTCACGGCATTGTATTCTACTTCAAAAAAGAATATTATTTTGTATAAATCACTATGGGCCTAAATCATTTCGTTTTCGAATTATTCAGGTTTATATGAAGAAAGGAGGTTACATTCAAGATACTACAATGAAAAAAGCTATGGATGCTTTTCAAAAAACTCTCCACCAAAAACTCGTAGTTTTAGAAAACGTGGAACTTTTATTCACAGCATGTAGAAAATATACAGGGTGAGGCAGAAAGGGAGAAGATAAATAGTTACGTTTTTTTAAATTTAACACCCTATTTCTTTTCTTGCCATTTAATAGCATTTTAGATAAGCTTCTCAACGATACAAGGTTTGTATGGTGAATTAGCAACAGTTTTCGAGATTTTTAAAAATAGAATGTTCAATTTGAAAAAACGTAACTATTTAAGTTCTCGTGTTCTGCCTCACCCTGTATATTTTTTAAATTTTTGGTAAAGAGTTTTTTGAAAAGCATCCATAGCTTTTTTCGTAGTAGTCTCTTGAATGTAACCTTGGCGAAAAAAAATATTTATTCATTTACCTTACTGCAAAACTTTTTTAGTACTACCCAAAATAAAGAATTTATTGCCATTTTTTGAAAAGATCATTTTCTTCTTTTTTCAAGATAGGGCAGAAACGATGCGAAATTAAAATATTTTGTCAACGAATTATTAAGATACAAATAAATCACTACTACTTTGTCTATTTAACCGACTCTACAGAAATTTTAATAGGATTAGTGGTATTTCTGTAATTTCAAATTTTATGGACCAGTAACCTTGCTGAAATTAAACTAATTTTAAAAATTTTATACAAATTTAAATCAAAATAACAAAATTAAAACTGATAATGTTAGTAAAATTCTTAAATAGTGTTTTAAATAAATGAACAAGTCAGAAACACTATGAATAAAGGCGCCATTTTGTAAATTTTTCCAAAATTTTAAAAGAGAGTTTTTTTGACACCACCAAAATGTCATACTAAGAGTTTTTAATTTTAATTTTCCTTATGTGAATTTAATTTGTTTCAAATTAACGTTAACGAAGGTACTGGATTATGAAACGCAAAATTACTGAAATACCACGAATCCTATCAAAATTTAACAGGTCTACTTTTTTCTAGTAAATTGATTTTAAAAGATTAAACAAAACCGTAAAAATTCGCAATGGCGTACCAAATAAATTCTAAAAAGGGGGCACCTTTCCATTGTTTCTACGACACAGGATTGTTAAATTAAGACAAAATTAATAGCCAAAGGTGGCTATCCGTCGTTCTCAGCTGTTGCAGCGCGTACGAACACAATAGCATCAAATTCTGTAAATGCCAATGAACCTCTCAATACAGCAAATTTTAATCTAAATTTAAATAAAAAGCAAAATAAAAATAAAAAGGAGCTGAGCCCTGATGATCTTTCTGCTGACACAGCTCACGGTAATAATCATAAGGATGATGAATTTATAACAATACAAAGAAAAAAAAACGTCTCAACAACAAAATAATCGCCACTGGTTGTGCCACAGATCGTGAAATTTCAGGAATTCCCAAAAAAACATGGATCCATGTAGGAAACTGCAACAAAGACATCACCCCTGAGCAAATGACTAATTATGTTACAAAGCTATTAAATCACAACAATTTTATATGCGAGAAAATAAACACATACTATGGTAGTAACTGTTTCAAAATCGGTATCGATCAAAGGGACTTTGAAATATTAACTAAGCCAGATAATTGGGGAAAGGACATTAACATCTCGAAATATTTTTTTCGGAAACAAATCCTACCGATTCAACAGAATTGAATATAATATTTCTAAACATTCAATCGCTTAGAAATAAAATTGACGAATTAGAGCTGTATCTACACTTCAATCGACCTGCAATTATTGCATTAACGGAACATTGGCTATTGGAACATGAAGCAAATGTCTTAAAACTCAATGATTATTTGCCTGTGGACTACTTCTGCAGGAAACAACCCTATGGAGGATCAATGATCTTAAAGCACAAACTAGTCAACACTGAATATAAAAACATTAAGAACGTTTCAATTGAAGGTGTTTGCGAACTATCATGCACGCAACTACCAAAAGAAAAAACTATGGTGAATAACGTTTATCGCCCCCCTCAGGGTGATTTTGATGAATTTACTGAATGCATCAATAACTGCTTACAAAAATTTGATACCATAAAATCGTCCATTATAATTGGTGGAGACTTTAATGTTCACTTCAATACAACGGACAATAAAGCTGTTACGTTATGTAATCTAATGACAAGTTTTGGCTTATCCAAAAGGGTCCTTTTCCCAACGCGTCTCAACCATTGTCTGGACAATGTGTTCACAAACATAGATGAGTCCAGGATATCAATGATGCCAATCAATTTCGGATTTACCGATCACCTGGGAATAAAACTAAATCTAACCATGAAGAATTCGACTCCAAAGTCCCTAATGAATTCTGTAAGACCTACAACGCAATTAGGCTACTACAATCTCCATCAAAAACTACAAATGTGTGATTTTTCCTTTGCTGAAAACCCAATGCTGTCTGTTGATGATAAAATGGAACAATTAATATATACCGTTCTGTGTGCTACGGAATCTGCTTTTCCCTTAAAAAGATACATCACTTCTAGTAATCATAAACCCCTAAAATGGTTCAACGAAGAACTAAAAAACATGCGTGAACATTTAAGACTATTAAATGAATTGTGCCTTAATAACAGTGATGAGCATACTAAATCTTTAAGAAATAAACTCCGCTCTACTTATCGCGCTAAAATTAAAGAAGCAAAAATAAAAAGTAATGATGACTTCTTAGCAGCATCTCATAATCATCCCAGAGCCCTATGGAATCTAATCAACTCTAAAAGAATCAATAGAGCTAAAAGTGCATCTGCTAGTAATATAACTGCAAACAGTTTTAACACTTATTTTACGTCATTAGCCGGGAATATTATAAAAAATATACCGAAAAGCAATACTGATCCAATATCATTCTTGCTAAATACTGATATTGTATATAATGTAAATAAAACTTTTAATTTTAATTGTGTATCCTGCGCAAAAGTCAGGGATGTTATCTGTAGTCTTAAATCCAGTAAGAGCTTTGACTGTTACAATATGTCAACAGACATTATTAAAAGTATCAAAGATATTATAATTTCGCCATTAACTAAAATAATAAACCAATGTATTCAATCTTCAACAATTCCAAGGTTGCTAAAAATCGCTAAGGTAGTCCCAATACATAAAAATGGGGACAAAAATGATATTAATAATTACAGGCCAATATCACTACTGCCTGTTTTCTCTAAAATTTTGGAAAAAGTCTTGTATGAACAATTATCCGGTTACTTTGAGGATTCTGAACTTTTTTACGAAAATCAATATGGCTTCCGTTCCAATAAATCGACCAAATACGCCATTTTGGAGTTTGTTGAAGAATGCATGCAAGCGTTTGAAGATGGAATGTACTTAAATGCATACTTTCTTGACTTGTCAAAGGCTTTTGACTGCGTCTCTCACCCAATTTTGCTTCGGAAACTGTATTCTTATAATCTAAGTACCACAGCTTGTAAATTACTAACATCATATTTATCAAATAGAGAACAATTTGTACCTTTCAACGATACATGTTCCGTGAACAAACCTATAGAAGCAGGGGTTCCCCAGGGATCTATCCTCGGGCCACTCCTGTTTCTAATATATATAAATGATCTACCCTATGCGCTTTTGCCATCAAGGGCAATTCTTTATGCAGACGATACTACGTTTACCAATATTGGGAATACAATTGATGAAACAGCCGAACATAGCCGTGAGACGTGGTCGAGGGCCAACGACTGGTTTAATAGCAATAGCCTTCTTCTTAATGAAAATAAAACGTCTAATATAATTTTTACTTTGCGAAATACTGTAGATGAACCTGTATCCTTCACCAAATTTCTTGGGATTCATCTGGATCCCAAAATGGTGTGGAATAGACACGTTGAAAACTTAGAGCCAAAGTTAAACAGAACAATTTTTCTACTGCGTAATTTAAAAAACTGCGTATCTACCACTGTTCTAAAAAATGCTTATTATAGCCTTTTTCAATCTCATGTTATGTACGGCCTCATTGCATGGGGCCACTCTGCAAGCAGCAACAAAATCTTTGCTCTTCAACGTCGTGCTGTTCGCGTTATTGCGGGAATTGGTTACAGAGAAAACTGTCAGGAAACGTTTAAAATCCTGGGTATACTAACATTACCTAGTCTATATATCCTTGAAAGTTTGTATTATATTATTACACATCTAGATGAATATCTTGATAAAAAACCTGTCACTCATTCAACACAAGAGGAAAAGACTTTCTTATACCTCAATTCTCACGTTTAGATAAAAACAAAACTGGTGTTAGATACCATGGCATCAAATTTTACAATGCTCTTCCTCTATGGATTAAAAATTTAAACATTAAATGTTTTAAAATAGAATTAAAATCATTGCTTGTTAAGGAGGCTTGCTATTCATTCGATGATTTTTTTAAATGTATAGGCAACTATGAAGTTAGGTTAAAATAATTTTATACAATAATAATCGTTAGTCTGTAGAGTAAAATTCTATTGTATATCCTGTCATGATATTTGTAAAATACTCTGTATTATTCACAAATAAATATTATTATTATTTTTTTTCCTCACAGGTTTCCCTGGCTTCTGACTATACTCGGATACATCGTATCAAGAGCATAGCACCGTTTGATGATCAAAATCATCCGACATCATCATCTCCAAGGAAGGATCGTACAATATTGGCTGTTTGGAGTACAACTGCTTTCTGCATTTTCTTGTAAGTATCATATTCAATGTTAATTTGCTCAAGTGCATGTTTTAACGCCACAGGAACCACTCCCACCGCAGATAAAATCACTGGAACAACAGTTACCTTAGTCATTCCCCACATATCCTTAATTTCATTCTTCAATGATTGATATTTATTAACTTTTTCCTCAAATTTGCTTGTGATGTTATTTGTATTGGGTATTGATATGTCGATTAAGAATGTTTGTTTGTTTCCTTTGTCGATCAATGTAATGTCTGGCCGATTGTGTTGTATTGTTACATCTGTGATTATAGTTCTGTCCCAGTATACTTTATACCTGTCATTTTCTTCAACGGGATTGGGTTTATACTTATAATAGGGTGTTTGACTGTAATCGTTTATCCCATATGTATGTAATAGATTTTGGTGAAGTATACTTGCTACCTGATTATGTCTATAGTTAGATATTTCGTTGGAGCTAATTTAGGGCATCCGGCTATGATATGTTCTATGTTTTTAGGATATATATTACATTTACGACATTTATCAGTTTCAATTCTCTCTTTTAGTATGTATTTTGAGTAGTTTCTTGTTTTTATTACCTGATCCTGTATAGCCAAAATGAACCCTTCTGTTTCAGGAAATAAATCACCTTGTTTTAACCACCCCAATGAAGCTGTCGAGTCTACATCCTGTCTATTAGGTCGTTCCAGAATCTACCGTGAAGTTCTTTAGACGCCCATTTATCAGCTTTTTCCTGGTTTGTATGTACTGATGCCAAAGGTAAGTAAGTTCTATCATTTAGGTTTAAGGGCGTTATTTGGTTGTCTGCATTAATAAGCGTCGAGTATAGGATTTCATTCTCATTTTCATAAAAATATTTTCTCATATTTTTTATTTCCGTCTGGCAAAGCATTGCAATGTCCTTAATACCCCGGCCTCCCGATGTTCTAGGAAGTGTGACCCTTTCCATTGATGCACGGGGGTGATGGAACCGGTGTTTAGTTAAGCTGGTTCTTACCAGTCGGTTGAGTCCTTCTAGATCAGTTTTTGTCCATGAGACCACTCCAAAGGAATATATCAATGTGGAGATTGCATATGTGTTTATAGCCTTAAACATGTTCTTGCTGTTTAGTTTTGTTTTGAGTAATTTTTTCAGGCGTTTGTTCATTTCGATTGTCAGTTCTTCTTTAGTTTTTGTATGTTGGATGTTTGATGTTTGTGCAATACCAAGATATTTGTATGGGCAGTTACCTATTGATGTTATGGTGGTGTCTTCTCCAATATTTATGTCCGGGCTATCCTTAAGTATGCCTTTTTCCAGAGTAACACTACGACATTTTTGTATTCCGAAATCCATACCGATGTCTTCACTTACTTTATGAACAAATTTTAAAATAGTTTCTAATTGGTTTCGTGTAGATGTATATATTTTCAGGTCGTCCATGTAGAGTAAATGTGACAATTTGTAGCTCCTGTTGGGGCCGGTTTTAACATTGAACCCATATTTTGTATTGTTTAATGCTCTAGAGAGTGGATTAAGAGCAATGCAAAACCACAAAGCACTTAAAGAGTCCCCTTGGAATATGCCCCTCCTTATTTTGATTTCTTTTGTTATGATGTTTGTTTTTCCGTTCTTTATGGTTAGTTCTGTTGACCAATTTTTCATTGTGCACCGGAGAAAGTCTGTAATTTTTGGATCGACCTTGTATATTTCTAAAACTTTTACTAACCATGTATGCGTCATTGAGTCAAAAGCTTTTTTATAATCGATGTACGCTATATTTAGGTTTCTGTTTGTGGTTCTGGCTTGACTTAGGGCAATTGAGTCGATGGTTAGTATCTCTTTACATCCGAGTACATTATGTATCCTTTCTGTTCTTTGGTCAGAACATTATTTGTGTCTAGGTGTTGGTAGATTTTCCTGCAGATGATAGATGATATTGTTATTATTATTTTTTTTTTTTTTTTTTCCTGGCGTTCATATTGCACATCTCGCGTATTGGTGTTACCCAACTATGCAATTGAACTAATACACCCTAGCTGCGACCGTTAGGTTGAGCAACTAAAGCAGGGACAGACACTTACTACTTAGGATGTATGGTAAGTAGCTTCGTGCGCTCGAAGAGTCCGAAGAGTTCCTAGGATGACATATTTTTGCATTTCCGTAATTATATCTGTGACATTACTTTTAATTCTTTTTATTTTTTTCAGGTGATTCGCGGTGTTTGGATGGATCCCGCCTAGTACTCCAATTATAATTGGGATAAAGATTGCAGAATAATCTGGGTAAGTATGTCTTAATTCAAACATTAGGTCTCTGTACTTGGTGACCTTTTCTTCTTCCTTAGATACTATATTCCTTTCCCCAGGACATGACATTTCAATAATAAACAGTTCCTTCGTTTCCATATCCATAAGGACCATATCTGGTTTATTGGCTGAAATTTGGTTAGTAGTGGAAAATGGAAAGTTCCAAAATATCTTACATTTTGCTCCGATAGTGACACTTTCAGGACATTCGTCTACATATGGTGGGTTGACTTTTTTTATCGATATCATACTTCACTCTAAGGTTTTGATAGACAACCTTTAATGCGCTGTCGTGCCTAGATATATAAAAGGTCGGTGCATATTTGGGGCATGCTGATAATAGATGCATTGTGGTTTCAGTAGATGTTTTACATGCTCTGCATCTAATTCCATGGCTGTTGTCTCCTAAAACTCTACTCCTGTATGCCAAGCTATTAAATACACCATCCTGGCACGCCACTATGTATCCCTCCGTTTCGGACTTCAACGAAGATGATCTTAGGAATGAAAATGTAAAATTTTTTGATAGACTCAGCTCCTCAATATTTTTATAGAATTGACCATGAATGTTTTTGTCTATATGCTCACGAAGATTTTTCTCCTGCATTGCAGTTTTAACTTTATTTTTCAGATCCTTCACTTCAAGATTGGTGATGCTCTGTCTTGATCTACCAGTGAGTTGTAGGTCTAGTTGCAACCCGAACTTTTGGGCGGCCCTGGAGGCGGATCGAAACAGGAAAGAGTTATTTTGTTCAAGTTCATGAACTCTAACAGCGCTTAGTAGGGGATCGTCTGTCTTTATTATCTTACACGCTTCAGCAATTACTATCCTGTCGTGGAGATCCTCTAGTGAGAGGAGTCCTCTTCCACCTAGGCACCGAGGTAAGTATATTCTTTGAACTGAGGATGTTGGGTGTAGACTTCTATTCTCTCTTAAAATATTTCTAGTTTTCCTGTCTAAATCTAGTAGTTCATCATGATTCCATTTCACTGCACCGAATGTGTGTGTTATGGTTGGAACAGCAAGGATATTGGTTGCTTTGACTTTGTTAATACCGGTATTATTATTATTATTATTATTATTTTCTGTTTCAGGGCTCTAGCGTCCCGTTTACGACTTATACCGGTTCTTTCGAACAAGGTATAAGTTTCCTATTAAATTTCTCCTAACACTCCTTATTATTATTATTATTATTATTATTATCCATGAGAAGTACCCACCCATAAAATTTTATTAATTTTCAAGTAGCCGATCAAGAAAGAATAAATTAAAAGTAAAAATAAAAATAAATTTCAACACCCCGTATCTCGGTATCAGTTAAGTTTTCAACACATATTTATGTGAACTTTTTGTCTTATTTTGACTTGTAGTATAAGCACAGCATTTTAGAAACACCTTGTATATTGACACCCGCTGAAGTTAGAAAATGCCGATTTTTTATGAAAGTTATGTTGAAATGAACAGATGAAATCATAATCCAAGAAATTAAGTCCACCGTTGTATGGTGTCTAATATATATGTATATTAAAAAATATTGTATCGAAATTTGTAGAGCAGTCCACATTCATAGTATTTTATCGAGTTCCGAACCTTTCTAACAGGCCTCCATTATTTATTACTTTTTACTACCAACAAAATTAGACAGAGGCCAATGCTACTCCATATAGCTTCTTAAGAGGATTTAGACTCTAAGTAGAACCGCACTCCAATAGTAAACGTATATTTTGAGCTTCTTCTTGAATTCGGGAAGAAATTTTGACCGACAGTAAAGTTGCTCCCAGCTGGAAGTAAGACAAAGAATATGCGATCGTGATTACTTTTGTCCTACTTCCAGCTGGGAACAACTGTACATCCCACATAATTATACTGAAAATACCAATAGAAATCTTCATTTCTGTTATATTTTAAACTTTGTATCACCAAGCTACGAAGGTATTAGCTGCTTTAGAGTTAAAATGCGCGTTCAAAATTTACCAAATATGCTTTGCAATTATTTCAAACTACAAGCATATTTTGTAAATAACATTCAACTTTATAATTGCAAAGTTCAAACAACATTCAGGGCTAGACTTCTAAAGGACGACTTTTTCAAAAATTAAATTATTTTGTCCAGAAAATAAGTTTAAAATAATATTTTTTTGCCATTTTGAATACAAAATATAAATATTATTTTGTAGTCTCGATATCCTCTTAAATGGAATGAATAAAAATCTGAAACATTGTTGATTGTTCTTAGTTATATTGGTATTAATCGTTTTCTATCTTCCAAATACAGATTACTAAGAAACAAAGTTTTGGAATAAATAAATATTTAATTAAAAAATTACTTTAATTTTTTTTCGATTCGATTAAAACCAACATTACAAGTATTTTTAGAACAACTTTGAAAGAGGTTGTAATAAAGTTAATAAGTTGTTTTTTTAAACTTCTTAAGAGCAATTTCCTAAACGGAAAATATAGTGGTTTCGTTCTGCAATCATAAAAGGTAGTACGAACAACCTTTTTGTATAATTTTTTTTGTAGATGATTTAGAAATCATTTCTTTAATTTTTGCCAAAAGGAATAAAAAATGGAGAATGTGCAAAAAAATATAATGATCTAAAAATACCTAATAATAATAATAAATTTATTTATCTTCAAAGACTTACATTACATAAGTATAAGACATGTCAAAAGAATCTAAGTAACAATAAGTATAAGTACTAAGTTCATGTAGCAGATTTTTAAGACTACTTTTAAATCTATTATAATTAAGCATTTTAAATTTCGATGGGAATTTGTTAAACACTTTAACACTGAGATTATGGAAGGATCTTTCAGCAAGGTGAAGATTGACTCTTACAGGTAACAAGATATTGTAGTGACGAGTTGCATAGCTGTGACTGCTTCTATTATTTAACATTTCACTATTCAGAAATGCAAATAAGGTTAGTTCATATATCAGTAGGCAGGGAAGTGGCAATATGTACAGATTACTGAACAGAGGTTGGCACGATTCTCGCCTGGACACACCCAACATGCACCTTATGACACGCTTTTGTGCAATAAATATATTCTCCAAATTAGGTGAGCACCCCCATAGAAGAATCCCATATTGCAACCTTGACTGAACATCAGCAAAGTAGAGTTTCTTTAAGCAGTCCATCGATAAACATTGTTTCAAAATTCGAAATTTATAACATAGCGAATGTAGCTTGGCAGTAAGAATATTCGAGTGTTCAATCCAGGAAAGAGTATCAGTTAAATGAAGGCCAAGAAATTTAACAGAATCTGATAGGGGTAAGTCCTCATTTCCCAGAGTTAAGATTAACCTTTCAGTGATTTTTCTTTGTCTAGTGTGGAATAGCAATGCATTAGTTTTTAATGAATTAAGAAATAATTCATTGACTGAAAACCAATGATATAGTTTGTTCAAGAGGATGTTGCTATTTTGCTCAGACATAGGTAAAGTTGATGCAGTAGTAATAGCAGAAGTATCGTCGGCATACATAATAGTCAGATAATCATGTAGATAATTTGCAAGATCATTTATGTATAGGGTGAATAAAATCGGACCCAGAACTGATCCTTGTGGTACACCAACAGTGACTGGAAGAGGTTCAGATCTATAAACTTCTTTTGTTTTATTTCTTGTATGCGATATTTCAACCCACTGAGTTCTGTCCGATAAGTACGACTGAAATAATTTATTCACCACACCACGAATACCATATGCGGAAAGTTTATCTAGAAGCCTATGATGAGGTACACAATCAAAGGCCCGGCTGAGGTCACAGAATATCCCAATTGGAAATTCACCAGCATCAACATTTTCAATGATCCTTTCATAAAAGCTGATTAAGGCAGTTTGCGTTGATTTTTTAGATCTAAATCCATGCTGACATTCATTTAGTATTTCAAATTTGTCTAAAAATGTTTCCAACCTATCCAAGATTGCATACTCAAAGACTTTTGCTAAAGAACAGGCAAGCGAAATTGGACGATAATTAGTAATATCTTCAGCATTTCCTTTTTTGAACACAGGTACCACAGTAGAACATTTTAGGGCTTTAGGAAATATACCCTCTTCAAATGAGATATTAATTAGATAAGCTAGAGGGGTACTGACATATTCTCTGCTGTCTCTAAGGATACTGCAATTTATACCATCCGGTCCGCAACTATTTTTATTTCTTAGTCTTAACATGACTCTACACAGTTCATCTGGCATAAAGGACGCAAGAAACATACTATTACTATTAATACAAGGAACCTGAATGTCCTCTAGGTTTCGTTCTAGGTTTCCTTTAATCTGTTTAACCACTTCATCAAAATACTGAACGAATGTACTTGCAATCATGTTTGGTTCCACAATGGATCTATCATTGTATTTTAGTTTTATATTAACATCTTGTATTATTTTATTAGAGACTCTGTTAATGATTTTCCAAGAGCTCTTTTGAGCATTCCCAGAATTAAGAACTATGCTAGTAAAATAATTCGATTTTCTAGTTTTACACAAATCAGCGTGTTCTTTTTTTTTACTTTATAAATATCAGAGAGATAAGGGTATTGCTGCTTTAGAATAAATAAATCCTTGAGTTCCTGACTGGACTTTTTGACTGAATCCGTAATCCAGTATTTGTCATTTTGGTTAGCATTTACATTTATATAGGGAAAACATATATTGTAATGATATAATAAGGCTTCATGGAACCTATTAAATTTTTCTTCAAATGTTGATGCTGAATACATACTGTCCCAGGTTTCAGCCTCTAATGCATTAAAAAAATTTGCTTTATTTGTAGTGTTAATAGATCTTTTTCTGACCAAGCTTTTTTTATTACATGAGAATGCATTACTGTTAATATTGCACACAATCATGCAGTGGTCCGAAAGTGGAGTTTGAATTACTTTGAATGTTATTAGATCATCAATATTTGTAAATATATTATCAATTTGCGTTCCTCCAGAGTTATTATATCTTGTTACCCGATTTTGTAGGCATGATTTGACATTATAGGTGTCTAATAGGAGAGTGAGATCTCTCCCCTGTTGATTATAATTGAGGAGATTAATGTTAAAGTCTCCAACTATAAATATATCTACGTCTGCATCAAAAAAATTATCTAGAATAACATTCAGTTTTTCCAAAAAGTAATTGAATTCACCAGTAGGTGATCGGTATACATTAAATAAATACAAAACTTTATTGTTTATCTCCCAGAAAAGACCACATATTTCGAGATCGCGTTCAATACAAAATTCATCTAAATTTAATACATTTATTCGAATAGAGTTCTTAGTCCAAATAGCACAACCCCCTCCTTTCAGTTTATCCCTACAAAAGCTAGTAGATAAAACGTAACCATTAAAACACACATATTTTAGTTCATCCCTATTACACCAAGTCTCAGAGAGGCAGATAAACATGGTGTTAAAATACAGAAGTTCAGCTTCCAACGCAGCCAGTTTAGATTTTATGCTTTGAGAGTTTAATGATACTAGCAGGTTAAAAGAAGTTTGCGTTTCACAACTAGGTTGTGGGCCGGTTACGTGGCCGAAAAAAATTATACCGCCTGACTATGATGCCCGAAGGCCATAACTTAGGGTCAGATAATTTATCAAGTAAGTCAAAGTCACCACCAACTTTAAATGCAGACGTTAATTCACTTTTGTTCTCAATTTTTTCAACAGTAAATACACGATCCTTAAAAGTGTCACTTAGATGCTTGGAGATTATCTCAGGAGTACATGATAGCTTAGCCCTTCCCACATAGAGCCAGGCCTTCTGCGAAGATGCTCTGAAACTATCACCCATGGAGGCAGAGCCTCTAATAACACTATTATTATTGTTCCTACCAGGTCGATTAGGAATAACTTTTTGATCACTTCTCTTATAACGCACCTTAGTCCACCCTGTATCTGCATTTCCCAGATCATCTGAGCATCCTGTGGTAGGTTCTTGCAGGCGTTGAGAGTATGTAACACTATGGGAGTCAGGCATCACTCTGGAACGGTTTGGATCCACCAGGGGCTTCTTCACACTTGTTGCGGGAGGAACATTTTGCACAGGAGCATTAGTAGACTTCAACGGTTGATTATTAATTAAATTAGCATTAGAAGCGTTTAAATCTCGAATTTCACACTTTAAATCGGAATTTACAGCTTCAAGCAGTCCAATTTTCTCTAATAATAGCGATTTGTTTAAGTGAAGGTCATTCACATGCATTTGCAATTCAACAATACGCTGCTTTAAACTGCTTATTAATTCGCCTTGAAAGTCGAATGCAGATGCGTTAACATTTGGTGAACGCGGAATATTAACATTGCCAGTGATTTTAAGGTTAGCACTGCCTATCGGATGATTACAACAAGTTTTATACTTATTGGCACAACTGTTATGGAAGAGAGTATTGCACATCGAACAGTAGGAACCGGATTTAGCTACTGAGCCGCATTTGCACACTTTAGCAATAACACTATCTATATTTGATTTCGATTTCACGGAGCTATCTGACTCGTTACCGTCACCGTCCGCCATCACGAGCGCTTAACTTTGGACAACTCTAATTAATTTTGTGATAGGTTGCAGAGGATAACTCTCAATCAGGATTTAGCCTAATCAATTCAGATTAGAAATCTGAAAAAAAATTGAAAATCTAACGAGGTAAACTTGAGATATGACTGCAGAACTAATGCTCGACTTCATGATTTTTCACAATTTTTCCTCCCAAACTTGCGCGCCCTCTAGCCATTCGCATTAATTATTAGTTATTTGGTCATAATTTGCAAAGAAGCTCCAGAAAAGTGGGATGGATTTTCTATTCCTTGTTATTATCTCCAACAGAAAATTTATCGCGGGTGTCTAGGAAGATGCTCTTATAATATAAAAAACAAAATGATATAATAAACAATGAACAAAAGACAAATGTATTCAAAATATTAATTCATATCAAAATAAAAGCTTCAAAATTAATTCAACGTAATGAAATTCTGTCATACATTTCTAAAACTTATATAGTATATGTAAAATAATATCATTTGACATGTTTCAGCGAACGACGATATTTTTGTTTGAATTTAATTTAATAGTATTATACAGGTGTTTCTGCGGCAATGAGACGACCCGCGTAGGCTACTAAAGGCAGCCGCGACGATCGTTCTAGCGCGCCCATTCTAAGCGCGCTTCAAAATTACATAATAAAAGCCACACGCGATAAAAACAATTACTTAGATTTTAATAATTTTAAGGAAACAAATTTATTAATTAACAAATAATAACATCCTAAATTTTAAAAACGTGTAAATTTTAATTTAAAATCTCGTTTTATAATTGTCATTTAAAGGTTTATGATAAAGCTGTGATTAAATTGATTTTATTGGTATTGCTTGGATGTGCATTTACTTTAAATTAAGTTAACTTAAAGTTGTGATTTTAATAATGAGTAAAATAATTAAAATCAAAATACCAAAATCTAATAAAACCTATTCATAATTATTGTGATTACTGACACAATTATTTTTAAAAACTAAAAGTAACTCACAACACTTGAAATAAAATAAAATAAGTTCTTGTTCGTTATGAATCCTAATCAATATCGGAATTAAAACCAAAGAATCTAATTCTAATAAAATGTGTAGTTGGGGTTTTTATTTAGACAATCAATTATTGTGACGTTAAAAGTAAGTAAAGTAATGCAAAACAATTTCAAAACAATTAAATCAGTTTTTATTCGCAGCGCATATGGAACAGGTACAAAATTACTCCTTACTATAAACGTGGCCTTACGTGCGCACTTCACGCGCGCAAACCCGTATCCACTTGGAGGCGTTCAGGTTTGTCACCCGGCGGGTGAGAGTTATGCCAGCGCGCGCCCGAAGTCGTTCAGAAATCGCCTGGGTGCGCCCGGTGCGTCAGCCCGAAGTCGTTCAGATTTGCGACGGGCGACGCACCAAGTCACTCCGTCCTCCAGTTTCGAACATGCGCATTATAAGTATATAAGCCTTATTTACTTGTAACACTCTCAAGTCGCCGCGCTCTCGAGACGGCGAGGAAGTCGTCCCGCATGCGCATTATCAATAAAATCTACCAAAAACCAAAACAAACTTTTGTTTATTGTTGATTTGGGTTAGGTTATTATTTTGATTTCATATTATATAGGTTCACGAAGGCATCAAACCTTCCTACAAAATATTTTTATCATATTAAATATAAATATCCTATCACGATTTCTATTCAAAAACGATTTGAGTTAAAAATTTTAGTGGCCAATTTAATTTCATTTAATTTATCTTTAAATGAGGATGATTACAACAAATCGTACTATCAATCTGAATAATACTTTAATTACTTCATTTTAAGATCAATATAAATACGAATAAAATAATTTGGGATAGGAATCCAATTTATTTGCGTAAAATTGTATTAGGTTAGAAGGTTTATTATTGTTTAATTATTCTGTCATTTGTCGTTCCTGTTTTGTTGACACACCGTGGACGCCCAAAGCCGTTCATAAATACCAACGCTCGTGTGACACACTACGAGATGTAAATAAATGACGTCAGAGTGCGCGCCCGAAGCCCGGTGTGACAAACCTGAACGCCTCCCTTGAGTTTTGTGTTGCATTACACGTTGCGCGCAACTCGATACGAAGCTTTAAGCTTGGTTTATATTGGTCGAGTAAACGGGCGAGTAAGTGGGCGAGTAGGAGGGCGAGTTCAAAAACTGAGATATATTCGACTAATATAAACAGTAGGGTGAAAAAAAAGGGCGTTTTTTTACTCACCCTACTGTTTATATTAGTCGAGTATATATTATATCTCGGTTTTTCAACTCGCCCTCCTACTCGCCCACTTACTCGATCGTTTACTCGACTAATGTAAACAAGGCTATAGGTTATTATGAAATCACTGTCACATTTCTTATCACATTTAAAACATGTTGGCTATAATTATAACAGTGGAACTATGCCAGTTTATAATTTTGCTTTAAAATCCAATAGAAGCGTAATATTTAAAGTGTTGCAATTTTTTTTGTCAAATTAAGACGATGGAACAGGAATTGCTAAATAAAATATAGCGCGTATTCAGCCCCGCCGTGAGCAGACCGTGATGATAACGTGATTCCTTAATAACGTAATGAGAAGATCACAGCGATAAAATCTGACGCGTATTCAGCCACCGTGAGGATGAGTGTGATGAGGGAAACACGCCAAGGCGCTTGTAGCTTGTTAGCAAGGGCGAAAAAATACTAACCAAACCGAAAATATTCGAAAATTTACGTAGCGTGATTAAAATATTGCAAACAAACCAAAACAAACAACATAACCCATTTTTCTGCATTAAGTTACAAGTGCTTCCCGTATTCTTTATTTTAATTAAAGGTGTTTAATAAATTGTTTTTTTTTATTACCTTACTTATCCTTTGAAGTATATGAAGTATTTTGTATGTTTGTGTTCGGTGGGTACATGTGAATAGGTTCTTTGGCAATTTCATAGTTTCTTTAATGTTACTCTTGTATCGATGTTAGTTGTAAAGTATTTATTAGTTATTTTAAATTAAATTTAGTTGTATTTTCAAGATAGTTCGCACTAAAACCTAGTTTTAGGAAATAATTTTAAACGGAGCATTCGTTAGGTTCTTGTATTTACTTGGAGTCTTAAAAACAACTACAAAATTGATTTAGGACTTTTCTAGTGATGTAGTGGTAATTGGTAATTATATTAAAGTAATAATGCAAACGATGTGTAAGTAGTTAGCAAATTTATCTTATGGTTCTTCGGCAACTCTTTAAGAGGATATGGAGTCTACAAAATTATATGTGTTTTTCCCTGTTTTTATATTTCAAACTACGCGAATATTTATTGAGCTATATACAAAATAAGAATATCATATGAAAGTGGAACCTCTGCTTAAGACTTGTGTGCGGCAGTTTTTTAATATATTATATCCAAAATGGCCAAAAAAATCATTAAAAATACGTAAAATTTGGCCTATTTTAAACTCATTTTTTGGACTTAATAATTTAATTTTTCAAAAAGTTATATAAACTATGCAATTATAAAACTTAATGTTATTAACAAAATATGGTTGTAGTTTGAATTAATTACAAGGCATATTTCGTAAATTTTGATCGCGCATTTTAACTGTAAAAGCAGCAAATAGCAAATACCTTCGTAGTCTAGCTGATACAAATTTTAAAATATAACAGAAATGAAGATTTTTATTGGTACTTTCAGTCTTATTATGTGGGATGTACTTTGGGTCAAAATTTCTTCCCCAAATTCGAGAAGAATCTTAAAATATCCTCTTAATTTCATTTCCATAATGAACTTTACGACTGACAGTAGAATATAATTTATGTATGTTTTTGGGGGGTTAATGCAAGGGTTTTAAATATAGTTACATATTCAATCAGCCTTCAGCATCTAATTTACAATAGGTGTGTTTTATTTGACACTTTTATTTGCAACGATCAGCTAAGTTTGTACATTTCACTTTTTCTATCGAATCAAATATTTAGCTTTGAAATCGTAGCCTATCGCAACAGCAGTATTTTGTATCTGATCATTTGTAAAGGCAAATAAAACACAACTAATATAGTTTCCAATTTCATTAAAATTCAAGAGAGGTGCAAAAAAACGGCTAACGACGTAGTTTCGTTATTTCTTATCCGATTTTAATAAGTGATATGTCAAATTAAATGGTTTAGAGAATTCTACTATCAGATAATAAAATATTAATTTTATTTTTAAAAACATCAGGGGAGAAGCAGGCAACTTTTCTTTTTCAAATGGCAACATATTTATTTCGATTGAAAAAAATCATTTTTTTTCTTATTTTTTTTCTTAATTTAATTCAATTGTTGTTTTTTGTTTTTGAGTTTTCAGTTTTCAGTTTATTATTTTTTAAGTTGTGTTTTTTAATTTATTATTAATAAATTATAAAAATATTAATATATTAAAAATTATTAATAATAAATTAAAAAACCAAACTTAAAAAAATAAAAAACTGAAAACTCAAAAATAATTGAATTAAATTTAAAAATATTAATAATAAAAAAACAAGAAAAATTTTTTTTTAAAAATTCATTAAATAAAATATTGGTATAATTGGTTTAGATTATTTTTGGTTTTTTTTTCAAAAATAAAATTAATATTTTGTTATCTGATAGTAGTGTTCTTCAAACCATTTAATTTGACATATCACTTATTAAAATCGAATAAGAAATAAGGAAGCTACATCGTTGGCCGTTTTTTGTGCACCCCTCTGTATTTAAACAATACTGAAGTTTTCAGTAAACTATTACTGAAATGTTGATATTGTCAATCGGTAAAGGGTAAAGGATGAAAAAATGAAAGATAAGCAATATATTTATGTTAGTGGTTTGTCCCAGGATTTATTTTAAATGTTGTAAATAATTACTATTACATAAAATGTTACAGATCAATTAATGAATGGGAATCAATCCTTTTCTCTGTAGAAACTTCATCCAAATCAAAATCCGAAGATAAAATAAATCTTGAATGAACAATTTTAAAAATTCAGAGTAATTCACGTTTATGTTAAAATCTCTCAGGTGGTGATTCTTTCGATAAAAATAAAAATGCAAACTAAGGCACCTTGGAAATAGTTAGGCTTAAGATAAAGGTAGCCACACTTCAGGAATTTTTACAACACACCTAGAATGTGTACACCAATATCAGTAAACAATTTCCACTCTTTGGGTTGAAATAAATCCCAAATTTCTAGGTCCCTGATTGTAGAAGGTTTATTTTATTTTGTTCCCAAAGAATTACTAGCAGAGAGATCTTACAATAATTGTGAACCCCCACGCATAAACGTGTTGGAAGGCGTCAACCAACTTGGGGTAAAGTCTAAACATATTGGATAGCGTCAACCAACTTAGGGTAAAACAAAAAACGGCTTTTTTCTAATTCTTCTACATAATTGAACCAATAGTTAGGTTAAACGCAGTATAAAATGGTCGATTGACCAAATATGTCGTTCTACTTAAAATGTTTTAATCTGTTTTCATCAGTATTGTTTTTTAAGTGTTTCTTGAATGTGATTTTTATGTTTTTGACCAAACACAATAGGAACTCCAACCTAGTTAATATTTTTGGAGTGAGGCTACTTAACCTAACTATTGGTTCAATTATGTTGGTTGACGCTTTCCAATACGTTGTTTGTGTTATACCCTAAGTTGGTTGACGTTTTCCAATACGTCTTTGTGGTACACCCTAAGTTGGTTGACGCTATAAAATACGTCTTTGTGCTATACCCTAAGTTGGTCGACGTTTTTCCAATACAATTTACGCTTAATAGGAGGAAAAAATGTGTTTTCATGGTTATAGAGTCAAGAGAGCCTTATAAAATGTTAATAATTTAATGCGTCCAATGTGTGAACCTCCACCTAACTGAAAATTTGTTACTTGTACATCTAACAGGTTCTATGTTTAATAACTAAATGCATCTCTGAAGATAAGGAATCATATCCTCGAAATGCATTAGATATTATTAAATATAAGTAACTGAGGTTGGTTTTAAGACGTTGTTTTATTACCCTATTATGGAACACCAACCGTTTAAGGATTTTCGCTTAGAGAGATTTCTTAACTGTTTTGCATTAAATCCAATGTTAAAATACGTTATTTAATATGGAATTAAGGTAGAAAACAATTAAAATTATAATATCGAGAACTGTCAAACGATAATAATCACGCGTTATTAAAGCATTAAAATGCACCACCCGTCTTTAAAAACGGGCTTAGTTACACACGCCTAAAGACGCGTAATCAGGCATCTGCACATGCGTATAGAGTGTTATGATGATCGCTTCTCACAGTCGCCGAATTAACGTTTAGAGTTAAAACGTATTTTGCAATTTTTTAATAACGCTCTAGACGCCTGTGATTGGTGATGAACGCTCATCACGGCAAACGAATACGAAATATTTTTTAACAACGTCTCTAAATATTTTCATCACGTGGGCTGAATATGCGCTTGTTGTAACTGTGATTAAACAAAATAAAGATATGATTAGGAAATCCAGACGAAATACAAAAGACGCACTGAAAACGAGTGCTGGAAAACCCTGAAAATTTTCGAAGGGTTCGGTTCCATTAAAAACATGAAAGGGTTCGGTTCCGTGTAAAACGTGTTTTTTTGTATAACTTTAGAATAAATCGTCCGAACATTTTTAAAACGGTATTTCTAATTAGATTTCATGAAAATAAAATTATATAAACAAAATTAAGTTTTTTTATGAAGAAATAAAAAAGTTACAGCAGTTTTTGTGTGATTTTTAAGAAAAACGTTTTTTTTTGTATAATTTAGAATAAATCGTCCGAAAAATTTTTAAACGGTATTTTTAATTGGATTCCATGAAAATAAAATTATTTAAACAAAATTTAAATTTTTTAATGAAGAAATAAAAAAGTTACAGCAGTTTTTGTGTGATTTTTAAGAAAAACTTTTTTTTTGTATACCTTTAGAATAAATCGTCCGAAAAATTTTAAAACGGCATTTCTAATTAGATTTCATGAAAATAAAATTATTTTAACAAAATTTACATTTTTTTATGAAGAAATAAAAAAGTTACAGCAGTTTTTGTTTGATTTTTAAGAAAAACGCATTATTTCTTAAAAATAACGTTTTTTTTTTGTATAATTTTAAAATTAATCGTCCTAAAAATTTTAGAACGGCATTTCTAATTAGATTTCATGAAAATAAAATTATTTAAACGAAATTTAAATTTTTTTATGAAGAAATAAAAAAGTTACAGCAGTTTTTGTGAAATTTTTATGAAAAACGTGTTTTCTTGTATAACTTTAGAATAAATCGTCCGAAAAATTTTAAAACGGTATTTCTAATTAGATTTCATGAAAATAAAATTATTTAAGGTGGGCGAATTATTATTGGTAAAATTAAATTAAAGCTATCTTCGTTAATATTTATAGAAATAAAAAGTTATTAACATGTACATAAACAAAATTTGATAATCTTTAAAATAAGTATTTTGAATTTTCATTGTTTTTTATAATTATTATTTATTAATAAATATATTGGGTACGTAGATAATAAAATAATAAATTGAAATAGTCATGTTATAGTAAATTTGATATATAATATGCGAGCAAAAAAATGGATCCCTTGAATATTGTTTAAAAAAGATAGGTTCAAAAAAAGAAGTCTATGTATAAAAAATGATTTAGTTCATCACATTTCTCGCCAGTTACGCTGTGTAAGCCCAACCCAATCAACGCATTTCTCAGAATCGCAAGACTCCGCCTCCTTTTCATGAATGAATGATGAAACGCAAGGACAAGAAATGCACCTGCACACGCAAAATTATTTTACATTGGGATGCGGACTCGTCGGACGGCGACCCGCGCAATTGTTCATTCCACAATATTTTGTGCGTGCTTTATTTACTGCTTTATTTTATACGCATTATTTTTATTTTAGCCGGGAGTGTCGCGATTAGAGTCGTTAATACATGGTGAATTATGAAGAAAGCCCCACGCTATAATTTCATTATTGCAAATACTACCAACCATAAATCTAAATCTAATATAATTTTTTTTATCGAAACTAATTAAATAACTACCAAAATGGAAAAATAAAAATATAGTATTTATATTTAAAAATTATACGATAATAAATCATACTAAACATATTTTTTTTTAAATTGTCTCTTTTCGCGCCCCCTTTGACATTCACCCTGGACAAGTGCCTCACTCGCTCCACCCTAGATCCGGCTCTGCTTTTGTGTGGCTTGGAGCTTAAAACTACTGAAGAAAAATATATGGATTCTCCTGTAAAATTACCTAAAGTTAATAGTAAAAGAAGGAAATTTTATCTCATTATTTACTACATTTTATATGTTTACACATTTTGTATCGGTTCTCGGTACATACCAAGGAGGCGTTCAGGTTTGTCACACCGGGCTTCGGGCGCGCACTCTGACGTCATTTATTTACATCTCGTAGTGTGTCACACGAGCGTTGGTATTTATGAACGGCTTTGGGCGTCCACGGTGTGTCAACAAAACAGGAACGACAAATGACAGAATAATTAAACAATAATAAACCTTCTAACCTATTACAATTTTACGCAAATAAATTGGATTCCTATCCCAAATTATTTTATTCGTATTTATATTAATCTTAAAATGAAGTAATTAAAGTATTATGGAGATTAGTACGATTTGTTGTAATCATCCTCATTTAAAGATAAATTAAATTAAATTAAATTGGCCACTAAAATTTTTAACTCAAATCGTTTTTGAACAGAAATCGTGATAGGATATTTATATTTAATATAATAAAAATATTTTGTAGGAAAGTTTGATGCCTTCGTGAACCTATATAATATGAAATCAAAATAATAACCTAACCCAAATCAACAATAAACAAAAGTTTGTTTTGGTTTTTGGTAGATTTTATCGATAATGCGCATGCGGGACGACTTCTCGCCGTCTCGAGAGCGCGGCGACTTGAGGGTGTTACAAGTAAATAAGGCTTATATACTTATAATGCGCATGTTCGAAACTGGAGGACGGAGTGACTTAGTGCGTCGCCCGTCGCAAATCTGAACGACTTCGGACTGACGCACCGGGCGCACCCTGGCGATTTCTGAACGACTTCGGGCGCGCGCTGGCATAACTCTCACACGCCAGATGACAAACCTGAACGCCCCCCAAATGTGATTGTAAGCGCGCTTCGTTCAACGCAAATTTAAAGAAACGCCCGCCGGGCGGAGTGAGAAACCGCGAGTTACTTTATCCTTGTCACCTAAAACCTCTCACAGCTGACCAAGAAACTGCGAACGCCAACCTTAATTATATGCACTTTATGCGAAAGCAGGCGAGGAACAATCTAACGAATATAAATTATATCCAATCAAGGCGAGATTGTTGTTTCCAAATAACATACGTAACTAACGTGTTTAATGCTTAAGTGTACCAATTACGTTTGTTTCACAATGGAATATTTTATGCCAGTTTTGTCAATAATTTATTATGCCACCCCAAAAACGATTAAATATAAGCGACTTATACATACAGAAGCTTTAAATATGAAAATACTTATACAAGTTTTATTCGAAACCATTCGCCATTTCTTGTTGGTATTTCAATTTTTTTGTACTTTTTTCAATAGCTTTCTCCATTTGTTCTTACTTTCATCGACTGTAATCATGCACATATCTTTTTAATTACGAGCCTTTAATTTGTAAAAAATTTAAAATTTTTTGGTATTTTTTATTTTTTTTGGTTCTTTTTATAACCTTTTTAAAATATTATTGTAGTGTTTTTCAAAAGAAACAGAAATCTGTCGGTTGTTTTTTATTTTTTTTTTAATTATGTTAGGTACTTGGAGCGATACACCTCTTCTTGTTAGATTGAACTTCTTATAATTTAAATATTTTTTAATAAGCGATATTAAATTGGGCAACTATATTCGTTTTACTGTCATTTGATAAACTATTGGAATGATTTTTCAAATACATTATTCGTCTATCGACTGAGATTTTTTTCTCATTTCGATCAGCTGTATCCGTCAAAACAGTGCCTGATGGATCTACAATTCATTTGAATGATATAATTTATATAATTATTATCGTATGCAGAAAAACAAAAATATTTATAATCGTTTGTCGAGTTTTTCAAAAACGTTGATTGGAATTCTTGATTTTGTCTTTTGATTTTATATTATTTTTAGTTTTAATTAAATTAAATTAATATAAAAAATCAAGATACCAAAAAATGGGCTCGGATGGCCATAATAACGGGTATCTAGTTTGTAAATCAAGAACCCGCTATTTTTTTGCACCTGTCGATCCTCAAATACAAGGGGTACAGTTGGAGCACTTTTGCCGCCCGAAAAAACGTTAAATTTGTACACTTGGCGTCTCCGCGCCGGGGTGCCACACGGTTGCGCCTGGAGACTTAAAAATGACCGCGGTCTATCCCCAGGATGTGAGAATAAAAGGAGCCAAATTTCTTTGCTGCCCTTTAAAACCGGACGGGGGGTTCTTTTTTTCAAAGTTGACGCCGACTAAAACCGGAAAAAACCAAGCAAAATCGACCATTTCGAGAATTTTAAAACTTAAAATCCACATCCCTCTTCACGATTCAACCAGAGTTTTTAAAATCTGACTAAAAAAACTGCCCTGTTTGCGGTTTGGAGCAAAAAGCGTCGGATTTCGGGGTAAAAATACAAAAGGGGTCCTATCTCAGCCCCCTTAATGGATAGGTCCGGACGGGTCAAAACCACCGTCTTGAGAATCGGGTCCTCCTTAACATACTAAAATTTGATGCGATTCGGAGTGAATTTCGGACACTGAGGGGATGAATTCGATTTTTCGTTCGGGGTGGAATAACTTTTTTCGGGGTTATTCGATCAAAAAGGGACAATTAAACTTTTCTCCTCCTTCCAACTACAAAATTTCAACTCGATACGAAAAAAATACCTTCCACGTTTCCTACGGTTTTAGTATTATAGAAGAATAACTAAAATCAATTTTATGCAATTTTGGGAGAATCTATCAAATTATTGATGACAATTTCTTTTCTTAAATTTCTTTATAATTCTTTCACCTTCCCCAATATATGATAATTTTATGGTAGCAAACTTCCGATAATATAAATATCTCCCTACCAGGTCTTACGAATTCGGGAGCTAAATAGGGCATGTGTTTTATAAAATAGAGTTCTCGCTTGCGGCTTACGCAGGTGTTACACACTCAAGGGCAAAGACACGGTAAACGGTAAAGCACGACTTCGCGCGAGGCACGAGTTGCGAATGTCTCAGGAGTAGGCACACCCAGCCTTACAGTGATTGGCTCGATCATTTTTAGCGAAACTCCACCAAAGTGGGACGTCTTACGGGGTCCCCTCTAGCCCCACTGCCGCCAAGTCACCAAGCTCTAGAAAGTCAATCTTAAGGTGATAGGTGATAGGGTAAAATTCATGAAAGATAAGTACGTCGTTTTTTTCAACATTTGACTCCCTATCTTTCATGAATTTTTTAAAGTGTTTCGAATTGGAAAATCAAAAAAATAAAGAAATACCTAACTAAAGTAAGAATTTTACATTCATTTGCAATTTTTGTTATTTATGTATCTACAACTATATATGTGTAATTTTGCAAGAAAAACATCAATATTTATATTTTTATTTTTGCAAAACTACGCTTATATAAATCTAGATACATGAAAAACAAAAATTGTATATACAAGTACAAGTCATACTTAAGTTCGGTATTTTAATATTTTTTTTTTCCAATTCGAAACACTTTAAAAAAAAATCGGGAAAGATAAAAACATCGGTTTTTCAATAAATGACTCCCTATCACCTTAAGAAGATAGTCGGCGAAATGTTTGAAAAGCGTAATTTTCGCTAGTAAAAATTGATTTTTGGGCATTTGTAATCAAAAATTTAACAAAAACGATGCCTAGTTCCATTCAAATTGAATTTTGTTTTCATATAGAATTTTTCTTTTTCATGTAGAGTCTCTGATAGAGGCGTACTTTTTTAACAATGATAAAAACGCATTTTCTTAACATTGTTCAAAATCGGAGAAAGGAATTAAAAAATATTACATTAAAATTTTTCAAAATTTTGCTAAGCCACTGCATCCCAAACTTTACTAACTATCAACATTTTCAAAAAAATGGCTATATAATATGAATCGATACCATAAACATGAAAAATTTTTATGACTAGTTATTAGGCAGATACGAAACGATATTTTTGAGTCGTCCAATTTAAACGTAGCAACAAAAAAACCTTATAAACGTAAATAATATGTGCAGTAGTTTTCAATTTTCATGCAAAAATACGTACGTCGTTGTTATTATTTATTTAAATTGGGAGTTTAAGTTTTATATCATGTAATGGGTATGATGAGCCTTATAATACCAAACGAAGTAAAACCCAGTAACTCAATTTATAAAACTTTAATATGATGCAATATTAGAATTTCATCTTCAGAAATATATACAATTTCATAAATAAAAAAACCTACGTAAAATAAATTGTATAAAAACTTACTGACACTTTAACAAGGCATTTCAAGTCAACAATAAACAAATTGAAAAAAATAATAATTATTATTTTATTTTATTTTAACTGATTCCAAATATATACATACAGTGAGTTTAAAGTAACGCATAAAAATCATAACTATCTTATTTTTTAGAATTTTTAAAAATGCTAAAAGACGTGTCGGATATTTTTTTAAAAACTCTACCAATGTAAACACAAATGGTAGAGGAGAGTAGTAAATTTGACTAGATTTTGGTAGAGTAAAGTAGGATTGCATGGTGGTAGAGTTAACTCGCCCTCTAGCCCAACTCGCCTTCTCCCACTACCAATTTTTCGTTATTCTACTCTACTCAACCGTAACTCTCCCAATGAAAACGCATTTGAGATAGTCCAGTAAATAAAAATCCTGAATATTTGCTTTTTTGTTATTTTTATTTGATTCTTTGATTAAAAATTCAAAAATTAAGTGGTCTGAGGCGGAGACAATAAACTTTAATTTACTCGGTATATAAGAGGTATGGTTTCAACGGATCTCTTCTTTTTAACTAATTTCTAATCCGTATTTTCTTTTGTTTAGTTATTTGTTCCTCAACCGCTAAAGTTAATTCCTTTAGCAAAATTCCGGAAACTTTTCGCAAAGAGTTTCTCAAAATTTGGCGCTGCTCGATGTTCATCGTTGATCTTTGAATTTTGCACTGAACGACTCTACCACATATTTTAAAATGCATGCGGACGGGTACTCGACCAAATTCAGTAGAGTTAGCTTTCCTGACTAAAAAGTGGGCAAGTGTACTCCCCCACTTACTCTACCAATGAAAACTAGGCTTTAAGGTGAAATTTAATTATTTTTTTAATGACATCTAGATGGCATTAGTATAAACTATTTGGTACCGTGGTAAAACACTCTTAATAATGTATTGTTTTATGATATGAAAACCATATCAATGCATTTAAAAAAAACATTGATGACGTCATAGTGACGACATGCCAACCGATTTTTTTTTCTTGAGTTCAAAATAAAGTTTTTTAAAAACAGTGCGACACGTCTTTTACCGTTTTGAAAAATTCTAAAAAATAAGGTAGTTATGATTTTTATGCGTTATTTTAAACTCACCCTGTGTAAGTTCAATATGACCGCCATAAGAAAAAACTAAATTTGAGCTATTTTTGGTCAATCCGTTGGCAAAAAAAAATTATTCATTTATCTTACTGCATTATACACAAAAAGTGTCTGTATAATGTGAACAAACTTTTTTGGTACCACCCAAAATAAAAAAGTTATAGCAATATTTAAAAATCCAATTTTCTTGTTTTTTTTCAAGATAGCTTAGAAACGATGCGAAATTCAAATGTTTTGTCAACGAATTATTAATATTCGAACAAATCTCTACTACTTTGTCCATTTAACCGCCTTTCTATCTCCAATAATAACAAAGATACCCATACAGTCCAACGTCAAATGGGGCACCCTGTAAATGTGAGTGGTGGGTTTTGCTAGGTTAGATGAAGAATAAATGCAGGAATATTATCTAGTCCCATGGTAAGTGTTTTCTCAACTGTTCTAAAACTTTGTTCTTAGAAATATGAAAATCTCCAAGGTTCCTACTACGAATATAGTTATTTTTGATTGAGTTATGATTCAGGGAGGTAAACACTTTTGAAATGCGAAGCAAAACCACTAATTATATCCAATGGAGATGTTAAAGGAACGCTATGTATTTCATTATGCCTGGTAACCTCGTAACTTTTTTTAGAGATGATACATAAGACCAACATTTTCTAGGATCGTTTTCTAGGAGATTTGGCCATCAGAATTTTTAAAATAGTTCCTGTATGCGGCTTTAATTTAATTTATAATTAATTTACGTAAGATTTTGAACACTATTTATGTTTTTCCTTTTTGTTCTTGAGAAATAATTTTCTGTTTTTATTCTTTAACTTATTTTTTTTTTATTTTATCTTTATTAAACCATGTAGGGTATTTATGAATATTATTGATTTGTTTGAATTTTGGAACATACTTATCAAATAACTGTAATAGATTATCATAGAGAATTTTAGGTTCATATTCAATAAGCAAGATAATGAAGGGTGGTGAATGGTACTATAGAAATTACTTCATGTGAAACATTAAGATCTAGTTTTTAGATATTATTAACACGTTGAGTGCCATGATAAGTCATATAGCTAAATAAATATGTAAATATTAATGGCACAATAAAATTATCTTATCTTATCTTATTAATATCCAAACTGATCCATATCCATATTGATGAGAATTCTGTAAAGATTTTTTTTTTAATTCGCCTAATATTTATTTCTGTCCTTCTATATTTTCCTTTTTATTAAGTTGTTTTATTACAATAGTAGTCTTTGTTTTACATCAAAAATAAAATTGAAACTTGCAATTATCAATTTAGGTTTTCTAACTCTCAGTATGCTTTAAAAATTTAGGAACTGATGTTACCAAAGAAACCCTTATTTTGTTGAATTTTGTTTTAACGCCCTTTTTGTACTTTTGATAATAACTAAACCGAAATAGTGAACTCTTCAAAAGAAGAAATGGATAAAATATGCTGTAAGCGCTTGGTGAAGCTGAAAGAAATCCGCTTCTAGCTATCAGAAGAGAGCGTAAAAACGAAATTCAACAAAAGGGGTTTCCTTGGTAACATCGGTTGTTAAATTTTCAATACATACTGAGATTTAGAAAAGCAAAACTGGTAATTGCAAGTTTCGATTTTATTTGGGTTGTAAAACAACAAAAAATGCTATTGTAATGTAACAACATTATTAAAAAAGCAAAATAGAGAAAGACACAAATAAGTTTTAGGCAAATCAAAAAAATTCTTCAACAGTGCTATTTTGTCTATTTTTCACTGTTTCTCAGTTTGGATATTAATATCTCCTAAACCATTGATACGCGACCACACAAACATTATATCAATAGAAAGCCTATAAAAAATGCCATCGATTGATGTAAAAATACACAGGGTATTCCATTTGAAAATTTTGTTTAATTGTTCATTTGCGTTTTATAAGGCACCCTCATAAAAAATTATCACAAACTTAAATTTGACATGATAGTTGTAGACTAGACGATGTAGAAAAATTTTTGACAAAATTTCAACACAAAATGTTCATCTGTTTTAGAGCGGTGATTTTACAAAAATGGATCTTTTTTGCTTAAATGGCAAATAACAGCAAAACGAGTGATGATAGACCTACAAAAGTCTATACAAAATATAATTATTTTTTAATAAGGAATCCACAAATGTCATAATATACTGGGTGTTAAATTGAAAAAAAAAACATAGCTTTGGTCCGCCAACCTGAAATGGACACCCGGTAGATTACTAAAATATTTTTAAAGGTATTGTATATTCTATCGAAAACCGCATGTCGATATCTGTTTTCATTTTAGAGTAATGTTACATCCTCGCAACGTTGGGACACCCTGTATATGCAACCATGTTTCAGTAATAATTATCCTAATACCATAGTCTGACATAATGCTATTAATAAGAAAGTTATTAGTTTTAGTTGGAAATTATTTCATTTTTTAATTAGAGTAACTCATGATTTAAGGACGATTGTTTATGTATTTTAAAATGAGATCCTTTTCTCCCTGTTCTAAAATGCAGTTTTTAAGTTCTTCTCTTTGTAAATTTGTTTTATCCGATTGCACTTTGATATTATTCGGAAGTTTTGCTTTATTTTTGAGAATACTGTGCACATTAGAAACATCGTTCAAAATTATTTTTATTGGCTTGGGTTTCTCAGATCTCTTACCAAGACGCATAACCAGTTTCCTTCTGATCACAAAAAACCTTTAAATTGTACCTTATCTGTGTGAGATCAAAATCTTTTCGATCAGCAGATACTCCTGAAGCTAACCCTGGTATATTGTATAATTAAATATTGGTTTTTCTTCTTTCACGGTCTTGGAGCTCATTTAAAATGTGAATATTTCCAGAAGACATACATGTAGAACGTTTAAGTTGGAGATTTTCAATCTCATCGACTTTCTGTACGAGATAATTCATCTTCTTTTCTAATATTGCAGTCTTCTCTTCAAGTGAGTTGGATTTTGTTTAAAAAGCTTTGAATTTAAATTTCTTAAAGGTAGTATAAATTTTATTGGATAATTATGTAAAATACTAGGAAAACATCTGTTTAAAAATTGTTTCCACTTCAGAATTTGAATTTTTTTTGAAGTATCTACCGAAGATTCTTTCCCATTTTGGTTAGTACAGATATGCTTTACTATACAACTAGGATGACAACATTCATTACAAACTGGGCAGGTTGTTATTCGTGCAACATAAGAGTGGTTCTGATGTGTGGGCCGTTGTTGTAACCGCCCACATATTTGTACGATTTTACTTTTAATAGTATCAAATAAATCGTAGTGACTTAATTAAGACAGAATATGGGTCATACTATGCAGCGGAGTATGATTACGATGATTACAAACTAAAACAAAGGAAAGAGAAGGAATACAGACACAAAAATAAATGTATGTCCCAACCCTGGTGATTCGATCCGTCGACCTGTACGTCTAAATTAGAGAGTCTTAACAGTAAGACCAGTGAACATCTAGGTTATGTTTATAAAGTCAATGATCCTCAGAATATTAATTGAATGAATAATAACCAACCAATATTTACTATTATTTATGATAACAGAGATTACCTTTAACATTAACATTAACCAGAAACAAATTACAAAATTTAATATGTTCATAGAACAGAATAAGTTAAATTAAAAGATTGACACACTCAACACCGTTTTGAAAACTCATATTTGTTGTGTTCTTAAAAAATGTTTTCTCTTGAATTTCTTTACAAAAGCAAATAATATTTAAATAACATTTATCAATACAGTGCGGACATAAAGTAACCCCACCCCCTGCTTACTTTTGAACGGTTATGTTTTTGATTCTGAAAATTTCTCTACGGAGGAATCTAATTGCAAACTTTCTAATAAAGGTATTTTTGATTTTGTGGAACTTCCGGTTATACCGAAAGTGGATGGCAACTTTTTTATTTTAAATAGAACAACCAGTACATTTTTACATTTTCGTGTTCTCCATAAGGATACCATTAAATTGACCTAGCGTAGTGTGATCTACGATTAATACTTTCGGAATTACGCCCATTTGAAAATCACATTTTTATGCAACTTCATTTACACCGGAACTTGGACCCAACTGCCCCAAATGCCCCAACTTCCTTAATTTAAATGATAAAAAATTGAAGAATTTTACCCAAGAGATTTCCTGTAGATTTTATTACTGCCAAGGGGTGGAAGGTGGTTATGTTGATCAGCAAAATTAAGGAACGTACGGTTAAACATAATTTTGTTTAAATTTAATGTTATTAACTTAATGGCAAAAAAATCATTTAAGATAAGGAAGTTGAGGCAGTGGGTCCAACTTCTTGTATAAATGAAGTTGCATAAAAATGCGATTTTTAAATGGGCGTAATTCCGAAAGTATTTAATGGTATTTTTATGGATAATACGAAAATGTACAAATTTTATTTAAAATAAAAAAGTTGACATCCACTTCCGGTTTAACCGGAAGTTCCATAAAATCAAAAATACCTTTATTAGAAAATTCGCAATTAAATACTTTCGTAGAAAAATTTTCAGAATCGAAAATATAACCGTTCAATAGTTAGCAGGGGGGATTTACTTATTAAAACTTCTTAAGTGTTTTATGTCCTTCCAAACCATCTAACAACATTTCTTGAAATCAAGGATTGGTAAGATTGTACCAAATTAGCGTTTCTTACAAGGGTGCACAGTTTCAAATTAACATTTCAAAGTTAATAATTTTAGGTTGTAGTATAAAGAAATAAGAAAAAAATAAAAAAGAATTCAAGGCTCTACGACATTTTGTTCAAAAGATATGCATTTTTATATAAAATATGGCATTCTGATAAATGAGTAAATATGTAAATAAATTAAGGGACAACACAATTATTTGGACTGCTTCAATTAAATTAAAAACTATCGATTTCGGGATAATTTTATCCCATCTTCAGGTTTCTAAAGAATCTTTATTGTTAAGATGTTTGATGAATATTATTGTCACTATTATCTTGACAATAAAGATTCTTTAAAAACCTGAAGATGGGATAAAATTATCCCGAAATCGATAGTTTTTAATTTAACTTATACAAAACGTATAAATAATAAAGTTGGACTAAAAGAAAATAAATAACAAGTTTTTCTATTTGAGTAAATATGTATTTTGAAAAATTTATATTTCGCTTAATAATTAAAATTAAGAAATAAAAATTTGTACAGATAAGTTTATAAAAATGATCGTATTATCTTATTAAATTTTTTAAAATTTAATTATTTTTTAAAGTACATTACCTAGAAAAATTTTGATTTTTTTGAGTTTTTGGGGTGTAAATTTATTTTTTGAGAGGTGTAGAGGGCAAGTGACCCCCTACATTTCATATATTTTCTATTATCTTTCATTTGCGGGGTCGATTTTGAAAATATTCGAAAAAAAAATTTTTGAGAAATTTTTCATGGAAATCGATTTTTATTGTTTTTCTCGAAAACTATAAAAGTTAGCGATTTCAAATTTTTACCAAAGGTAAACACCATGGATAGATGCCTTTTAAAAAATATTTGGTTAAAATCGGTTTTTTTGAAAAAAATGAGCAAAGTTTTGCCAAAATTTTGGTACAAAAACGGCCCTGGACGACGTAATTTTAAACCGAAAATTACAGTGTGCACGGAATTTGATGGGGGAGATGATAGTGCGAATTTTAAGCTATTACTACTCCCGGTGGTCCTAATAGTTTCGAAGAAAATAATAAATTTTGTGAAAAGTGAAAAATTTCAGACCGAAATTTTGGCTCCAAACGGAGTTATTGCTTATTTTAGCTGCATTTTCGGTGATTACTCGAAAACGGAAAGAGAAGTGGACGTTAAAAGCTTTCAGAAAAGGTATATAACATGGGGGTGAAATAGATTTTGAAGGGTTGATTAGACCGAAACGCGTCAAAAATTGCGACATTTTTAAATGCGATTTTAAAAAAAATATTTTTTCGTTATTTTATCGAAATTCAAAAAAACCCTACGCGTGGTCGGTTTCAGATCAAGATGCACATTCGATTGACCTTTTAAAATAGCAAATCCGTTTAAAAATAGCCCGACTGGAGCCCCGAACCCCTAAATTCAAAATTTCGAGTTTATTTAGGGATAACTTCGGAACTCCTTCGAAAATAAAAAATCTCTACGCGCTACCGGATGTAGAAGTTATTCCTTTATAGGTTGGTGCAGAAAAATGTAGTCATTTTTGGAAACTGAGGGCCAAAAGTGGTACACCCAACTTACCGCGCTTAGCCCCATTTTTTGAACATTTTATTCGCGATTTTTTTGCAAATTCCAGGGTAAAATTGAAATATGTCGATTTTTTTGGTTATAAAGAACAAAGCGGGGCGGAAAATAAAAAATATTCGGCGTCTCAAGGAGGTCTAAATCAAATGTTACGAATTTTCAAAGTCGGCGTCGAAAAAGCACCAATTTCAAACCTCAAATTTGAGGGCGCCAAAAGCACAGAAAAAATTGAGATATCAAAAAAGCGCTTGTTTCAAGGGAAAGCATAGAATGTAGATTAGGAATAAAAAAACCGCGATTTTTTTTCACCTGCTGATCTTCTTAGCGAAGCCGCACAGTTTGAGCACTTTTGCCGCCCGAAAAAACGATAAATTTGTACACTCGGCGTCTCGGCGCCGAGGCGCCACACGGTTGCGCCTGGAGACTTAAAAATGACCGCGGTCTATCCCCAGGATGTGAGAATAAAAGGGGCCAAATTTCGTCGCTCCCCTTTAAAACCGGACGATTTTTCAAAGTTTACGCCGACGAAAACCGGAAAAAAAGCGAGAAAAATCGAGCGTTTTCGAGATTTTTTTTCAGAGTGTTATCGTGCTGGTAAAAATTTAAAATTCTAACCCCGCTTAAAATCCACATCCCTCTTCACGATGCAACCGGAATTTTTAAAATCGGACTAAAAAAACTGCCCTTTTCGCGGCTCGTCGCAAAAAACGTCCGAATTCGGGGTAAAAATACAAAAGGGGTGGTATCTCCGCCCTCTTAAAAGATAGGTTCGGACGGGTCAAAACCACCGTCTTGAGAATCGGGTCCTCCTTAAGATACTAAAATTTGATGCGATTCGGAGTGAATTTCGGACACTGAGGGGATGAATTCGATTTTTCGTTCGGGGTGGAATAACTTTTTTCGGGGCGGTACGAACGAAAAGGGACACTTAAACTTTTTTCTTAAAATTTTCTTCTCTTTATACATGCAAAATTTCAACTCGATACGAAAAAAAAAACTTCCTCATTTCTTACGGTTTTAGTATACATACATACATGCATATACACTATACAGGGTGGTGATAAAGTTTGGAACCAAGGTCATAACTACCGTAAAAATTTTTTTTGTAAAAATCGCTCGGATAGGTCAATTTTTGTTTTAAAAATGCCATCTTTTGGAATGAAAAAAATATTCATGACGTCACTGATAACTTCACTATGACGTCATCATCAATTTTTTTAAATGGAAACCCCTAGTTTTTTTACACATTTTTCATAGACCTTTTTATCATATTAATGATCACATAAAAAAATTTAAAAAAATTTCAACCATTTTTGGAAAAAAAATAAATTTCCTAAAAAAAAAAATTATTAATTCTCAATGAAAATATTACAAAAAAAAGTAAATTTTTAATTTACAAGTAACAAATTTTAAAAAAATGTTCAAATTGTTCCCCATTGACCATTTGGCATTGTCCCATTCGAGTGTAGACACTCTGAATACTATTGTTAATAGCTTCTTCGTCAATTTGTTGCAATTCCGTCCTAATTCTAAGCTCCAATTCTTGTAAATTATTAGGTCTATTGAAATAAACTTTTGATTTTAAATGTCCCCACAAAAATAATCTAAGGGCGTTAGGTCGGGAGATCGCGGAGGCCACTCAATTGGTCCCCTTCGACCTATCCATTTGTTGGGAAACGTGGTGTTAAGGAATTCTTGCACCGCCCTGCCAAAGTGTGGAGGAGCCCCATGTTTTGGTTAGGAATGTTACGAAGTAAAACTGGTAGCAAATCAGTCCGCAAAAAATTCAAGTATCTTTCGGCAGTAAGGTTTTCATTTAAAAAGTAAGGTCCTATAAAACGTCTGCCAATCATTCCCACCCATACATTTAACTTTCCCTGTCTTTGACTATGGGATTCTACGCCCCAATGAGGATTTTCCTGTGACCAATACCTACAATTATGTCGATTCACTGATCCATTCAATTGAAAGGTAGCTTCATCGGAGAAAATTATACTACTTAAAAAATTTGGATTTTGATCACATCGCGCCATCATTTCTTCACAAAATTGCAATCGGCGATCGGGATCATCTTCATTTAACTCTTGTATGAGTTTTATTTTGTATGGGTGATACTTTTCCTTTTTTAATAATTTTGCGACATAGGAATGATCCACATTATTATTTCTTGAAATATCTCCTGTTGAAATATTGGGATTTTCTTCAATCGCAAGTAATAAATTTAATTTGGTTTCTTCATTCACTTGAGGCCGTCCTTGTCGAGGCAAATCTCCTACAGATCCTGTTTCTGCAAATTTGGTAACTAACTTACTTACTGTAGATCTTGAGATTTGCGGTCTATTTGGATATTGCTCATTAAACAAAGCACAAGCTTCCCCATGGGTTCTTTTTCTATCGCCGTATCCTACCATAATTAACATTTCGATTCTTTCGCGTTCGCTTAAACGAGGCATTTTTAATTTCGCAAAACTTAATAAAATTAGTAAGTATAAAATTATAAACAGTGATTATACTATATATATTCACTGTTTATAATTTTATACTTACTAATTTTATTACGTTTGTGTTGTTGAGTTTATTGGTTTCATTTTTTCAAGTATTTTTTTTTTTTTTTTTTTTTTTAGTTTTTATGCACAACAAAATTATTCTTACACCAACAACATGTTGATTGAATAAATTTTGTTGATCTATTGCATTGCATGTAAATAATAAATAATAATTGTTGATTATTATTAAACAAACGAAGTAAGCTATTCAAGCATTGGTAAATGGATTTAAAATTTTATTTGCCATACAAAATAACGTCAACTAAAGCACTTTTATAAAGGCAATTTTTATTTCAATAAATTTTGAATATCAAAAGCTTTTTCAAATTTATAATAAATTACAATTTTATTTAAAGTTTATTATTACTCAAACATTTTATTTTAATTACCTTTTTCATTAAAAGTTATTTAAAATTAGTTAAGAAAATTCCAATTGTGTAAAGAAGAACAATTCGAATATTTTCAATAATAATTTGTTATTTTTAAACTAAAAATTAGTTTCATTTATTTTTCCTGCCATATTTTCATTGAGAATTAATAATTTTTTTTTTGAGTAAATTTATTTTTTTTTTCAAAAATGGTTGAATCTTTTTTAAATATTTAATTAATTTATGTGATCATTAATATGATAAAAAGGTCTATGAAAAATGTGTAAAAAAAGTAGGGGTTTCCATTTAAAAAAATTGATGATGACATAGTCATAGTGAAGTTATCAGTGACGTCATGAATATTTTTTTCATTCCAAAAGATGGCATTTTTAAAACAAAAATTTACCTGTCCGAGCGATTTTTACAAAAAAAGTTTTTACGGAAGTTATGACCTTGGTTCCAAACTTTATCACCACCCTATATATACATATAGCTAGTATGCGCGTTTCAAATTTACAATTTAAAAGTCAATAATTTAGAAATGTAGTTTAAAGTCTTTACGACTTTTCGTTCAAAAGTTATGAATTTTTATATTAAATATGTATATTAAGGAATATAGTAGGAAATGAATGTGTAAACGTGTACATTTAATAATATATATTTGTCCTAATAATTAAAATTAAGAAACTAAAATTTTCATGAAAAGGTTTTTTAAAAATTTAGATATTATCATATTAAATTTTTAATAATTTCACCATTTTCATTTATATGGATCACCAATCGTTGAGGGATTTTCGTTTGGAAATTTTTAAGGTATATTACTTAAAATTTTTATAATTTTTTTTGAGTCTTTGGGGTGCAAGATTATTTCTTGGGGTATAGGGGGCCACTAACTTTTGATATTATTTTAAGGCCATGTGGGCTTGAAATTTTTCTTGGGAATCGGTTTTAATTTTTTTGTCTCAAAAACTATAAAAGACAGCGGTTCCAAATTTTTACCGAAGGTAAACACCGCGAATAAAAGAATTTTTAAAAATATTATGTTAATATCAGTTAATTCGTTTTTTTTTCGAAAAAAATTGGGAAATTCGATACAAATACGGCCCTGAACGGCGCAATTTTCAATCGAAAATTAATTTTTTAGCGCATATTTGTGGAAGAGGTGATGAGGCATATTTTAATATATTAAACTTCCTCGAAGTGTTAATAGTTTCGAAGATATTCATTATTTTGGTAAACAATCACTGAATGTGGTTAGTGAAAGTAAAGTAGGGAACTACTTATAATTTAGACATTCCTAACCTTAAAAAACCATTTCAAGTTCACATTCATAATGGAAGATTTATTTAATAAAAAAAATTAAGGATGATAGGGCTATGATAAAAGACAATAGTGTGTGGTTCTGAAATAATATATTTGTAATTGATAGTGAACTTTATGATGTATTAAAAAAGTACATGTTTCTATTGGGCATCTAGAACGTGAACGCATGATTCGAGAAGTTAAAAGAAAGTACAAAAATATTACTTACAAAGATGTAATGTATTTTTTAAATTTGAGCGAGCCATTCCAATAAAAAGAAGAAAAAAGAAAAGAAAAGCGTGGTTGTTAAACCTTTACTATTCAACGAATTATATTCGAGGTGCCAAGTGGACTCGATTGACTTTCAATCGCAACCAGATGGTGACTTTAAATTTATCATGGTGTATCAGGACCATTTAACAAAATTTAAAGCTTTATAACTTAAACGGTTTTTGCAAACATATAAAAAATCGTCAATCCCAATTTTATGTTGGCGGGGCCAACTTTATTTTTTTAAAATAACTATATTCATAAGTTAGTTAAATAGTATGTATGCACCAACTGCAAGTTGGTAAATAATATTCTGTGCCCAAACAACTCTTTCACCTATTTAAAAACTTTGGTATTTAATGTATTTACTATTCAAACATAATTTTCCGGGAATAATGTTCAAGAAATGGATATGATAAAATTAAAAATTAATAGCATAGTTATATTTACATATAAGAAATCCAAACATAAGAAAATATACAAACAAAAATAAGCTGAATAAATAATGATCTAAAATGAAATCTTTTCAATTGCTCCACGTAAATACAAAGGTTTTTTCGGTATAGTAAAACTTTTGGAAATATTACCCAGACAAAAAATAGTATATTATAGGTCGATTCTGTACAAATCTGTAAGTCCTTACAGGAAAGTTAACAGATAACCATGGATTCTGTCTATTACAACCCATATAACAAAACTTACAGTTTTTTTTCTATAAGGACTTACGAATTGCTCAGAATTACACCATTAATCTATTAATTAGGGATCGATCCATTGGAGAAAACTAAATAACATTACGGCAGAATATTAGTACATAGAAAATTTTTTGTTCAGAATGACATTTAATACGATCTAAAAATGCTGGGAAAAAGTGAGACCCCATGTATATTTTTTTAATTTAATTTTTTTTAATTATATAAATGAATTAATGACAGGGGTGACTTCCCTTATCTTGATTTTAAGACTGCTTTGTTTTTAACATTTTGTATTCTAGAACTTAAGAAATTTAGATTATTCAAAATTATATTTATTTAGCAAATATGGAAGAAGTTAAAAGTGAGTGGACTACAAGAATAGGAATCTGGTTACTGACGCATGGAGGGCCATAAAAAATGAATTAAATGTGTACATTTCAATAAGTCATTTAAAAAGAAAGAATGAAAGCTTTATGTCGGTTTATAGAACCCTAAAAAAGATACTTATATCCTTCATGAAGTCTGGAATTTCCTTATCATCACTCATGATTCACAAAAAAACGTTAAAAATATTTAAACTATAAAAGAATACTACAGTGTCTACGTTGCCACACACGTTTGTACACAGGTTCGCTTAAACAATCAAGACCAACGTTGGACGCATCGTGTGAAGTCAATGTTTAGGCACTTACACATCTGAGCACGTACGCAAACGATGCAAGGCGAGGTAATGCTTTTTCTCCTATCTGTTTCTGCATCGCACTAAACATATGAGATAAAGCATTTCGTCGGCTTGTCGCGTTCGCGAACGTATTCAGATATGTACGCGCCATTTCGCAAACGCATACGTTCACCCAACGTTGGCGCAAACCTACACAAATGCGCCAACGCCAACGTTGACCAACGATTGCCATGTCGTCTGGAGGGCGCTTCACCAAACGCCTTTGGTCAAGTTTAAGTATTACCAATTGCCAGTTTTGGAGGGTAATTTAACATCAACAAACATGTAAGTCCGTTCCTATACATTTACTACTATTAGTTGTGTCACTTGTTTAATAATTAATACAATGGCAATATTAAAAAATTAATTGATAGGTATGGAAAAGCGCACAATTGTCGTGTTTTATTGGATTCGACGTCAAAATCCATTTTAATTACAAAACACATGTCTAACATATTGAATTTAATTAATATTAAATGTTAAAACAAAAAATTCACTCTTTTTAAAAGATATTTAATTTGCCAGAACGTTTTCGTCTAGTAATCTGGATATTATCAATGGCAGTAATGACAGAAAAATACAAACATGGTTGCTTAGGAAATAATTTTTGAAAGCTTAATTTAGAAGAAATATTATAAATATATCCGAAAATATAAATATTATATAATGCGTCTACAGGCCGACTTAAATTTGGCTTAGCATTCGCTCAAGGATCCAAGGAAACCTGTAGAAAAACTTGGACCTAGCGTCTAGTTCAAAAAAATATCTAAAAAGCACTAATGGTGTAAAAATAATAAAATAAAAAGAAATTGGTATAAAAATTATAAAATAATATTAATTATATTAAATATATTAATTATAATATTTATTTTACTGCTAGGTGCTACTCTCAAATCATTTTTTTACTGCCCAAATAATTTGTTGCGGTTCTGAATGGTCAGCACCAGTTTTAATTGTTCCAAAGAAAGCTGAAAATAGTGGAAATAAGAAATGGCGAGCTGTAATTGATTATAGGCTTTTGAAGAGATAAACTGAAGATGATAAATTTCCATTGCCACGGATTACTGAAATTTTAAATTTATAATCGGCTGCAATTTATTTTTCACATCTTGACTTATCGCAGGGATATTATCAAATCGAACTTGAATCAGAAAGTCGCCCTTGTATTTTCGAAGAGTGTAAAGCATTTTCGAGTATAGTAAGTCACTTATTTAGTTGCTTACTAAATTTAAAGCTGAAAATCGATGAAAAATCTATAAATTTAACAAAAATGCATTTAAGTAATCATTTTAAAACTACAGTAAAACCTCTATTAATGGCCACCTTCCTGGAACGGTCACCTTAATCCGGCGGCCAATTCTCTGAAAATGTACCGAACTAATGCTACATGTTAATCGGCCCTTGATAACGGTCACCTTCTTAGAACGGCCGCGGCTACCACAAGGGCTACCAAAAGATAATCCAGCAGGTAGTTTTACCTCTTAATTGCGTCATACCTTATCACTTTAGGAATAATGCTTAAAAACATTTAAATTACCTTTATATACTTCAAAGAAATGGTACCGCAAACCCCACCTCAACTGTTTGTAGTGTAAATTTATAAACTAGATGTCATTAATGAAAGTGAGAGGTACTCAACAAGTACAAGAAAATTGGCAGAAAAATTTGGGGTTGGAAGAACACAAATAAATAACATCCTAACAAATTAAAGTGAAATAAAAAAACTTATTGAAGAGGGCTTTAATTTAGAACAAAAAACGTAAGTTTCCAAAGTCTGAAGGTATGGAAATTGATCAGGTCGTCTACAGTTGGTTTTGCAGAGCCAGAAATAAAAACATACCAATATCTGGACCTTTAATTAAAGCCAAAGCCCTGGAAGCAGCAGAAAGTTTAAAATTTGAAAACTTTAAAGGATCAAATGGATGGTTACAAAGATTTTGTGAGCAACATAATATTACGTTTAAGTCAATTTGTGGTGAATCAGCTGATGTAGATCTAGCAAATGTAGAGAATTGGAAAGCAAAGTTGGCATTGCTTCTAAAAGATTATTCTCCTAGAGATGTTTATAACGCAGACGAAACAGGGCTTTTTTATCGATCTATGCCAATTAAAACATTTGCTGTAAAAGATGACAGATGTGAAGGCAAAAAGGCTGCAAAACAACGAGTGACAGTTTTACTATGTGCAAATATGAAAGGTGATAAAGAAGATCCATTAATAATTGATAAAAGTAAAAATCCTCGGTGTTTTAAAGGAAACAGTATTGATAAACTACCCTTAGAATGGGTTTCTAATAAAAATTCTTGGATGACAACAGAAATTTTTATAAAGTGGCTGCAGAAATTTGACAAGAAAATGAAAAAAGAAAATAGAAAGATTCTACTATTTTTGGATAATGCTACATCACACTCCAAGATCGCGCTGGATAATATCAATATAATATTTCTGCCACCCAACAAAACTTCTTTTTGCCAACCATTAGATCAAGGCATAATACAAAATTTTAAAATAACATATACAGAAGATTTTTAATTAAAAGACTCTTAACATTTATAGATAATGAAAGTCCCTTGAAATTCAGAAAAAAGTATTAATTTAGCAAATGCATTAGTCTGGATTGCAACTGCTTGGAAGAATGTTTCTCCGACTACAATAAAAAATTGTTTTTCCGAAGCCGGGTTTTTGGAGATAACACAAGAAGATCAAAGTTTTAACGAAGAAGACGAAATTCCACTTGCTCAGATTTTTCCAAAAATACACAATCAAATTATTAGTTTAAGAGAGTTTGCTTTAATAGATATTGATGCTCTTACCGAAAGTCAATGTATCAGTGTTCCGGATATTATTGATAAATTGCGTGAGATTGAGGACGAAACCTCTAATTTTGAAAGAGATGTTGAAGAATCTGAAGTACTCCAATCTACTAAATCAAGCATGGATGAAGTATGTGCAAACTTGAGAGATATTCAAAATTTTTTGTTGGGGAGTAACAATAACGAAATAGCCATAGATATCTTCAAGATTTTAACAAAATGTGAAGCGGAAATTTTAAAATCAAAAATGAAGAACTTGAAGCAAACGTCAATTGAAACATACTTCAAGAAAATTTAATAAAGTATATACTTTTTTTAGATAAGTTGACATTACATAATATATCATATATGTATTCTATTATTATTGTATATATACCGGGTGGAAATGAAAACCGGGTCACCTCTATAACTTTTTTATTTATGAATAGAAAAATTTGAAATTTGGCTATGTTCTATGGTTCAAAAAAAAAATTTTAGTTGCATTTTTTATTTTCTAAATCACTTCCGGTTTCACCAGAAACACCATGAACTTTGTTTTTTTGATTGTAACATCCCATATTTTTATTCATGGCTTAAAATACTTTTAAAAAATTTTGAGAAATTAGTTTTTATTTTTTGCGAAAAAAAAAATTTAAAAAAAAAAAGGTTTTTGAAGTCGGTGAAAATTACCAAAACTAATTCTAAATAATTCAAATACATAAAATAAATAATCGTTATAAAATCCTCTTTTTAAAAAGTCGAATGACCCGGCATCATTGCATTTAAAAAAAGTGAGATATTTGATAAAATCTTCATTAACTAAGTTTAAAAATTAATAGTTCAAAAACCACTTAAATTTTTTTTCAAATTACAATTTTATTTAGGTATTTGAATTATTTAGAATTAGTTTTGGTACTTTTCACCGACTTCGAAAACCTTTTTTTTTTTTTGAAAAAAAATTTTTTTAGAAAAAAAATAAAAACTAATATCTCAAAAATACTTCTTTTTTAAAAGTATTTTAAGCCATGAATAAAAATATGGGATGTTACATTTAAAGTTCATGGTGTTTCCGGTGAATCCGGAAGGGATTTCGAAAATAAAAAATGCACATAAAATTTATTTTTTGAACCATAGAACATACCCAAATTTCAAATTTTTTTATTCATAAATAAAAAAGTTATCGAGGTGACCCAGTTTTCATTTCCACCCGGTATATATGTATATATCATCTTTTATATTTATTATATTATGTTTAATAAAACACTATTTTATTACCCAAACCGTGTTTTTTATTTGTTTATGAAATTTCGTTCACACTAAATTTTTCCCGACAATGGCCATCTCTCAATGACGGCCACATATCCGTACATTTTAAGTGACCGCTATCGAGAGGTTTTACTGTATAACAAAAATTCAGAAGATGTAAACCTTGCAAGTCATGAACTTTATTAATTCATTAAATAGGAGAAGTATTAAATACTTGTGGAAATTTGGATAAAATTTTAGTAGAGTAAAAACACAAGGGATTCCGTATATCCTACTTGTTTAATCTTTGATTATGCTACCTGTTTTGCCGAACTACAGATTCATCAGGCAACAGAATTTTGTTAGATGTAACTAGGACTCCACAATCTTAATACGAGCAAAAAAATCTAATTTCATCGTTACATTATTGAAACTTATTAAAAAAATTGGATCTGGATATTATAAACCAAAAGTTCAAATGTTAAAGATTTCGGAAATGACAAGTAAGAAGTAAGACGAGAAGTTATTAAGAGAAAAAATAAAATTTGAGAAGAAAAGTATTCTTTAGCCAGAAACTTAGCTGTGGTAAAGAATTAAAATTAAAGAATGTACAAATCTATGAGGAAATTATTTTAAGTTTCACTCTATTAAACTGAACGCGTATATTTTAATATTTTTTTGGAATTATTATTTATTAATGAATTGACTAATTAAATGACTTAAAGACTGAGAACCACTTTGTATGAATTTGAAGGTTAAGGAATGACAGCTACTAACCCATTAAAAATTAAAAAAAAAACCATTAAGAAGCAAGAAAAAAGTTGCATACTTACTCTGTATTAACTAACAGTATTTTGATTTTAGTTGCTTGCGTGCTAAAATACTTCTGAAATAGAAATTTTTTAAGAAAGAGTGATTTTCCATAAATTCGGAACTTTATTACGATTATCCACTAATAGATTAGATTAACCAATATGAGAGAGTTAGAATGTGATACCACTAAAACATTCGTTGAACTCTTTTAGGATTTTATTGAATTTGGTTTTAACAGCTTCTAATTAAATTTTAAAAGACTTTAAAGAAGAATATTTTTAAAATATAAAGTTTTTCCAATAACTTACAGGAAATGAAGCAAAAGGTTTCTCTAAACCACCCAGGAATATACAGGGTGTCGCAAAACTTGGCCAACAACGCTTAACTGGAGACTGTAGTCCCAAAAATATGTAGATATGACCATGTATATTTATATCCAAAAATGCACCCCAGAGGTATAACCCTCTAAAGTTGATTTAACAAATTTTTTTATTTTCAGCCAAAGTAACAATGATTTTTAATTAAATTTTATATGCATGCATTTTAGTTATAAACGCTTATTTGGTAAAAATTTAAACAATACTCGACTTTCGTAAATTGTGTTGGAGGCTAGGAGAAGACCTGAAACATTTTAGAACTTTTTATACATACAATACTTTTATTTGAAAGTTATTTGCCTTTGTAGAGAGTTTCAAGAGATCGATTTAGAGTTATGCTCCCATTTAATAAATTTAAAAGAAAGATTTGGTGATTTGTAAGAAAGCTAGGCCACTGAAAATACATTTTCAATAAAAAAAAATTATTTAAAGCCCAAAAATTACCATTCAACCAATATTTAATACATATTAACTTTCTCACTAAACGTGAATTTAAATTTAAAAGTTATAGAAATCCAATTACGATGTTGTGGATGCGGTAGCTTGTTAAGGCTCTCTTTTCAGTGTATGTAAAGTTGCTATTTACTTTTGGGTGTTAATTTCTTTTTAAAGCAGTAAAATTATGGAAAACTTGTATTACAAAACAAAAGATTTTTTTAGGTAATAATTTCAGTAACAACAATTTATTTGCGCCACCTAGCTTGTACAGGTTCCTGCAAATTATTTTTACTGATATTACATCTGAAAAGATCTTTTGAGTGACCAAATATATTTCAAATTGATCAATATTGTTTGTATTTTTTTATCGCAATGCAAATTTTCCGTAATTTTACAGCATTAAAGAAATTAACATCCAAATGTAAATGGTCGGTAAGGCAACTGCATATACACTGAAAAGAGAGCCTAAACGTGGTTAAGGTTTTAAATAAATAAATAAATTAAATAAAGTAGGTTGGGTTGTCTAAATTTCTTATCGTTTACTAAAGATTATTTAAAAGTAGCACAACGTTCAAAAAATCCTTGTCTTTAAATTCTCTACAAAAGCAAACAATTTTTAAATGCAAGCGCTTATTATTAAAAATCATGTACAAAATTTCATTAAAAAAATCTTTGCTGCTTTGTCTGCAATTAAAAAATATTTTTTGAAATCAACTTTAAAGGATTTTAACTCCTCTTTCATTTTTTGATATGAATAAATATGGTAATATCGTCTTATTTTTAGGTCTACTATCTACAGATATGCGTTGTCGGTTTAATTATGTAACACCCTTTATAAACACGAGTATTTTGAGGAAGAAAAAAACCTAAAGTAATAGTTAAATAATCGTTTTTTCTGCCGACAATCTTTTTAAGTGAAGGACAGATGGTATTAAACTATCATAGAATGAAGAGTTTTTGTTTATCATTTTGCATAATCAGATTGAGATTTTAAATAAAAACAAATATCATTTTCCTTTCCTTTAAGAAAGTTCCAAATAAAATCCTCAATTAATTAAGTCATCGAAAGTGTGTTCTAAAGTGCTCCTTTTCATAACTTTAATTTCTAAATTATTTAAAATTATTTATTATGTTTTCTAGAAAACAGTTTTAACTACATTAAAAGTTAATAAAAACATGATTTTTGGCCGTGCAATGTATTTATATCAGTTACGACCAGAAAATCAAAAGTACTAACTTTATATTTCCCAGATTTAAAAGTAAATCTTTATATATTTACATACTACGCACTTACATCGTCGGAATTTTCGCGAGTTTTTCAAGTACGCGCGTTTACTGGTAGCACACAACTGCTGTAAATGTTATCCCACGTTTTGGAAATTTCTCACGAAATATTGGTCCAACGCAGAATCCGCACGAGATGGAGCTTGCGCTCTCAAAACACGT